>CM076574.1:17437534-17755479 GCA_034641835.2 Pinus albicaulis | reverse complement strand
GCATGAGTGGTCTCTCCCACTCCATGAACCTCCTCTTGTGGTTGATCCACATCCTGAGGCTCATCCTTAGGAACTAATAGCTCCTCATCTGCATGCAAGTGTGGCTCCCTCTCAAGCGAACACTTCATGGCTTTCTCCTCATGAAATTTGATATCCCGTCGCACAACAGTCTTGCGACTGTTTTGAAAATACACATGATAGTTGTGGGGTGTATCAGTGTACCCCAAAAATATCCCAACTTCAACATTCAGCTCCAGCTTCTTCCTAGCATTCTTGGCCAGATGCACATAAACATATGAGCCAAAAATATTTAATTGAGAGACATCCGGTTTCTTACCAGTAAAATCTTCTTTAGGTGTACTAATGCCTAGGCACGGAGGACAACAATGGAAGATAACCCACGTAGTGTTTACAAGCCTACAAGTATCGTATGACTACGCATAGCCCGTTAAACGAAGAAAGGTACTCATTTTTTCCCTCCACGACCCCATTCGCTCCAAGTGTTTATGTGAGGCACTATACCCTCTCTCCGGGCTTTGAGCAAAAGTATTTAATCAAATCACCAGCCCATTGCTCGCAGCCTTCACTTTGCTCGAATCTTTTCCACCAATACTAGTTTAACCTGCTGCACGGAGAATGTTTGATCCTTCTTCTGCATGAATAATATCCATCATCTACGAGAATATTCATAAACAAAAATAACATAATACCTGTGTTTTTTTGTTGAAGCAACCGAAAATGGTCCACACACGTCCGTCTGAAATCTCTCCATGATCATTGAAGCACGATTCTCCTTTTGATGAAAGGTGTTTTTCACAAACTTACCCATATTACATCCGTTGCACTGATCAAACTGCGCAAGTGTACCCTTGGGAAGTCCAGTAGAAATTTGCTGCAAAATATTCAGGGCACCATGGTGAAGATGGCCCAATCGCTTGTGCCATAATTCACCCTCATCTCGGCTCACCACTTCTTTTTCTTTGCCCACCATTGCAGCGCAGCCATTTACCTCCAGCTTGTAGATATTCTTAACTCGAATCCCTATCTTCTTAGCTTGGCCTATTTTTTTATGTCGCAGGAAAGCTTTTCCACCACTGAAAATAACGTCATAACCTCTGTCCTCCAACATTGTGACTGAGACCAAGTTCTTCTTTAGATCTGGAACATGCATAACATATTTCAACAGAAATGGTTTACCTTATTCCCTCTCAAAGTTAATGGTACCAATTCCGGTCGCACTGTATCGTCCATCGTCGCCCATCTCTATATGCATTTGGAGATCTTTCTTCTCCAAGTTGCTAAAAAGCTCCTTATCTCCCATCATGTAGAAGGAAGCGCCACTATCAAGATACCACACCGATCCGATTGCGCTTGAAACCAAGCATGAAATCAAGGATAAATCAAGTTCAAACTGTGAGGCAAGGGCCTCACCAGCTGTAGCTCCAACAACCTTCTTGTTCTTCTTTTTCTGTGGGTAGTTAGTGGCAAGATGCCCATGTTCGTGACAATGAAAACACTTCACCTTGGAAAAATCCAAATTCTTTCCTTTAGCCTCATATTTTGAGTGGAATTTCTTCCCCTTCCCTTTCCTTTCTTTGGAAACCAAAGAAAAATCCTCTTCATCGTCATGCTTTGATGAAGAGTCATCCCTGGTGTTCCGCCTTATCTACTCCTGCACTATATCCGACCAAAGTCGCTCCCAATCCGACCGTTTTTCCCATTCGTTGACAGAGTCTTCATAACTATGCCAACTCTTTATAAGTCCAAGGAGAGCCAAGCTCACCAAATTATCATCAGCAACTGTAATTCCCACACTCCCCAACTCATCTCGACATTGGAAAAAATTCGTGAGATACTTTTGAATAGTGTCGGCCTTCTCCATTTTGATTTTTCTGAGTTTATCTTTCAACGCCAACTTCCTATGGTCGCTGCTGCTTTGGAAAAGATCTGTCAAAACCTTCCACATTGAAAATGGAGTGGATTTTCTGTGAAGGCTTTACACAATATGGTATTTCACACCTTCCAACAGAATCCTTCTCATATTCTCTACTTTCTTTTGCCAGGCGTCAAGTAATGCAGCACCCGTCAAAGTGGGCTTGGGAATATCATTGTCGACGAACTCCTTCAAGTCATTATCTTCAAGCACCACCTCCATCCTATCCTTCCAGTCTATGTAGTTCAAGCTGCCCTTGAGTGCATACTCCAACCACAACCCATTGAAATCCATTTCAATTTTTACTCAACTGTCGCACCAAGAAATTCTTATAGCAAATTCGAATTGTTCCACCAACACAAAACTCAACATTGCTTCAATATTGCAATCTACAGTGATTAACATTGCTCCGATACAATGTAGAAATTTAAACAATATTGTGATGTATTACAAGACTCTCCTGATCTAACAATTAAATCCACTGTTAAATACATAATCCTTATACTTAATTCTTTGCAGAAATTAAATTGCCAATTGCAAACACATGAAGAAAAATCAATTGCACATAACAAGATGTTTTACCTGAAATATTAAAGCTAAAAACCCCAAATATCATATATTATGTATATCAACGGATCATGAAACAATCTCATACAAAGCTTAGCTCATATATCTCTTAGTACAATATACAATCGTCTCACACTGTCATACAAAAATTGGTCCACACATGCACCAATTTACTGCCTCCTGACAGCCTGCCTCCACTGCGCAATCCCTGCTGAAGAAGATCCCTAAATGAATGCAATATTTCCTTCCTTGATTGCGCAATCCTCATTTGCATCTCCAATGTGTGTGTAGATGCGTTGAATGTATCACTATAGTCACAACTGATAGTCAACCACACCCTTTCACCTATCTCTCCACTGGGTCTCCACTGGATCTGACATGAAAGCATTTAACTGCTGTATTTCTTTAGTTGCACGTGAGACACTGCTTGTGAATTAATTAAATAATTAATTCACTGATCTCTCACTAGTGTATCATGAGATACAACTAGCACAACTTAGTTTAAATCACTTAACTGTGTTAAACTAAATAACAACTCTTATAACTACTCTTTTAACTCTGTTACAACTTTGCCACAATCAGTTACAATGAAGTCCATCATGAATGAGTTACCAAAAAACCTTGGAATGTGTAATTCCTTCAGCTAACTGGTTCACCACATCAGTTAACTGAAATCAAGTGCTCCAAGAGAATAAGTTATTATTTATTGTCTGATTATCATTAAGGGCTAATAATAATCGACATGCATTCTATTTTTAGATATGTGATCTATAAATAGACTTCGCCCATATATATAAAAAATATAAATTCATATAAAGATAGAATTTGCTCAACCATCTAGAATCAAAATCCTACTAATTTTAGAATATGCTCACCATTCTAAAAATAGACATACACCTAAAAATAGCCTGCGGGCCCCACCTAGTGAAGGTGCTTAATTTTCACTACCATCATCTTGTTGAATCTCAACACATATGAGTAGAGTTGTTAGGGTCCTGTGATTCATAGGATCAATTGATGATTTTATTTTGATTTTCATATGATTATATTGTAAATAATGTTTTATTCTGCAAGTTATTTCCAAGAAAGAAAAAATATGCTTGCAAATCAAAATGCAACACTAGAGGATAATTTAGTGGTTTTAGAGGGTAATTAAGTGTGTGTTAGATTAGTTTAATCACGACCTTTAAAGTGCGATTATCATAATTGTAATAAATTATGGACATAAGGTTTTATGCTATGTAATAACACCGGAGCACTTTCAACGACCTCGATCTACCCTGCCCGAATCAACGGCGGGGGATAGTTTTCGCCCCCCCCGCCCCCCACTTCATGCTTTATTTGTGGGTGAGGTACAAAAAGGAGGGACCTACCAAGAAACATGGAATCGCCACAACATTTCACACCCCCCCTCCAAAAACTACCATCTGCCTTCCCACCAAGATATAATATCGTTGAATCTCACGTCACCCATCCCGTCGACTCACTGACTACCACATACCCTCCCCATTCTTGCCTCCATGTCACCTCCCGTCTCCTCGTCATATAACCATTTCATCCCACTCCTGCCAAATCAACAGTGAACGTTGGAAATTAAACTCAGCATCGAGTTGGAAAAATGGTTAGTTAAAACTATGTTTTTTCCTATACAAAACAATAATTTCAAGCATGGATTACAAAAAAATGAGAACGTATTTATCCAAAGAAAAAGAGGTTTTTGTCTAGAACAGACCCATTTCAAAAAAAATCTCTTAGTTTTCTAACAAATATTATGGTTTGGGAGATTCAAATGCATCTTTGAAGGCATATTTTCCAGAAATTTTCCATATTTTAGCCACTGCTTTCAAATGCGGTTTCCAAACAAGAGGAATTAATTTTCAAAAAATAAAGGCGGTTTTGTTTTTAACATAATAATCTACAAAAACCTCTCTCATTTTTCTAACAGCTATTGTGGTTTGGGTTATTTGAAATAATCTTTGAAGGCACATTTTATAGAAATTTCCTGTTTTAGTCACAGTTTTCAAATGCGGTTTTTGAACCAGTGGAAATGAATTTTAAAAAACTAAAAGAGGTTTTTTTTTATAACATAATTTTCTACAAAAAATCTCTCAGTTTTTACACAAATATCTCAGATTAAGATATTCAAAGGGATCATTGGACCCTATTTTTTAGAATTTCGTGAGGAACAAACTTATATACAATTAGTGACTTGGATGCCAACTCACCAAATCAGACTTGCTATCAAATTCGAATTGGTGTTCCTGTTGGTGTCCCGTGATTTGGCATATTGGCATACCAAATGACAAGGAAACATGGAACCAATCTTTAGAGTTCTAGGACCTAGCCTTTCTAGACTCAAAGAGGGATCTCTCAGGTTGTTTGCAAAGGATATGTGCTTGTTTACTTTTAAGGGTTGATTTTAGGCTAGTTATTAAGTGCAAAGTTTGTTTGATTGTTTTGGTTGGGCATGATGATCAAAGAGCACAGGTAGAATGAGGAAATATCTAAATCATTGGGCAATGGAGTCAAATGGAAGTCATGATAAGTTCATTAAAGGATCAGGGAGTATCATAGGGAAAATCTAACTTGGCCAGAGGATCTTCAAAGTTTTTAGGATAATGAGATGAACATTAAGGATAAGAATGAAAAGTAGGACAAAGGGCAATTAAGAATCCTTTATCATGTACTTTAAACAAGAGAAATCTTTCAAGATAACTGTTTTGAAGTAAGCCAAAGGATAGGGAAAACCATAGAATTCTTTGGACAAACCTTTAATAAGAAAACCTTTCAGACAACAATCTAGCAATCAAAGACTACTTTCTGATAAAGAAAACATATAAGAAAACAATAAGAGCATCCTAAGGTTAAACATAAATAATCTAATATGCTTTTGAATAACTCTCTAGGGATCTTTCAAAGAAACTTTTAAAGGTAGACCAAAGGATAGGGCACACCATAGACTTGGTTTAGACTCTACTAAGCATACTTTAATAACATCTTAAAAAAAACAATATATCAAGTTGTACTCAAAGGAGTATGGACTCACCACTAAATTTCCTAGTTTCACTCTATTGAAATCATTCCTCAAAACAACCTCTCAAGCCATACTCAAAGGAAAATGGACTTACCAAAAGAGAAAATCCTTGGTTATACTCTATTGAATTATTTCTAAATAACAAGCTAGATGGAACTGAAGGGAAATTAAGAATCCTCCAATCAGACCTTGCAGAAGAAAACATTAAGATAGTGAAGAGTAAACAGAACTAAGGTGCTTTCAAAAGACATTTCTTAGCATAAAAAATTTACTCTACTGTAATAAAGAAAGATGAAAACATAATGAAAATAGGAAATAAAAATAACATATAGAAGCACTTCACCAACATCCAAGCTCAGGGATCCAGTGATCTAGCCTCCTCCATCAACAAACAAATCAAGGCATCCACAAGATCCAAGACATCAATTTTCCTTCAACTTCCAAGAGACTGTGTATTACTTCAAAGAGTCATCAAATGCCAACAATATAATGAGTTTAGATGTAGTATTTATGCTGCAAATGAGGAGGTGAGGTTAATATATGGTTTGAGTATCATTTATTACATAGTAAGTGCGTTCCCATCCTTGAAAACCATGCAAGGCGTAAGGTAGGAATATTTTCAGCTACTTCAATGTTTTAATAACTCTGTCTTAAATTCTTTTAAGAAAAATAGGAGAAATTTTTGACTTTAAGGCCTATTCTTAACTTTACAAACTACCTTGACAGATAAAAAATATCTCTGACTGTGTAATAACTACCCAATGTCTTTATGAAAAGAAAACATGTTGTAGGTGGCAGTTTGATCTTTTGAAGGAGTAACTGCTTCTTTGTTGATTCATCCAAGGCTGTCATTGGGTAAAACTGTCTTTGTTTAATCATAAAGCTTTGTATTAGGCCTTTGAACCTTGATTTACCCTTCATATTCTGTCTTACTGTCTTTATTCTCTGTTTCTGCTTTATGACTGTTTTGTTCATTTAACTTTTACTTTTAAACCCTTGACCTTCATCTTTAACCAGTGTCTTAAGGGCTAATTCTCTGTGTTTATCCTTTGATTTAGAATCAACCCCCTTATCCTTCTGTTCTTCACTTTGTTTGACTTTGACTGTAGTTCCCCTGTTTGTATGTGCAGGGATGCAAATTTCTTTGTGGCAAGAGGATTATGTGACCACCCAGGATCATGATTCTGGTGGTGTCACGGTTTAAACCCTTGCCTTCATTCCTTTGAATTTGCATGAAACCCCTAGGATCGTCATCTGGGGCTTCAATTGTCCTTTTCAGGCCATCAGACTGCATTTTGGGCATTTATGCCATTAAAACCTGCACAAAAATAAAACAATTAATCTTTTAAAATCCCGCGGGATTGGATTGACTGCGTTTTTCAGGGTTCTGGGATGTCGGGGGGCGATTTGCAGAGGAAGAGAGGGTGCAGAGGGAAGGTTCCGTATGCGAAACTAGGCAAAATTGAAATGGAGGTGGGAATAATTTGTGTTTTGGCGTGGAGGTGAAAGGCGGTTTTTGAAAACCATAAATGGTTTATCGCACAGACATAATGCAGTTTGTGGTTTTGGGCGATAGGTGCGATACCATAGATTAATTGACGCGTGGCAGGGTGAATACCACTCATTTCGCGTGTGGTAGGTGTGTTATCGTTCGACTCCTATTTCCGCACAATATGAGATCTGGATCGTCAGATCTCAAGAAGTGAGATCAATGGTTTAGAAGGGTTGAGGGACTAGCGTGCAGGTGGAGGGTGGAGCCCAGAGATAGATGGTGGGTGGGCTGTGGTTGGCGGCAAGGTTAAGTGGAAGGCGGGTTGGGGAATGGGGATGCTAAAACCATTGGATTTGGATTAGGGATCCAAATCAACGGTGGATGCAGCCTAGAAAAATAAAGAGGCGGGGTAAGGTAAAAGGGGGGCCCGCTTTTAATTCAAAGCTCAAAGGCTTTATACAAGGTTTTGGGGTGTATAAAGATAAAAGGGCAGATATTTTTTTATGAATAGAGAAGGGGCTATAAATAGGCAGAGGAAACGGTTTTATGAGAGTAGGGGGCCAAGGTTTCAGGCCGAAAGGGGCTTAAGGCCAATATTTACACAAGGGCGGGTTTTATCATAAAAATAGAGTTTTTATAAGTTTTTAAGGGTTCGATAGGCTTATAAAGTTAGACTTAAACAATGTAAAAGGGAATTTTAGATATTTTAAGACTTTTTAGAGGAAAATGATGAATAGGGGAGGATTTTGAGAGTTTTTAGAGGGGTGAAAAGGGGATGAATGAGCGTGTAAATGGAGTGATAAAATGAGTCAAGCATGCCCAAAAGATGAAGTATTTTTAGAGTAGCAGGGTAAACTTATGAGAAGGCAAGAATATGAAATTTTGAGTGAATTAGTTAAATTTAGGATGATGAAGGCAGTGAGATTTCTAGAACTCACAATGTCTCTTAGATATTGTTTCTAGAAATATAGGATTTATAACTTAGTCATCTTTGGATATCAGCAAAAGTTACTGTTGACTAACAATGACTCCACTTAGGGAGGGAAAATTTCCTTTTAAGGTGTCCAGAACCTCATTTTATCAAATCTCTAAGTTTCAGCAGATCAGTGCCTTGTCCATTGGGCATATTTCCCTTCTTTTCCTCTTGCTGATATTTCTTTGAAATGACTATCTTTAACAATCTGTAACATATGATTTCTTTCAAACAACATTTCTACCTACCTTAACCCTACTTGTCCTAACATTTTTTCTTCTTTTTTGAGTGCACTTGAGCTGGAAAAATCTTTTGAATTTTTATTTTTGAAAACAGAAATAAACTATCTACTTCAATCCTTATTTCTTCCAAGATTTCAGATTAAACTAGTGAACTCTTTTATTTTCTTCCTAAAAAATAGCTGGTTGCCAAGATTAAGCCGCTTGGCAGTCTTGATTCTCTAGCTAATGACATGAAATTTAAAGCATGGTTCAAATCAATATTAGACAATTTGATTCACCATGGTTGTGGCATTGAAACAAGCTACACACAAACATTATTTGCATAAAATTAAATTTAGAAATATAAGGCTGTGATTTGTCATTAGTAATGCATCCTTATCTATCTCTTTGGTATTGTTTTGAGCATGTGGAACCAGGATCTTCATATTTCCCTAATCTATCCTTCTTGATAAGTCAAGTCTAAAATAATCTTGACAATCATTGTTTCTACTAACTTATCAACATAAATTTAAAGCATGTTTAGCCATGATTAGGCTAGATGACTGAACAATATATATTTTTGAATTAGTAGTGGCATTTAGACTTGCACACTTTCAACAGTATTGTTTTTTGGGTATGGGGCTGTACCTCTTTTGAATTTTCCCCTCCTTTCTTTTTCTTTTATTGTTTTTGTATTTTCTTCAATTTTTTTCTCATGTTGTGTTATGTATAATGAGTGAAAATTTTGAATCTAGGACTCTTGACATAAATAGTGTTTGAGCATCCTGCCATTGACAGGACCTCCAAATAATTCTTCTCCATTTAGTCCTTGTAAAAAGAAAGGATTATGATCCCTAATTGAGTGAATGATATAAGGCCCTTTCCATAAATTCTCAAATTTGACATGTTAACTTCTATCTTCCCTTCTAGAATCCCATTTCAAAACTATATCTCCAACTTGGAAGTTATTTGATTTGGTACTTTTATCAAATATCTTCTTGATCTTTTCTTGAATTTCTTGTGTCCTTTTGTATACTTCTACTATTGTCTGCTGTAAATGAATGGTTTGATTTAGCTTTCTCTGCATGTCATTTTCTTTTGTTTGTACTTCGTGGAGAAGTTTTATGACTGGGACTCCCAAATATTTAGGGAAAACTGCATCTATGGCACATACTAGCTGATAGGGGGACATATTTATTGATTTCTTGGTGGTTAGCCTATCAGCCCATAATGCATGAACCAACTTACTATGCCATGATTTTTGATTTTGATCCAATAGTTTTTTGATAATGTTGACTAGAATTTTGTTGGAGGATTCAACTAATCCATTACCTTAGGGGTAGTAGGCTGTGGAATGGCCTAATGTGATATGATTTTTGTAGCAGAAATCAACCATTCTTTTAGATTTGAAAGCAGCAACATTGTCTGTAATAATTTTCCTAGGACAACCAAATCTGGATAATATGTCAGTTTCAAGGAACTTGATAGTGACATAGTCAGTAGCATTCCTGGAAGGGATGGCTTCTATCCATTTGGTAAAGTAATCTGTGGCAGTAAGGATCCACTATGTTGGGCAGATGAGGTTGGGTGAATTTCTCTAATAAAGTCTAAACCCCATTGCTGAAAGGGAGCCTCAACACTGATGGGATGCAAAGGTAAAGGTAGGAGCTTTCTCTTGCCATAAAAAAATTGACACTTATGGCAAGTCATGACTAGTTTCTGAGTATTAGGGAAAATGGTAGGCCAATAATAGCCAGCTCTAAGAATCTTGTTGGCTGTTGTTTTCCAGTAAAGGTGGCCTCCACATTCTCCCTCATGTATCTCATGCATGCTTTTTCCTGCATCATCCTCAGGCAAACATTTAAGCAATATGCCAACAACATTTTTCCAATATAACACTCCATCAAAAATGTAGTAATTTAAAGCTTTTTGTCTAGCTTTAGTTTTTGATAGAGAAGGAGGAGTGTTGGGGTAAAGAAGCACATATATGATATCAACATACCAAGATGAATTAAGAATATTTTCTTCAATATATGGAGCCATGAATTCTTCCTTTTCTTCTAAAACATCAACCATATTCATGTCTAATGATTTGGAAATTTGATTCTGCCATGAGTTTTGCTAATCCTTGTCCTTTAATAAGCTTAGTGGGCCTGATTTCTAAATCATATTCTAAAATAATTGCAATCCATTTTCCCCTTTTAACATCAGGGTCTTGATTTAGAATGTCCTTGACAACTGTAGGTGGGACAAAAGCAATGATATGTGAGTGTAAAATGTAGACTCGAAAGTCTTTTAGTGCTTTTATCAAGGCTAGGGCTTGTTTCTCCATGATATTATATTTGAGTGGAACATCTCTTAAGGCTCTACTAAAAGAGGATATTGGTTGTTCTTTACCCATGTTATTATTTTGCAACAAGACTGCAGTAATGGTGTGTTCAGAGGCAAATGAGAAAATGTAGAAATCCTTAGTGAAATCAGGATTAATAAGAAGTGGTGTTTGAGTGAGAGCTTGTTTTACCAGTTCAAATGAATGTTTAGATTCTAAGGTCCATTTAACTTCGATTTCCATTTTGAGCATGTTTGTGATATTCCTCAAAAGTTTAGCAAGGTTGGGGATGAACCTTCTCAAAAAATTGATCTTCCCAATGAAAGATTGCAATTCTTTAAGGTTTCTAGGATGGCTAATTTTCAATATGCCTTTAATCCTTTTAGGGTCTAATTTGATTCCTTCTTCAGAAGTTATGTGGCCAAGAATTTTTCCTTATTGGAGACCAAAGAGTGTCTTTTTGGGATTCAAAGATAAGCCATATTTTCTACATTTCTCAAATGAATCAAATGTTCTTTATCAGTTTTGGGGAAAACAGTAATGTCATCAAGGTAAATGATTATAAGATAGCCTATGTCTTCTGAAAAAGCTATGTCCATGGCCCTTTGGAATGTGGCCCCTACATTCATCAAACCAAATGGCATTTTAACATACATGAATGTACCACAAGGTGTGGTGAAAGCAGTTTTGTGTTGATCACTTAGGAGTACTAGCACTTGGTTGTAGCCTAAAAAACCATCCAATAGTGATATTATTTTAGATCCAACCACCTTTTGAAGTATTTGGTCCATTTTAGGTAAGGGATAATTATCTTTTAGGGAGGCTCTGTTTAGATTTCTAAAGTCAATGCAAAGCCTAATTTCCCTGGTCTTCTTCCTAACATACACAAGGTTGGACACCCATTGTGAGTATCTAAGGGGAACTATGATCCCAGCATCATACATCTTCTTGATCTCTTTCTCAACTAAAGGCAATAAGATAGGGTTTATCCTTCTTAGTTTTTGTTTGAAAGGTTTTTGATTTTCCTTAAGAGGAATTTTGTGTTGAATGATGCTAGTATGGCATATGATTTTAGATCTGTGTACCCCCATGCAAACACATCTCCAAACTCTTTGAAAAGCTCAATATATTCATGTTTGATATGAGTAGGGAGCATGCTAGATAACTTGATCATTTTGGGTTTATTTATGCTGCCTATGTTATGTTCTTCTACATTAGTTTCTGTAGGCTCCATCTTTGGTTCTTTAGCTACATCATTGAATTAAAAAAGCTCCTCTAATGGTGTAAGACCCCTTGGTATTGAATCATTTTTATATTGTAAAATTTCAAGGTCCTTTTGATCTATTTTTTTAGCAATTATGCTGTATAAAGATATTCAAATTGATTTATATTAGCAGTAGAGGACAACTCTGTTTTATGGGCTTGCTTTTCATCAAGATATTATTTTTCATGGCTTGAGCTAGGTGTTAATTTAGAAAAATCATTTTCAGATTGTAGGAAATCATCAATATGTTTATCTCCCTCAAACACTTACCAATGGTCTTCATTGTCAGGGACTGTGGGCCTGTTTTTTATTTTGACAGTAAATTGTTCATTTTCATGGGGGATTTGGTAATTATTGGCAGCAAAGGAAAGCTCATTTGCAAGGTTGTTTTGAGTTCTAAGGATGAAAGTGAGTTCATATTTTTCAAAGTTTTTTAGGACCTCTAGGGCAACATTCCTATATTCTCTTAATCTTGGGTTTTTGGCTAAATACTCCTCTTTTATTTGCCTAATGATCAGCATTGAATCTCCTTGGACTGATATTTTCTTGGCTCCTAAATCTTTGAGAAAATGTAGGCCAAGGAGGAGAGCTTCATATTCTGAAATGTTATTTGTGCATTGAAAATGAAGTTTATAAGAATTTCCTTGGTTTGCATTGTGTATCCATACACCATCTCTAGAACTTGTTTTGCTACAAGAGCCATCAAAGCTCATTTCCCACAGTGTTTCTATCTCATGCTCATTTTCCTTTTGCTGTTCAAGGCTGCTAAGGGTAGGGTTGTTAGATTTTTCTTTTGGAGACTGATTTGACTGTTTAGGTGAATTTAATTTTGTCTCATTTTTTTTTTCTTGTTGGATGATTTCATATTCATTTTACAAGATAAAGGAGTCTAAATATGAATGAATAGAATAAACAAGAGTGTTGTTTGGCCTATCTATGTTGCTTACCATAAATTTCATATGAAATTATCTATATAATCTTCCCGTTTGGTTAAAAACTAGAATGGTAGCATAAGACATGTCCATTTGAATGCTTCCCTGAAGTTTGGCTCCCCATGATCTAGATAGAAGCATGCCATATTCTGGGGGAATGTCAGCAACAAATATGTCCATAACTAGACCCTTAGTAGGAATTCGTGCCAGATTGACACATAAATCCTTGATTAGGCCTAAAAAATTAACTCTGCTTGAATCAAAGGAATACAGGTCCTTATAAGGTTTAGTAATTTCTAGGCTTAATCTCTTCATCACCACTTTTGGAATAAGGTTGTGAGAGGCACAAAAATCTAGCATGGCATTGTGTAGAATCTTATCATGTATATTTAATATGACATAAAATGGAGGAATGGTCCCTTCTTGGTATTTCCCTTCTACTTCAAGACCAAACAATAATTTTGGTTTATCATCTGTCAAGTTTAATGTATCAGTATCACTTCCTATATTCAAAGCTTTCAAAACTTGGTTTTTATATACATCCTGGGTTACTAGTTCAGCTAAGGGTATGCTAATTTTGATCTTGGTAATTTCACCCTCAAGGCTGAAAGGAACTAATGTTTTTGACATATTTACATCTGTTTCGTCAAGCATAGTCTTTTTAGAAATTCTGATTTGCTGAGTTTTATTAGGACAGTTATTTAGGACATATTTCTCAGGGCCACTAGCGAAAGTACTAGGGCAGCTTGGGTCAACACTTTGCTGATTGGTTTTCTCTTTGTTTGAGTCAGTTTTCTTAGTCAAAGTGTTGTTACTGTTTGCTGTATTTTTAGGAAGATTTTCTGAAGTTTTCATAACAGCAGTATCTGTGTTTTTATCATTGGAATTTCATGGGTTCCTTTTGCTTCTAAGATCATATTATCTATGCACCTCCATTATTGCATTTTCAAACCCCAATTAGTAATATTCATAATCCTCATGATTATTTTCAATTTGTTATGAGGAGAAGAAACCTTGTTCTTCTTCAGTGAGGAAAACATCTGTCTCACTGTCAGATCCTATAAGATTTACATGATTTTCTTCTAATCTTTCAGTTTCCCTTTCTTCTTCTTGATCTACATAGTTTTCTTGAAAGGGAGGCCTAATTTGTTGGTCATTATCTCTTTGTCTATTTTGAATAGGATCTCTTCTAAACAGGGATTTATATTTCTGTTTTGTGGATTAATTTGGTTTTCTCTAGGAGGCACTCTATCATTTAAGTTTATCTTTTCAAGCATTCTTTCAATTTCTCTCACTAAGTTATCAATTTTGGCATCAAATGATGAGGTCGATGCCATTTTTTCATCTTTATATGTAATTCTTTTATCTGATTTTAATCTAGCTCTTTTCTCAATCAGATTTTCTTCTACACTAATAGCTCCCATCTGCATATCTTCTAAAGTCAAGGGGTCTCTTTCTCTTAGCTGGTAGGCCATGTTTGGATCAAAGCCTTCAGGAAATTTAGCTAAAGCTAGGCCTAATGGAGGTTTCATATTTGGGGGAAGTGTATTGTAAACACTATTGAATCTAGTGCAATAATCTTGGACACTTTCTCCAGTGTTTCTTTTGAGGTTGCTATATTCTGAAAGGATTTGGAGAGGGTTATTTTAATTTCACATTTGTTTATGAATGTTTGGTATAAATAAGGGAGATCATTTATGCTATTAGGAGTTAAGATTTTAAACCATTTCTTGGCTTCTCCTCCTAAACTTTGGGAAACGATTCTCATCTTAATGGTCTCTTCTTCTATTTCCATGTAATCAAAGGCATCATCCATTTTATCCATATGATGTTGGGCAATAGTAGATTCAGTTCCAGTGAAATGGGGAATCCTAGATTGATAATCATTTGGTAAAGGAATCAGAGGTTGTGGTAACACTAATGGGGCATACCATGATGCCATGGTGGGAACAAATGGGAGATTTATATGGGGTGGATTTGTGAAAGGGAAAGTGGGATGAAAAGGAGTGTTTTGAATAGTGGATGTGTGGATGGGAGTGGTGGAAGAACTTGGACCAACAGGCTGATTATGAGCAGAATTGTTATGGAAAAAACTAAAGTGGTGGAGAAGTTGAAAATTAGGAGGAGTGGAAGGAGATGCTTCTCTGCTAAAGTTCTGCTACAATTTGTGAGCTCAAGGTCAGATTGGTCAATATCACTATCTGAATTGGTTCTAAATAGGTTCTTTGTATGAGACAAGTCAAAGTGAGGATCTTTCAAGATTGTAAGGTTTTCAAGGACAAATCTTGTTCTTTGGATGGTCCTATTAGTAGTTAAATTTCCAACTTTAGGAGTTTGCCACAAAATATTTTTTGGATCATCAACTATTGTAGGAAGATTAGGATCTGGATGAGATCTGGTATTGATCCTATGTGAAGCCAGATTTCAAGTTAAAAAATTAGAGAGGTTGAAATTTTAAGGATTGTTTTTCAAATGTTTTGACCTCTCTTAGTGTTTAATACCTTTCTAAAATATGGGACTAGGCTTCTAAACTTATCTATGACTGATTTGATACAATATTTAAGGGAATCTAAAAGAACTTAGTGGATTAGTAGGCCTACTGGGGCTAGTGGAGTCTCCAGGTGGAAATTTTTAGCTTTTGAAGGTAAAAGGTGTTATGGTCCACCACCAAATAGATAATAAAAAACAATCTAAGAATATTTTTGTGGTTTTCTTAGTTTTTGTGTGGTTCTATGGTTTGTAAGAGTTTTCCACACCTGAATCATCATTTAGCTAAGATGGTGAAAGAAACAAAGTCTACTCTATGGCCATCAACTGAGTTTTCTGTGATTGGTAAAGGTTTCTGCAGTCTTAAGGTATACATAGTTTGACACTGACTCAAAAGGTCCCACCGTGATTGCCAGAAGTTTTGTGTCCCGTGATTTCAAAAATTGGCATACCAAATGACAAGGCAACATGGAATTGGTCTTTAGAGTTCTAGGAACTAGCATTCCTAGACTTAGAGAGGGATCTCTCACGTTATTTTTGCAAAGGATATGTGCTTGCTTGCTTTTAAGGGTTGATTTTAGGCTAGTTATTGAGTATAAGATTTGTTTGATTGTTTTGGTTGGGTATGATGATCAAAGAGCACAGATAGAATGAGGAAATATCTAAATCATTGGGCAATGGAGTCAAATGGAAGTCATGATAAATTCATTAAAGGATCGGGGAGTATCATAGGGAAAATCTAACTTGGCTAGTGGATCTTCAAAGTTTTTAGGATAATGAGATGAAAATTAAGGATAAGAATGAAAAGTAGGACTAAGGGAAATTAAGAATAATTTATCGTGTACTTTAAACAAGAGAAATCTTTCAAGGCAATTGTTAGGAGCAATCCAAAGGATATGGAAAACCATAGACCTCTTTGGACAAACCTTTAATAAGAAAACCTTTCAGAAAACAATCCAACAATCAAAAGAGTACTTTCAGATAAAGAAAACATATAAGAAAATAGTAAGAGCAACCTAAGATCAAACATAAATAATCTAATATTCTTTTGACTAGCTCCCTAGGGATCTTTAAAGCAACCTTTTAAGGCAGACCAGAGGACGGGGCACATCATAGAATTCCCTGGTTTAGACTCTAGTAAGCATAATTTTAAAGAAGCTTCAGAGACAATTCTCAAGTTGTACTTAAAGGAGCATGGACTCACCACTAATTTCCCTCGTTTCAGTCTATTGAAATCATTCCTTAAAAAGAAATTATCAAGCCATACTCAAAGGGACATGGACTTACCAAAAGAGAAACTCTTTGGTTATACTCTATTGAATCATTTCTAAAATAACAAGCTAGATGGAACTAGAGGGAAATTAAGAATCCTCCAATCAGACCTTGCAGAAGAAAAAATTAAGACAGTGAAGAGAAAACATAACTAAGGTGATTTCAAAAGACATTTCTTAGCCTAAAAATTTCACTCTACTATAACAAAGAAAGATGAAACATAATAAAAACAAGACATAATAATAACAGATAGAAGCACTTCACCAATATCCAAGCTCAGGGATCCAACGATCTAGCCTCCTCCATCAACAAACAAATCAGGGCATCCACAAGATCCAAACATCAATTTTCCTTCAACTTCCAAGAGACTATGTATTACTTCAAAGAGTCATCAAATGCCCACATAAAATGAGTTCAGATGAAGTATTTATGCTGCAAATGAGGATGTGAAGCTCAAGATAGGGTCTGAGTATCATTTATTACAGAGTAAGTGCATTCCTAACCTTGAAAACCATGCAAGGCTTAAGGCAGGAATATCTGCAGCTAATTATCTGTTTTAATAACTATCTTAACTTCCCAAGGAAAAATAGGTGAAATGTTTGACTTTAAGGCATATTATTAACTTTACAATAACTGTCTTGACAGGTAAAAAATATCTTTGACTGTGTAATAACTGCCAAATGTCTTTATGGAGAGAAATCATGCTGTAGGTGGCAGTTTGGTCTTTGGAGAAGTAAATGCTTCTTTTTTGAGTTATCCAAAACTGTCTTTGGGTAAATCTATATTTTTTTAATCATAAAGCTCTTTATTAGGCCTTTGAACCTTGATTTAGTCTTATAATTTGCCTTATTGTCTTTATTCTCTGTTTCTGCTTTATGACTATTTTGTTAATTTATCCTTTGCTTTTAAACATTTGACCTTCATCTTTAACCGCTGTCTTAAGGGCTAATCCTCTGTCTTTATCCTTTGATTTAAAATTAACCCCCTTATCCTTCTGTTCTTCACTTTGTTTGCCTTTGACTGTAGTTTTTCTGTCTGTATGTGCAGGGATGCAACTTTCTTCGTGGAAGGAGGGTTATGTGACCACCCAGGATCATGATTTGGGTGGTGTTAGGGTTTAAACCCTTGTCTTCACTTCTTTAAATTTGCATGAAATGCCTAGGATCATCATCCGGGGCTTCAATTGTCCTTTTCGGGCCACTGGACCGCATCTTGGGCATTTCCGCCATTAAAACTTGCACAAAAACAAAATAATTAATCTTTTAAAAGCCCATGGAATTGGATTGACTGGGTTTTTCAGGGTTCTGAGGCATCGGGGGCCAATTTGCAGAGGAAGAGAGAGTGCAGAGGGAAGGTTTCGTACGCGGAACCAACTGGAACTCAAACGGAGGCAGGAATAATTTGGATTTTGGCATGGCAATGAAAGGCGGTTTTTGAAAACCATAAATGGTTTATTGCGCGGATATAAGGAAGTTTGTGGTTTTGAAGTGAATGGATGCGATACACCTCAGGGCTTGACGCGTGGTGGGTGAAAACCACTTTTATCGCACGGGTTTGGTTTGTTAAGGTTTGACGCCAATTCCTACATGATACGAAATCTGGGCCATCAGATCTCAAGGAGATAGATCGACGGTGTAGACAAATTTTGGGAGGCAACGTGCAGGTGTGGAGGGTGGAGCCCAGAGATAGATGGCGGGTTGTGGTTGGCGGCAAGGTTAAATGGAAGGCAGGGCCGAGTGTGATAACATGATAGCTTTGTCGGGTAGTGCGGGGTGAATACGGGATGGGTAGGTGGTGCGACGTCCGCTGGATCAGGGCCCAGGTGTTAATATCAATGGTGGAGATGGTTCAGTAGAAACCCAAGAGGCGGCGTGAGGTAAGGGGGGCCCGATTATTATTTCAAAAGCTTGGGGGGGGGGCTTTTATAAGGTTGCGGAGGTATGTAAGATAAAAAGGGAAGAGTTTATTTGAAATGGTGAAGGGGCTATAAACTAGGCAGAGGAAACAGTCTTGTGGGAGTAGAGGGGGCTGGGGGTTGAGATGAGAAGGGGTTAAAGGCCCAATTTATGCAAAGGGTGGGTTTTAACACAAAATAGGGTTTTGGTTAGGTTTTTTAAAGGGTCCGATAGGAAAAAATTAAATTTAAACAATGTAAAAATGGATTTTTACATTTTTTAAGGATTTTTAGAGGAAAAATGATAAATGGGAGAGGACTTTTGAGGGTTTTGGGAAAGGGGAAAGAATGGGTTTTTGAGAGAAAAATAGGAAATGAGTGAGAGTTAGGAGAGGAACAAAATGAGGTTAGTAAGCCCATAAAATGGAGTTTTCTTAGAGTATCACAAAAAAATTTTAGAAGGAAAAAGATGAAATTTTGAGTGAATTAGTTAAATTTAGGATGATGAAGGCAGTGAGATTTCTAGAACTCACAATGTCTCTCAGATACTGTTTCTAGAAATCTAGGATTTAGAACTTAGTCATCTTTGGATATTAGCAAAATTTACTGATGACTAACATGTTGGACCTATCAATCTGGTGAATTATGTAAGGAAATCCATGCTATACATTCATTTATGTTATGACATGGGATCCTGCTCATTGTTTGTGAACCAGGGAGGATCATTGGTGCACCCCATTTGGGGATGTAAATATATGATGACTTATGTATGAAAATATGTTGTATAATATCTATGGTGAATATCTTTATATATAATATATATGGTTACATATATTCATTTATGTTACCAATGGATTTTTCTTTTCTAATGGAAAATTATTTACCTTTGATATCTTAAAGTTTGAAATCAAATTATGGACTTGCTAGCCTATAGGAAGAATTTTGTAGGTAAGAAATGTGTGAAGCTTTTAATATTTGCTAGGCTAAATATTAAAACACACCATTTCCAACTGAAATCGCTTAGAAATAAGCAAGAAATATGATATGGTGGGAATTTTTCTGAGCTAGGTAAAACTGGCCCTAAATATTGAAAATATGTCATTTTTTCAAATCAAGTGCGGGAAATAGACACAAAATTTAAGGAATTTGAAAGATGTTTTTGTCAAAATTACATCTATTTTTAGCACCATAGGATTATTTAAAATTAATGACATATGTACAGTATGCAACAAGAAATTTTCTAAGCCCAATTTTGTATATTTACACACTGTTATTTACAGAACAATTCAACAACATAGTCATTATAGCCCATCTTGAAAAACCACGTCTATAGTGAGGTGGAAAATAATATAACACACAATTTTAAACTAAAATCACTCTAAAATAAGGAATATTGAGGGTATGGCAGGCATTTTTATGAGCTAGGTAAAACTGGGTTAAAAATGGATAAATTGTCATCTTGTCAAATCAATTGCAAGAAAATGACACATAATTTGAGGAATGTGAAAGAAAATTTTGTTAAAAATACATCTGTCTTCAGCCCCATAGCCTTATTTTTAATTAATTACATATGTATAGTCTTCAACGAACATTTTTCTAAGCACAATTTTGTACATTTACACTTTGTTCTTGACATAACAATTCAAGAACTTAAGTCATAAGTTTTGAATGTTGAACAAGATACTTAAAAATTGTGCACAAGTGTAAATAAATAATTCATTCAAATATGATCATGTAATATTTTCCAGCATTTTTATGTTTATGGCTTGCATTTTACACCAAATGTCCATTATAGTAGAAATTGTTAAAAGTGCACTTTTCATACATCCATTGTGAGTAGACGATGGAAAGTCATAAACAAATAATAGAGGAAAGTTCTTTCCCAATATATGTACCTATCCCATTCCCAAATCCATTTACTATAATCATTTCATTATAGGGGTTGACTTGCATTTTTATTAAACGAAGGGACATCTCATGAATACAAGACAACCACGAGGTGTTTTAGCTCAACAAACACCTTTTTAGCCCAAATTTGAAAACCATATGTATAGTGAGGTAAAAAATATTATAAAACACCATTTTAAACTCAAATCACTCAGAAATAAGGAATAATGAGGGTATGGTGGGCATTTTCCGCACTCGGTAAAACTGGTTTAAAAACTAAAAATTTATCATTTTGTCAAATCAATTGCAAGAAAATGAAACATAATTTGAGGAATGTGAATTTTTTTTTTGCCACAAATACATATGTTTTCAGCCCCATAGGATTATTTCCAATTAATGACATATGTATAGTAATCTACGAGCATTTTTCAAAGCCTAATTTTGTACATTTGCGCTATGTTTTTTACAGAAGAACTCAAGAACCTAAGTAATTAGTTTTGAATTTTTACCAAGAGACTTACAAATTATGAAAAAGTGTAAATAAATCATCATTAAAAGATGACTACAAAATATTTGGATGCATTCATATGTTTATGTCTTTCATTTTACACCAAATGTCCATCATCGTAAATTTTTTTAAAAGTGCACTTTTCATATATCCATTGTGAGCAGATGTAATATTCCAATTTGGAAATAGCAGCAATATAGCTCATAAAATGTAAAAAACAGTTAATATGAATATGAAATAAAATAGGTAAATATGAAACCATAATTTTATTAGCATATCAACAGAAATATACAAAAAAATCATGAGGGACAAGCCACTCAAGCAATGGGAACAAGCCTCCAATGATCAAAACAATCAGCACATGAGTTTCTGCAATTGTATAAAATGTCGAAGAGAAGTGACAACACTGTCTATATCATTGTAGCTACTACTGAATACATATACAAATGAAATGTAGCTGACAGAAACAAAGAAATTCCCAACAAAGAAGATGTGGGCTCTAATACAAGATTTCTAGCCAACCTGGAAAAGATTGCTAGAAATACCGAGAAATATACAATGTGACAAATAACCCTAGGGTTAACATGCCACTACAAACTGATATGATATGAAATGAGGCTATGAAAGATCTGAAATGGTGAAGTCATCCTACAATGGTATTTCTAAATGGAAGGATGATCCCTCTACTCAGAAATAGACCCTCTTGATGAGCTCAATGAACCCTCCCAGCAAATGCCTCCAAAAAAAAGGAAGTTTAGAATTGTGACTACACTGTGAGGGATGGTAGATGGTTGGCCTGATGCCAAAATGTGGAAATATGCCCAAGATCCCTCCCTTCTGATCCTCCAATGGATATGCTACCTCTTCACTGAAAAACAAGCCCAAAAATAGCTTTATGTGATCCTTCTTTGCTACACTCTGCAACACAACCCATCTCTAAATAGAAACTGTGCTGTAGATGAAGGAGGTAACTTGGCCAAAATTCCAAAATGAGGAAATTCAGCTCAAATAACCTCTCCTTCCCTGATGATGAGGTAGGGATTCCCGATCAGGAACACCCTTGTGCTAAACAGCACAACAAACATGCTAAACAACAAGAGGAAGCAAAAGTCTAAACAGACCAATATCAAATGATAATCCAAAAAATGAATAACAATGGTTGCTATCCCCTCCATATATAGCATGAGAGCCTCCTCACATTGGGTCCCATCCATACTTTCCACCAAGCTCATGCAAGTTGTCCTCCACTAAAACTGTGCTGTCTCATCATAAAGACCACTCCTCCATGACAACGTTGTTGATTTGGTCAGAGTTGACTGAATCAACATGATCCAATCCCTGTTCACATCCAAAGGTGCTTAATCTAGTTGATTATTCTTGCTCCTTTCACATTAGGAGTGTTATTATTCCTTCTAAATGGGTTTTATGGGTCTCCCCACACACTTATTCACCTACCTAGTACTAAAACCAACTGTAATATTCCATTTAGATGAAGGCTAAATTTTTGGAATATTACAACAGATGTGGGAAGGTTATAAAAAAAAATAAATGAATGTTATTTCCCAATGTGTACCTATCCCATTCCCAAATATATTTACTATATTAGTTTCATAACAAAGGTTGGCTTGGATTTTAATTAAACTAATGGGACATCTCATCTATACAAGACAACCCTTAAGTGATTTTTCTCAACAAGCACATTTTTAGCCCAGATTAAAAAACCAAATGCATAGTGAGGTGGAAAATAGTAGAACACACCATTTGCAACTAAAATCACTCAGAAAGAATTAAGAATGAGGGTATGGTGGGCATTTTTCTGAGCTAGGTAAAATTGGGTTAAAAAATAAGAAATTGTCATTTTGTCAAATTGATTGCAAGAAACTGTCACATAATTTGAGGAATGTGAAAGAGGATTTTGTCACAAATATATCTGTCTTCATCCCCATAAGATTATTTCTAATTAATTGCATATGGAAATTCTTCAATGGCCATTTTTCTAAACCGATTTTTGTACATTTGGACTCCGTTCTTTATAAAAGAATTAAAAAACTCAAGTAATTGGTTTTGGATTTTGACCAAGAGAATTACAAATTGTGTGCAAGTGTAATTAAAGAATTCATTCAACATGGTGTATAGTGAAGTGAAAAATAATAGAACACACCATTTGCAACTGAAATCACTCAAAAATAAGGAAGAATGAGGGTATGGCATACATTTTTTTGGGATGGGTAAAGTTGGTTTAAAAACTGAGAAATCATCGTTTTTTCAAATCAATTGCAAGAATCTCTCACAAAATCTGAGGAATGTGAAAGAGGTGTTTGTCAAAAATGCATATATCTTCATCCCCATAGGATTATTTCCAATTTGTGACATTTATAGAACCTTCGATGGACATTTTCACAATCCTAGTTTTGTACATTTGCACTATTGTCTTGATAGAATAATTCAAAAACTTAAGTCACTAGTTTTTGATTTTGACCAAGAGAATTAAAGATTGTGCACAAGTGTAAATAATCATTCATGCAAATGTGATTATACAATATTTGCATGCATTTGTATGTTGATGTCTTGAATTTTAAACCAAACGTCCATCATAGTAAAAAATGATAAAAGTGCACTTTTCATACATCTATTGTGATTAGATGAGGGAAGTTTATAAAATTTGTTGGACACCTAATCCTCTATGGGTAGGTGTGGAAGCTGAATGGGAAAAAGGAGTCCAATTGACCTTGGAATGTGGAATCAAAGAGTCACACGATTGTATTATAAAAGTACATCTATGGTGAATAATAACATAACTCACGCTTATCCTATATTTCTATGTGTGTGTTATCCATTCACCATGCATGTGTTTAACATGGTATCAGAGCTTAGGCTAGGCCTGGGCACTTTCAGAATCTTCTGACCGCCATTTCTATATTTGGCCTGTTAGCGATATCTGCTCCACCTAAGCACTCTTCTGAGCCCTTCTATCAAACCTGCAACACTTATCAAGAATATATCTCTCGGCCAGTTACTATTCTTCATGCCCTTCTACGGGTTGTCAAAGTTTTAAGCGTCGTTTCTCCTTTTGCGCTGGGTGTTCAGTTACCACATTCCAAACCTCTCCACTAACACCTCTGCAGTTCAAAACCTCTCCCTCGCTCAGATTATCACCTTTACCTCAAGAGAAGGGTGATCATCGTTGCTGCTCCAGTATTAGATATCTATATTATAACGTATCTAGTGGAATCATAACCTATGGAATCATAATGCCTTTGTCCACATGCTACCCCTCTTCAACATAGTGCTGCTCCATTACACAGTTAGCCTTAGCTCGGGTCACCTCCGGTATTACGCTTCTCTCCACCAGCATAACACGCTACAGGAACAGTAGAAATACACAACCTCCTCCACCTGCTCAGTCCTCCACTCCAATCTCCATATGCTCTCAACAGTCCACAGTCCCTATATGCTCTTCCTCGATGCAATCCCTCAAAACCAACTACTCCATACATGCAGTATCCATAACCTGACTCCTCTCGGCATATACCAAGGTTGTGTTCCTTGACGGTCTCTTAGATACAAGGATTCTTGCCTCAAGGATTTTGTAATATTGCTACCTTTCCCAATTACGATTCCTATCTTGTTACTAAGACGAAGAATGCGATAAACATTTTCATTATCACCACGCATCATAGAACCTAGTTCAAAGTTAGAATGTTGCCTTTTACCCCTTTCATTTCCTTCCCCATCATCAATGTGTGAGTAAGAACAATTTCCTGATGAATATTTCTCTCCATCCATTGCAATATGGTAGTGCTCCATACAAAGAGATTATCTTTGGAGTAAGGACTTGCACTACAACCCTCCGGAGTCTTGTTCCTAATAGCCTTCAAGTCAGACATCAACCGAAGCTATGCAGAGGACGAAATTCTTAGAGCTAGAACTAGGGTTAAGGTTACACCTCACCTTCGACCAACGAAATTTTATAGATCAACCTATGAGAGTCAAAGTTTTAAGCTTTAACTTCACACACGTAAAGAACGAGTCAAAGCATGGAGGACGATTGAAGTTCTGGTACATTAGGAGCTGGACTGGTTCAGTTGTAAGCACACTAAATTTTCTTGATATGAGTGAAAACAAGTACCACAACTTTTGCATGTGCGTATTTAAACACCGGTGTGGAGACTATGAGTGCACACATTTTTTTTAAATATTTTTGAAGTGCCATGTTGTGTTAGGTTTTTTTGAAATTTCCCAATGTGTTGGTATTTTTTTATGAAAGGGAATGTTATTCATTGGTATTAATAAGTACCATATGTGTTTGAAGTATCAAAAGAGAATATTAAAGTACGTTTAATTCCTGGTGCATGGGACAAGTTTTTTTTTTGGTTACTCCAATAGATTGAGAAAAACATATAAGACACAATTGGCAATATAATTTTCATTCACAGAAGAAAAATCGACCCCTCACATCCATATCTGAGAGCAAGCAAAGAGAAAAGAGAATGATGAATTTTTGAGAAGCCAACGACAAGCTCATAAGACTTCCCTTCAAGGAAGATGTCATCGGGGCATCAGTGATTGGGAAATTTTATTAAACATTATCACATAAGTTTCTCGGGATGAGTAAAGCTAATACTTCCTCCACCAAACTCTTTGTTCACGTGGTGTTCACATCCATGTGCTTCTTTCACAGTAGCTGTCAATGTTCAATTTAAGTGTGGTTAATGCATGAAATCCATTGAGGGATTGTTCTATTTTTGAGGAATTATTTTTACAAGGAATTGATGACGAGAACAGAGTTTGTAGAGATATTTGACCTATGACTAGGATTCAATTGAACAAGAGAGACTGCAAAGTTGATAAGACTCAAATATGAGACTATTAAGCCTCAATTTTCTGGCATTGATTTAGGAAAATTAGTCCTCTGTATACTAGTTGGAAAGCCTCAGTCGCACATCTCTCTTTCTCTGTCAAACAATTTTAAGAACCAAATTTATGTTAGGTGTCTTCTTTGCTTTTGTATTAAGTCTGTTGTGGGAAGCTTTTGCTAAAGAAGAGGGATTTATTTTTGCTAACTCAATGACTAAATTTGATGAAATATTAGAGTTAGTGAATACTCTGAAACTCTCCACTAATGATGGTATGGTAGAAGTCAGCAGAGTGTGCCTTGCTGACATTAGAACAAGTCTACAAAATGCACAAGAAAAAAATGATTTTTTTCAACTCGAATCTCAATTCCAGCAAGAAGAGCTACAACATAATAAACATTAGTTTTAACTTGTCTCTGTTCAAAACACTGAGACAGTCTCTCATCAGCAGGAAGAATATAAAGTTGATATTAATTTAGATTTGGTGCCTAGTTCAAGAGCATATTTGAATGTAGAAGAAAAAATCCAGCCTGCAGTTCCCAAGCCCATCATCAAACCTTGGGAAGAGCTTGTCCATAACAAGCACATAATAGGTCTTTGATATGATAAGGAGTTGTACTTTCATATTCCGGACTACTCCAAGCCCATCAAATTTTAGACTGCCGTATTTATTCGTGATAGCACACCTACAACTGTTCCAGATCCTGCTCCTCTTTCAAAGCAGCAACAACAGATTGAAAAATGCCAACACTGTAATCGAGTTGGCCATATGAAAGATCACTATTTAGATCTTCACCCATGCAAGCACTGTGGTTGGCACACCCATTTTTCACACAGATGCTTCAGAAACAAGCCTCCTGCAAGAACAAAGATTCATCTTGGATGGGTTGCTTCTTGGAAATGGGCATCAACAACCAAGAAAATTTTTAAGTCACATGTCAGAACTTGTTCTAAAATATTTAACAAAATTGTAGTTGATATTTCGCCATCATTTCACCTTGTACTTGACAGGGGGGGAAATGGTAGTCATCTACAAGCTTCAAAGCCACATCAAGTGAGCCTGAGCCACAATCTCTCATTCCAGATTCAGAGTTGTAGCCAGAGACACAACACTTCAAGTGAGCCTGAGCCACAACTTGTCATTCCAGATTAAGAGCTATAGCCAGAGATATAGATGCCCATGAGAATTCCTTTGGTTGATGGACAACCTTAAACCATCTATGCAAGGTTGATATTATTCCTCTTCAAAGAATTCGGGACACTTCCTCTAGCAGAAGACTTCAACTTCTTGCCATTTTTGGAAGAGTTCCAAGAAATTCATCTAGCATTCCTGAGTTGGTGGTCATCCTTAAACCATCACAGGTTGTAGACCTCCCTTCTTGTAGGTTGAAGGTTTTTCTCTCAAAATATGAGGGACACTTCTTCTAGCAGAAGACCTCAGCTTCTTGCCAGATTTGGAAGAGTTCTGGGAACTGCACTAAGCGTTCGAGTGTTGGTGGTCATCCTTAAACCACCTCTTTATGCCAAAAATTCGGAGAGATGATTCAACCTAACTTCTGCCATGTATACTTTGCAGATATGTATTACAACTCTCTTCTTGGACTCACACATACCCCTTCATATTGGGGGGGGGGGGGGATGTTGGGCACCTAATCCTCTATGGGTAGGTGTGGAAGCCAAATGGACAAAAGGAGTCCAAGTGACCTTGGAATGTGGAATCTAAGAGTCACACCCTTGTACTATAAAAGTACATGTATGGTGAATAATAACATAACTCACACTTATCCTATCTTTCTACGTATGTGTTCTCCATTCACCATGCGTGTGTTTAAAAAAATCCAACAAAGAATGTTCTTTCCCAATATGTGTACCTATCATGCAGAAATAATCAAGAATGATGGTATTGTGGACATTTTTCTAATATGGGTAAAACTAGTTTAAAAAATGAGAAATTTCCATTCTTTTAAATCAATTGCATGAAACAGACACAAAATTTGAGGAATGTGAAAGAGTTTTATTTTTATTTATTTTTATTTTTTTAGAAAAACATTTTTATTCAGCACCATAGGATTATTTCCAATTAATGACATCTGTACAGTCTTCGGTAGACTATTTTCTAAGCCAAGTTTTGCACATTGCACTATGTTCTTGCCATAACAATTCAAGAACTTAAGTCACTAGTTTTGAATTTTGATCAAGAGAATTAAAAATTGTGTAAATAAATAATTCATTCAAATATGATCGGACAATATTATGTTTATGGATTTCATTTTACACCAAATGCCAATCATAGTAAAAGTTGTTAAAAGTGCACTTTTAATACATCTGCCATGAGTAGATTAGGGAAGGTTATAAAAATCCTACAGAGGAATATCCTTTCCTTAAATGTGTACCTATCCCATTAAAAAATACATGTACTATAGTCATTTCATAGCAGGGGTTGGCTTGCATTTTTATTAAACTAAGGGGACATCTCATGAACACAAGACAACCCTTAGGTTTTTTTGCTCAACAAGCTCCTTTTTAGGCCAATTTGGAAAAATAGGTGTATAATTAAGTGGAAAATAGTAGAATAAACCTTTTTTAATTAAAATAACTCATAAAGAAGCAAGAATGAGGATATGGCGGACATTTTTCTAATCTAGGTGAAACTGGTTTACAAATTGAGAAATTGTCATTATGTCAAATCAATTAGAGGAAAATGACACAAAATTTGAGGAATGTGAAAGAGGTTTTTTTTCAAAAAAATGTCAATATTCAACCCCATAGGTTTATTTCCAATTAATGACATCTATAGAGTCATCAAAAAGCATTTTTCTAAGCTAAGTTGTGTACATTTGTAGTGTGTTCTTGACAGAACAATTCGACAACTTAAGTCATTAGTTTTTAATTTTGACTGTGAGACTTACAAATTGTGCAAAAGTGTAAATAAATCATTCATTCAAATATTATCACACAATATCTACATTCATATGTATGTTTATGGATTGAATTTTACACCAAATGCCCATCATAGCAAAAACTCTTAGAAGTGCACTTTTCATACATCCATTCTGCCATGATGAGGGAAAGTTATAAAATATCGACAAAGGAATGTTATTTTTATCTAGATCTCTTAGCTAATGGAATTAACCAAGATATTTTACTTTTGTGATGTTAGCAAAATTGCATGTGAAATATTATGAAAAACCACATGTGCATACTGTAAAGAAGAGGAAACATAATGAAAACCATCAAATCAAAGAAAAAAACAAGTTGACCCAGTGTGGGTTACGTCTTCGAGCTTGTGTTAAGAGTGGGGAGGCCATCTCATTAAATGATGCAAGGTGATGATGAGTATATGGTACATTATTTTTCATTACAAGGATAAACTCCCTCAATTAGAGTGGCGTGTCTATCCATGAGAGATTCTCCTCCAAAAACTCTCACTCATATGGGCCCTCCTTTAGCATTCTAATATGTTGATTATCACATGAAATGGAATACAAGTATCCTTCAATAGAATGGTAAACAAGGATTTCAACAACAAAACCATCATCTCAGCAAATCAAAAGAAAAACATGGCATCGCTGCATCATATACCTCCACTTCTGGGGATGGCTTGAAAATGCACGGATCTGCTGAAGAAATGGACTACATCATTGAATTCGTGGTGTGAAATCGTGTTAAATGGCTATAATATTTGTTAGGTCCCCATAATTTGTTAGATTGGCAAGACCAAATGTACAAGGGTAACATCAGACCAATCTTTGGAGTCCTAGGACCTAGCCTTCCTGGACTTAGAGAGGGCTCTCTCTATGGTTGTGTAGATGATTTAGCTTATTTGATTTTAGGGTTTTGATTTTAGGCTAGTTATAGGGATTAGGGTTTTCTTGTTTGTTTGTTTGGTTGGATAGGTTGTCAAGGAGAATAGGTAGAGTAAGAGAGAATCAATCCATTGGGCTATGGATTCTGCAAAGGTCTTGAAAAGTGAAAAATAGGTCAAGGGTGTTTCATAGGGCAAGTTAATAGGGCCAAATGGATCTAAGTAGGTTTTGTGTGGGTGAAATGAACATGGAGTTGTGAATACAGTAGGTTAAGGGGAAATCAAGGATCCTTAACATACTAAGAACAAGAAAAATATTTCAGTATGATAACATAGTAAAACTTGAAGAGAAATAAAGGATTCTTCAACCATACAATACTAAGCAGACCTCAAAACAACAGATAAGTAAAATTAGAGAGCAGTTAAGGATTCTATGAACATTATTTTCAAAAAAATATAACTTTAATCATAATATTTCAGTAAAAATAAAGAGCACTTAAGGATTCTTTAATTAAACTTCAAGGAAGAAAACATAGAGATCAAAGGAGACAGGCAGAAGTAGGGTGCCAAGAAAGCGTATCCTATTCTCTAATTTTTTTCCTATAATCATGAACATAATGAGAATTGAAGAAAATAAATACAAAGGTGGAATACATCACCATCCAACAGAGCTCATGAATCCTAGGAATGTGCTCAATCTATAGATGCTCAGTCCAAAGCCATCACAAGACACCAAAGTTAATTTCACCAATAAACTCAAAGTCTGTATCATTATATGCTCAGAAACCAATCAACATGTACAATGAGGCCTCAAGGTTGTATTTAACTAGCAAGGAGGACCAAAACCCTAACTAGGGTTTCCAAAATGTCATAAATACATCATAAATGCCATTTTTGTCCATTAAGACCATGCAAGGCCCAAGGCACAAAATATCTAATGTAATAAATGAAAAATAACTTCTAACACCTAACTTTGCAAAAACTGACTTTGAGGCTCTTCAATAACTCCAAAATATCTCCAAGTGTGTTTTTTTGACTTTGCAGGCAAGGGCGTAGCTTTGAGGTCCAAGGGCGCAGCGCCTGCACTGGAAAAATAGGTCACCTTGCAGTTGAGTTTTGAAGGCCTTTCCGGTATCCGAATGAGCTCCATGATAGCTCATTGGAAAGCTTGTAAAGTGTACTTTCCAAAACTGAATTTTTTGTTTCATTTGGTGTCAATTTTCCTACCCAAAGACTCAATATCCCAAGACTGATCAGGGTGTAGCACCAACTCTGAAAATAGGGTAGAAAGGTGGGTTTTTGGGTGTTTTTGTAACTTTTGGAGTACCAAAACTGCTCCAAATGATCTGAAATGTTGTGTGCATAATGACCTTGGCCTAAGGATTCCAAAAATGAAATCCACTCCTCAAAAAGGTGCCCCCAAAAAAAGTGAAACACTAGGGGCACTGCGCCCTTGGCACTTTAAATCAGTCAATAACCAAAATTTACGAAAACTTACCAAAATTTGAAATTGTCTTGCTCATGGTGTTTGGGATGCATGTATGGATGCATCAGCAAGGATATCAAGGTTTTATTTTTCCTTTTTGTCATTGAGGGCTTGAATCTTTGCAAGGGCTCTTTTGAGCTTGGCCCTTGCAATTTTGTTCCTTAAGGCATAGTGCCTTGCCATATTCTTTTGAAGGACTAGGTCCCTCTTGGTCTTCTCCAACAGACCCTCTAAGTGCATATTAGCCCTCTCAATCCAAGGTTCCCGGTCATAGTCAATCTCCATGGCAAGTGGCTCACTTGGAGTGAGCTGCTCTGCCAAGGTTGCCTCTTGTTCTCTCTTCTTGGCTAAGGCCTTCTTTAAGCCAATTGTTCTTGGCCTCCTCCTAGGAAGCTTTTCTTCCTCTTCATTAGTGTATCCATATCTATTCAAGGCCTCATCTATATTATCCCTTGCTTTTTGCAGTCTCTTTCTGAGCTCTGATAGCTTTGACCTCATAGATTGCCTTCTATGCGTCTAGCTTCTTGTTTTCAAGCTCATAATAGTGGATGACATTCCTAGCCCTACCTATATTAGCTTGAAAATATTTGATTTGGGCATATTTTCCTTTGAGAAACATGCTTGAGAGCCTTACTTCATTTTCATCATCACTGTCAACATGAATGAGTTCAAATTCTTGTTCAGTCTCATGTTTGTCTTCTTCTTTTTCATCCATGACCTTCTCTTTGCCTTTTTCAAGCTCTTTGGTTGAAGTAGAAGGCATGGCCCCTTGCCTCTTGAGGGAAACAAACACATTGCTACTTCCCCTTTGGTAAGTTAAAGGAAAAGGCTCAATTTTGATCATTTTAGTGCCTTCACTAGTGCTGCCATTATGCTACTATCATCATTAGTATCCTCACTGTCCTTATGGTTTTTATCAGGACTGCTATTTTTTGTCTCTTTTTCCTCATTTGATCCACTGATTTGTTGGATTTATGACCTATTGCCATCATCATCATTTCTTCTTTCATGGCTCTAAAAATCATTACTATCATCTTTTTCCATGCTCTCTGCTTTATCACTGATATTCTTGCTGTCATTATTAGTGTCATGAGCCTCACTATTTTCTAACTCATGGGAATATTCTTCATTTCTTTCTTCATCTTCACTGTCTTCTGCACTACTGTTTGCCTCATTGACATCAGCTTCATTTTCCTCATCTGCACTGCTTTGTGTTTCATCATTATCTGCCTCATTGTAATCTTGGCTCTTTGTTCCACTGCTATCATCATCTCCATCATCATCACTACCTTTTATTTCCATGCTCTCTTCCTTATCACTGACCTCTGCCTCATTGTTTATATCCTTCTTACTTTTATCAACCTTATTTTCACATTCCTCACTACCCTCTTCTTCACTGTTTTCTTCTTCATTTTTCTTGATTCATCATTACCCTCTCCCACATTTTCATTTGATTGCTCATTTTCATTTCCCTCATTGTATGATGCATTGTGAGAGGGTGATGAAGGAGGATTGTCCTGAGGTGAAGGAATATGTGTGGATGGTGAGGTGTAAGAGTCATCATGTGGTGATGGAGTGTGAGTGGATGAAGGAATAGGAGGATGAGGAGATGAAAGAATATTTTGTTGAGGATGGGCTTGTGGATTGGTGAACACTTCATGGGCAATGAAAACCTCCCATGGAATTCTCTTCTGTTGTAATTGGTGCAAAAAAACCATCTTAATCAAAGAGTGATGAAATAAGCTTTGCATCTGCTAGGGGTAGTCTCTCTTTTGTAAAATATAGGAAATTTTGTCAATGCTTTTGTAGAGGTAATAGGGTAGGTGCAGCATCCTAACCCTAGTAAAGTGCATAACCAACCTAATGTGATAGGAGTGAAGCCTAGAGAATCTTCCCTCACATGTAAAATATTTCATGATAATTCTCATTAAAGGTGCATATCTCTCCAACAAATGTGAGAAAGGAAACATGGATTTGCAGTTGTCTTTTTATCTAGGCTTTAGGAAGGGTTCATAGTAGCTCATGTCAAGATTGGCCTGCTTGAACCATTTCTCCCTACAATAGGTATTCCTGTGGAATTGGCAATAGCATCTGAGGATAGCTCAAAGGTCACTCCTGCAAGTTTAACTTACTTGTCATGCAAGTTAATAATGAAAAGTCTAGTAAGCTCAGGGTTATTTTGCACCTGTTGTATCCTTTCACAAAAATCAAAACATCCCACATTCTGGAAACATGAAATAGTCATGGGAGAGGCCATCAGCTCTAAGGTGGTGAGGGGTTCAAACCTATTGATTTTTCCACCTTTGTGTTGATTTCTCCTTGGCACTTGGCCTTCTCCTTCAATACCACTATCCCCTTCTCTTGACATTTTAACAATTCTTCCCTTGAAACCCTAGCAGTACTTATGAAACTGATATGGAAGAGGGTAATGGAGTGGTGATGAAAAAGGCATATTTTTAAAAGTGAATGGTATGGATGAGTGAGTGAGGGTAAAGGTATATGAATGTGAGTGAGAGGAAAAGCTCAATGACCACCCTTTGCTGCTTTTTTAAACTCTTCTTTGACACCTTGTACTTATGTCAATTTGAAACGAGAAAAGGGAAATGTAAGGTCAATATATTTGCAGTGTATGGGACAGAGTTTATGAGTGAAATGGAGTGAATGTAGGCACAACCTTAGGTGAATGAACAATTTTCAACAATGTACTTTTCTAGCCATCACTAGTCTTCTTAGTATGTAGATGGAGAATTGCTTTGAACAATGATGTTTAAGCATGAAAATTAGGGTTTAATTTTTTCAATTAAATGATGACCAAATACTTGGAAGAGGGCTAATGTCTTGTACTTACCCTCACCAGTGCTTGAAGACACCTTGGAGGCAATTTGAAGGGTTTTTTGAGTTGATTTGGTGTAGGAGGCCTCTAGGCCAAGCACGTAGTGCCCAGGAAAACAATGTGTCAGTTCAGGAAAAGGCGTAGCACCTTGTGCCAGGCACGTAGCGCCAAGTTATTTTGCCAGGCTCATCGGGCAAGATCAGGCAAACAAACAGTGTTATACTAGGTGCGTAGTGCTTTGAGAAAATACATGGGAAAAATTCCTAGGGGTGCAGCACCCGACTCCAGGCACGCAACGCCAACCTGAACCCGCAGCGCCTCAACACTTAGCCAATTTTGACCTGGAAAAACTCGCAGTTTCCTCTCCTTGACTGATTTTGATCTTTTTAAGGAATAAATGATTCATTTGAAATGCCAAATGAGATTTTATAGACTTGGGACCTTTGATTAATCTTTTGAAAACCCACTTCCCTAATGCTTAAGTCCTTTTCACTCTGCATTGATAATTCTTGACTTTTTCTTGTAGGTGACCAAAACACTAACTTGGCTTCTGCTTTTGCTTTTCTTACCAATTATTTTGAGATTTTTGGTTTGCAGGTGATTTAAAAAGGTGAATTTGATCCTTTGTTGTTTCCATTATGAATTCTGCTTTTGCTTTTCTTACCAATTCTTTTGACATTTTCTTACCAATTCTTTTGCTACAAAGGTGCAAAGTGATTTCGAGATGTCTTTACTTGGTTGCAAATTGAGCATAGATGACTCATCTAAGGATGTGGATCAAAGGTTTTATAGATCTATGATTAGTAGTCTTCTATATGTAATAACTCCCCCTGAAACACAACCATCTTGTAGACATGTACACACTTCCACTCGCGCTGACACACAACCGTCCTGCAGACCTGCACACACTTCCACTCCCCCTTTATATTCTGAAAAAGGAAAATCTAATGAGAAATTGGGAGAATCCCAAGCTTCTGGAAAAGATATTCCAATGCTGGCGAATATTTAATATGTGATTCTTTTGGTGCTGCTTGGAATCTTGCTACTTGTCCAACTACTTGCATAACATCTAGTCAGGAGGCTATTACATATAGAAGACTACTAATCATATATCTATACAACCTTTGATCGACATCCTTAGATGAGTCATCTATGCTCAATTTGCAACCAAGTAAAGACATCTCGAAATCACTTTGCACCTTTGTAGCAAAATTCTTACTTAGTCGATCATCATTGATCCCAATCATTGTATCATCCTCTTTAGCTATTAGACATGCTTTAGTTTCTTCATCCAGAACATATATGTCGTTTGGAGCTCGACTTGCTGTAGCCACAATTTCACCATACACGCCTTTCCTGATTTCACATTTCATGGAGTTGAATAGTATTGTGTGTCCTTGATCACACATTTGTCCAGCACTGAGCAGATTGTGATTCATGTTTTCAACCAGTAGAACATTATTGGCTAGAGAATATTTGCTCCCGGGAGTGAAAGTACCTGATCCTATAACATTTGAAGATCCATCATTTCCAAAGGACATGGTTCCATCTTTCTTCTCTTTCAGAGATACAAATTTATTTCTATCTCCAGTCATATGCGTTGAGAAACCGCTATCAACATACCACACATATTTGTTCTTTTGAGCCTTGAGAGTGAGAGCACAATTATCATTCTTCTTCGTCTTCCATGTTTGTTCATTCTATGGCTTCGAAGATTCTTCTGGAGGATTTTCAAGTCTGCAATCTTTGGCTATGTGTACAAAGTTTCGACATTTGTAACATTCAATATTATTTCTTAAATGTTCAAATCTATTGATGTTTCGCTAAGCCCTGGGAGGTTCATATTTGACAGATCTCCTGGAATTGTATTCGTTCCTAGGGTACATGCGACATTCTACAGCTTTATGACCAAATTTTCCACATGAATAACAGTAGCCATAAAAAATATGTTGGTACCTGGATGGAAATTTTCGTCGAGGAATTGTCTTCCAAGGCTGTTCTTGCGAATCTTGTCCAATTAAGTCTACATGCATGTCAGATCTCATAGGTTCATTGTATTTTGTTGTAGAAGATTCTGCTTCTTCTTCTTTGTAACCGATGCCAGTTTTGTCATTGTAAGATCATTGATTGTTGATGAGTTCTTCCAATGCCCTTGAGCTGTTGGCATAGTTTTGGATATTTTTTCCTTTCTTCACTTCCTCACGTAGCGAGACTACTTTGGCTTCTAATTCTTCCCTCTCTTGGTTGCTTTCTTCCAACTTATTTTGAAGTGACTCTTCAATGCATTTGTGTTCTTCAACTTCAATTTTGAGACCTTGAACTTGTTCTTCAAGAGTATTGGAACGGATCTTCTCCGCCTTGAGATATTTTATAAGCTTGATTGCTTCCTCATAAAAATTCGTCTTGTGTTGATCCTTAGCCTTAGTTGTTTTGATACCTCTTGCTTATTGTGCTTGGGTTGTGTGCTTGGCCATAAAAATACTCTCTCGTGGCTTCTTCTTCACTATCATTGTCTTCATCGGATGATGATCTATCTTCTAGAAGAAAGTTCCTTTTGGATCCTTGCTTGTTGAATTTCTTAAAGCCTTTCATTCTTTTTTAGAGTTGCCATTACTTTTGTTTGGACATTTTGCTACAAATGCAACCTCATTACAACTAAAACATATCAAGGGAAGTTTACCTTTGAATTTTCCTTACCAATTTGTAGTTTCTCGTGGTAAGCATATTCTTCATCAAATGCCTTCTTCATCATCTCCCTTTTCTTCACACTTGCAGGTGCATGTCTTTTCAATTGAAGGTTGTTTATCCTTATTGGTTTTCTTAGATGCAACGAACGTAGTTTCTAGATGCGAAGAACCTTCTTCTTCATCAAGTCTCATTTCATATGCTATGAGAACTCCATGTAATTCCTATTTGCTGAGTTTGTCTAGATTTGCACTGTATTATAAGACCGATACCTTTGGGTTGAATCTCCCTAGTAACGTTCTAAGAATATTCCGTATAATAGTCTTCTCGTCAACTAGCTCTCCCAATCCTTCCAGAGTATTTGTTATTTCATCAATATATTGAAAGTATGCATCAATGTTGCAATCTTCTTTCATTCTGAGTTGCTCAAATTTTTCTCTATAGATTTGAAGCTTTGCTTCTTTGACATTTGAGTCACCTGCATATATATTCTCAAGCTTGTCCCATACATTTTTGGTAGTTTTACAACCCAACACCTTATGATAATAAGATTCAATAAGTCCACTGATAATAATATTCTTTTCTTTTGCATCATTTACCAAATTCTTCTTACCTTGTTCATCCGTAGTTGATGTAAATCCATTTTGAACAGTGTCCCATACTTCGTAACCTTGCGCCAAGAGATAGACATCCATTCTTCCTTTCCAGAGTGCATAATTATTTTCATTGAATAGAGGTACACCATTCTTGGTATGCTCCATGACCTCCTTCCAGCTGTTAAATTGCTATTGAAGGAACCAAGCTCTGATACCAATTGTTGGAAATAATGAGAGGGGGGGTGAATCAGTATTCCTTTCAATTAGAGCATTAGTTAATCTTCAATTATTATTAGTGTTTGTACAATGATAGCAGTAAACAAGAGGAACACAAATGCACACAATTTTTAAGGTGGAAACCCACTCCGGGACAAAAACCACCTAATGCTTTTCTAATAATTCTTTAATATTCAACTTCAATTGAAAATAAAGCTCCAACTTCCTAGAATCTAGAAAAACATTCTTCTCCAGCTCCCACTGGATGGACGCTCCAACGCCCGAGATTCTTCAGTAGTCAACTGAACGGATGCCCCAACACCCAATGAGCTACAACTCACCCTAGCACCACCCTACCACCCTATAGAAGAATAAAAAATGAATGGACTCTCGTACCAGGGAAAATGGTCCACTTTACAATGATATAGAATGATGTAGAAGAAGAAGATATACTAGACCATAACCCCAACTTTGACACAACCACCTAATGGTGATCCTAGACCTCCCAACACTGCCTCTTCAACCCTTGGCAGATAGATACTAGTACAATTTGTACAATAATGTATTTACAATGACTAAGTACAATGATACCTTTACAATGATTGTATGCAGTGCTGCCCACTTGAAGATTTCATATGATGAAATTCTTGCTACTGTTATTCACCTTGGATTCTGATTTTTTCATGCTACCTTCTGCTGCACCTTGCTTTGCTTTTCTGCCGTAGAAAGTCTGGTCCTTTGCAACCCTTGACAACACATGATCTAGCTTTTTATTGCCTTCTAGGAGCTCGATATTGAATCTGGTGTATCTCTGTCATTTCAGATCCTCAATATCTGATTTCTAGTCCTGTAGTAGTCCTCTGAGTCATATTTCCAATGCCATAGGTTTGACCCAATTTGGATTCTTGAAGAGAGAGTTATTCCTAATCTCTCACAATGCCCTAATTATGGACTGTTTCAGAAGAGCGTACTTGTACGGAATTCCACGTGTCACTTTTTCTTCATTTGTTTCTTAAATTGATAGAGAGAAAATTAAAGGCTGTGCACTATCCTTCAATTTTTACATCATTCCAATCCGATACTCAGAGCGAGAGTTATGATGATTTTACCAAGGTCACTTTTTTGAGATGAGTTTCAGGAGCCTGCAAAAACCCTTACTTCCACAGATCATATCTCCAAAACTATTGTGCAAATTGATCTAAAATTTTTACTGCAGATTCCTCAGGATTTCAGCTTCACCTCATAAAAATTTCAGATTTTGAGCCTTCGTAGAAAAAAAGTTAGAGTGAAAATTCCACGATGACCTGTTTCAGATGGCCGAATCCCTTGCCTAAGGAGGAAATGAAGATCACAATATATATGAATGCTTAAGTTGAGAGGGTCTTCAACAAGTGAACGTGGAAGGGATTTTAGGATCATAAAAAATATTAATTATGAATTTTCAATGACCCATGCCCCAACCCCATGGGGTTTTAGCCCACTAACTGGGGTACAAACTTCAAACATGAATATCTCTCAAACCGTGAAGAATTACATGGCGTGCCATATATCAACGGAAACATCTCAACAAGTAGAAACCATCAAAATCATTATTGACCTAGAATATATTAATTTGGTAGGTAAAAATTCCCATTCAATTTTGGGTTAGCCCCTGGTGCTGCTTGGGTTGACATCAATGACAACCGCTGATCAACATTTCTTACCAATTCTTTTGACATTTTTGGTTTGCAGGTGATTTAAAAAGGTGAAGTTGATCCTCTGTTTTTTCCATTATGTATTTAAACTCAAATTTCACCCCTTCTTACTCACCTTTTACACTGTTTGCTCCGCAGGTTAATAAAATGATGAATTTTGACCTTCTTGTTGCTCCTTGACGCATAACAAGCTCATTAAACATCTCTAGGTGGATTTCACATATCAATACCTTCAAAGCTCTCCCTTGCTTACATTATGAATTTTTGATCATGTTTTTACCCTTTTTGACTCTTCTGATTGTAAGTGACTTGAAAACATTGATTTTCCCTTTCTCACTAATCTTGAGGCATGACACGCTGAGCTTGGAAACTTTTTAGAATGCTTCCACACACTGGCACCTTCACAATCCTTTCACCTGCACCATGGAGCTCAAGCTATCTTTTGATAATTTTTGGCATGAAAAACTTCTTTGGAAAATTTTCAATATTTACAAACAATGACATCTTTAGAATGCCTTTCCTGTCATCATGGGTTTCAACTTACCATTTCACCTTCTTTGGCCACTTCCCCAAAACCCTAGGTGTATGGAGTGCTTGAAAATAATTATCAGTGTTGTCTTCTAAGTTCTCTATAGCCCTTTCAAGTTCATTCATTTCTATCTATTTCACCTCACATTTTTCCCTATTTCATCCATAATTTCTAAAAAACTTCTCTTCATGTTTAGTTTTTGGTGTGCCTCCTCCATGGTCCTTTCTACATTTGATCTCTTCTTGGCACACTCGTGGCTCAATCAAGCTCAAAAAACCCTAATTATCTTCCAGAACAAGTGATTCTATTTCTTCTGTTGTGAGTTGTCTTGACTTAGGAGTAGTCCTCCTACCTTACCAAGTTTCTGTTGATAGACATTTCAACAACTCCTGCAGAAGTGTCAAAGTTCATATTTACCCTTTGCAGAGCTTGAATTTGATAAGGTAGTATTCTTTGGAAACCTCTAGATTTCTTCTTGAGTAGCCATGTCTCATCATTATAATACCTCCGAACCAATTCCTTAATAAAGAAGAACAATGTCTGAAACACCAATGATTTACCTTGGAACATATGAAACCCTAATTTACCTAATGGTAGGATTCTTTGGCCTAGTCTTTGACTGAAAATTGGTTTGGAGTCTTCAAGTGTAAGAATAGAGTATTGAAAAAGTGGTGTATTGAAGATCCAAAATCCAATGTACTTGATTAATCTAAAGAGCCTGGAGAGATATTTTTGAGACCATCAATGCTTGAGGAACCTGGTGAACATGGGAAGGAATAGGCTTATAGGTAACCATAGATGTAAAGTGGAGTTGTGGGAAAGGAAAAAACAAAGTGATAAGGTCATAGGTAGGAAAAAAGGATGAGGATGAGTGGCACAAGCCCATAAGGAGTCTTTTAGGAGTGGCAGGGTGAACATGAAATGGAAAAATGGTAGAATAGTGAATTTTTTTTCATAAGGATAATGAAGGCAGTGAGATTTCTAAAACTCACAATATTCATGGAATTTTCTTTTAAGAAACATATAACTGATATTTATTCATCTACTGATAGTAAAAAAATACTGATGACTAACAATATCAACCCCTTTCTAACATCATCAAAATCTGGATCCTCGAGAATCTTAAAGATTCCCTAAAGATTCCTTCTCACTGGTTGACCAGAGTTATATTTCTTAGATGAAAAATTTGACTTCACCACTTCGCTCCTTGCAAAAAATTGAGTAATTAGAGTATAAATTCGTCTTGGTTCTGAAACTGTCAAAATTTGGCCCTCGGGGAATCTTTTAGATTCCTCATAATTCCACAAAGATTCTTCTCTGCAAGTTGATTGAAGATCTATTGATCAAATATAAAACCAATCTTGCCATCAAACTCCTGGCGAAATTATGGTTTTTTTGAGTATAAACTTGGCATGATTTTGTCAATGTGAAAATTTGGCCCCAAGGGAATAATTTAGATTCCCTGTGATTCCACAAAGATTCTTCTCTGCAAGTTCACTGAAGATCTATTGCTCATATGAGGAAACTGATTACAACATCAAAAATCTTGTGGAAAACTGATAAAAATGAGTATAAAGTTGATATACTTTTGCCTCTAATAAAATTCAGTCTCCAAAGGAATCTAAAGATTCCTACAAGATTCTGCAAAGAGAATATTCTTTGGAATATTCTCTCTCGATATTCACTCCTCAAGGTTTTTCTCCTAATTCCCAACACGTCATAGTTACACTTTGGTTCTGAGTTCCATGACCTCCGCTCCCTTGTGGTTCCTCTTGGCCTCTTCATGCACTCCTCCATGCATTGTCCCCCCCCCCCCCCAAAAAAGGAATTAGTGATTGGTAATTTAAATAATGTGCCACTGGCGGAGTTAAAAAAGCCTTGCTGGTTGACAGGATGGTTGGCAGTCACCAGTTTTGGCATTGGTTGCTGTGTGACCTGGTTTCAAATATCTGTATTCAACATGGCTCATTGTATTAAGGCGTGGTGTGGTATTTTTGTATAAAAATTGGTTTATTGTTTTAGGGCGATAGTTTGTTAAAGTTGGAGGGTTGGCTGGTTTGGCTAGGAGAGTTCGAATATCATCGACCCTATTGTTATGTATAATGGTCGAGTTGTGTGTCGGGTCCTGGGTCAGAGCCACGAGTCTCGTCCCACATTTTATTTTAATATAATAATAATGGTTGGGGTGGTGGGGTTGGTGGCATGCCACCCTTATTTATTTATTTCATAAGAAATACAGTCAAAAGGCGTTTGTCAAATTTTAAGGGTCACAGTAAAATTAACTAAGAAACAAATTCGCTTGTTCTGGCTATCAGAATCTGTCCCCAATAAGTGACAAATTGTTTCTTCGTTAGTGGCTTCCAATGGGCCTATTTTGAACAAAACATTGGTTGGACATATATTTCACATAAAAACTCAAATTGAGGTGTTTTTTGCATCATTGGAAATCTTGTGATGAGATCTTTGGTCTGACTCTTATTTTACTTCAATCTAATAACTTTTATTTTTTAGTTTTTCCAAAGCCATTTATGAATTCTGAGTGTTTCTGGAGCCATTTGGATCATTTCTCCCCACTGAGAAGCTTTTGGCCCTCCAAAAGCATGAACATAATTTACATCTACTATGTTACATTGTCTACAAAAGAAGTGTACTAACAAGCCACACTTCTTTCTCCTTCACCCTTTTTCTTCAGAGCCATAAGTGATGAACCGACACCTACATTCTCTGCAAACCTGTAGTACAATATTTTGCAAATTAGATGTTCACATACATGACTATTCATAACCCAAATTTCACCATAATTTCCAAGAGTTTATAAGACACACCCTTTGGTATAGTGTACATCATAATAGAAACCAATACCTGAGGTATCAATAAAAAGACCAAAAACATCATCGTTTCTTTAATAAATGATGGAAAAAACATCATCACTTTTACAATTATATCACAACACATGATTTAGAAAATGCGGCCATGAAAAAATACCATATCTAGTAAAACCATCTCTCACTCATAAAGGTGAACGGTTCATCTCCTTGTGCTAGATTCATTTGTTGAACATCTTCAGCAACTAGTTCCTGCACAGATTATTTTCCGTTGAGACACTACTCTGGATGAAGCCTCCAACATGTGTCTCTTTGATGTCCACCTCTGTTGCAATGATTGCAAATTTTGGCAATATGATTCTTATGTCTTAATATGTTGTCCTTGATGGAAACTCTCTGGCAAATAATGCGGTATATGTCTTTTGGAAGAAATATGTAAATTCTAGCATAAGTTGATTATTATTCATAAATAAAGGTTCTATACGTGGGTTAGTACAGGCCAAGGAGTTTATACACACGGATAAGAATGATCCAAATCGCGTATGCGTTTTGCTCTAAAATTATAATACCAGGGGGCATTACCGTAGTTTCATCCCACAATATTGAGCATTGTGTCGTCTATTTTATTTCTTCCAAGAATACCATTGAAATTTGTGTGGTTTTGGCTCATGGTAATAGGAAATGCTAAATCTATGTAAGGAGAAGAAGATCATAGTGCAAAGGGTGTGCATGCATAAGGGTTGTTACTGAATACTTCTCTCTGAAGTATATATGCATGGGATGGACTCTGATTAGTGGTAGATCTGAAACTATGATGCAGCCTTAGATACGATGATGGATCTGGATCTCTAGACCTAAAATAACTATGTATTTGATCTATTGAAGAGATGATGAGATTTATGACCCGACACATGTTTTTTGAAGTGAAGTTAAGAAATCTGGGTAAGTCTATAGATATGAAACATTTTGAAAAATTAATATTTACAGATTTATATGCTAGTTCATCCTGGTGAAAGCACGTATATGCGCGGATGTGTCTTAGAAGAAGCATGTATGGAAGTCAAAGTTTTTTTTTAAGCTTACTGGAGAGGTTATCTATTTATTGCTGATGTCTGTCAATGAAGTCTTCATGTAGATCTGGGTTGCTTGAATACTATATATGCTAATAAGTTGAATATGTACTAATATGATCAATGAGTGAGTAGATATGTTTAATGATGACTGAATGAATAAAGGTTCTGCATTACTGAAAAGATATCTGATTGAAAGCCCCAGATATGGTTCTAAGGTTGATCATACTCTGTAAATTCATTATTCTCAGATCTATATGCAGGTTGGTGTGAAGGAAAGTGTGTATACACACGAGATTAATAAAGTAAAGTAGAGTATGTATTTTAAGATAATGAATGATCAGGGTTGAGATTGATTCTTCATACTGGTTTTGAAATCTGTGTTCATTAATGTGTTATGGTTACAGTGATCTCACTGTTACGATTGAAGTTTGGGTTAATTTTATTATTGATGATGAGTTGTGGGATCTAGTGTGAAAATTGATAAAACAAGGTCTGTAGTGGTTCTGAGGGTTGACGCCTTTAGTGTGGAAGTAGAAGCTTTTTGCCAGTAGAAGCTGGTGTTCTGATTAGGGGGTTGAAGCTCCCTTCCATTAGTGGCTGGTAAACAAGATCAGGGGGTTGGATTTCCCTTCCAGTAGTAGCTGGAGAATGAGAGAAGGTTGCAGCCTTCTGCAGGTAGATGCCCACGTACTGATATGAATCTGCATTAGTACAATATTGTAAGAAGTTTTCCATATAATAAATATTAAAGACAAAGATGATGACAATGGTGGTTTTCTCCAAAATTGGGTTTCCACCTTAAATATTGGTGTTCATGTGTGATGATTTATTTTGTTATTAGTGCACATATTTGCTGCTTAACTATCTGATGCATAACTGATAAGCTAGGTTAAAGATTTTTTTCTAAAATTTTATCTAATAATAATGTTATCTCAGTATATGAAAGTTTCTGTTAGTGTATACACGTATATACGCTAGTTGGGATAATACAAGTTGCGTATAGAAATCAATAAGAGGAAAGTAAAAGATTATGATAATTTAAAATAATAATTCACCCCGCGCCCCCCCCCCCCAAGTATTTTTCCCAACAAAAAAAAGTATTCTTTGTCCATACCTACTTAACCTTCTTCCTTCCCTGATGTGGAGAAGGAATTTCACGTCCCATCTTATTTCTTGCTGTTATCCTCTTCCAACACTCAAAAATCACGTGGTTATACAAGCCACAAAAACTACATGGTTTTCTATGTTATGATTTCTGCTCATCATTAACAATATGCTTGTAATCAAAATGAATTTTAGAAAAATGAGACATTTTATACCTCCCTTGGTTGTCTCTGGTGCAATCCTAGTGATGAGAGCTTGCCTTAGCTCTTCCTCTGTCACGTGCACTGTCATGGGATGGTTGTGATGTGTTCTAATCATCCTCTTTCCTTGATGGTTTTGACAATGCCTTGGAAGCTTCTTCTACCTTCAAGTAGTCTCGTTTTGTGTATCCCATCTTGTTAAGGAGTCTCAGGACGGTTCCTGAAATGGGTACCTTAAGGCTTCCAATAGAAATAGAGTCATGTCAAAATGAAACTAAAGAATGATCAACACTTTTTACCTCAACGGTTGATTTTGAAGCAGGTAATGATGGTTTCACTGGGCCTTCATTGCACTTCAACTCTCCCAAGTCCTTTTTTGTGGCTCATAACTAAAGCTGCAATTTCTACTTCTCATTTTTCTTCTTCTTGTAGAAGTCTCCTTAATTCAACATTCTTTGCTTGAAGGATCTGAGTGATCTCCTCATTCGAATGATGATAAGACAATGGAAAAGAATAATAATCACTAGAATATGGAGATGGAGCATCATCCTCTACTATTTCTTTCTCTTTTTCCTCTCTCACCATTTGCTGCTCATAATATGCATACATTATATCTACCATGATGGCCATCCTGAGTAGGTCCTCGTAGAGATCTCTATGATCCTCCATTTTCCTTATTTTTTCACATTCAATCTCTGGTTATCATTCACACTTGAAATTCACATCAATGAGAAGACCGCTCTGATACCAAACTTGATCCAGATCTCTCATCTACCAAAATTAACCAAGATCTTTTACTTTTATGATGCTAGCATAATTTCATGTGAAAGGGTATGGAAAACCACATGTGCATACTATAAATAATAGGAAACATAATGACAACCATCAAACCAAAGAACACAAACAAGTTGATAACGGATTTCACCTAATTTGGGTTACGTATTTGGGCCCTGTGTCAAAAGTGGGGAGGCCGCTTCGTTAAATGTTGCAAGATGATGATGAGTACATGGTACATTCTTTGTCATTACAAGGATTAAATCCCTTAATTAGAGTGGCATGTCTTTCCACGAGAAGTTCTCCTTTAGGAACTCTCACTCATATGAGCCTTCCTTTAGCATGACAAAATAATAGATGAAGTGGCATACACATATCTTTTAACAGAATGGTAAACAAGGATCTCAAAAACAAAACCATCATTTCAGCAAATCAAAAGATAGACATGGCATCACTGCATAATATATCTCCACTTCTGGGGATGGCCTAAAAATGCACGGCTCTGCTGAATAAACAGACTGCATTGTTGAATTTGTGGTGCCAAATATTGTCAAATGACTACAAAATTGAGCCCTTCTAGCACCATCAAAATTTGGACCCTCAAGAATCTCAAATATTCCCCAAATATTCCTTCCCCCTGGTTAAATGGAATTATGCCGCTCATATGACAAATCTGACTTCACCACTCGGCTTCTTGTGAAAAAATGAGTAATTTGAGTATAAAGTCGGCCTGGTTCTGAAACTATAAAAATTTGCCCCTAAGGGAATCTTTTAGATTCCTCATGATTCCACAAAGACTCCTCTCTGCAATTTGACTGAAGATCTCTTGCTTAGATCTAAAAATTGATTATGTCATTAGAATCCTAGAAAAATTATGGTTTGTTTGAGTATAAACTTGGCATGATTATGTCACTATGAAAACTTGGCCCCAAGGGAATATTTTAGATTCCTCATGATTCCACAAAGGTTCATCCTTGCAAGTTGACTGAAGATCTGCTGCTTAGATGAGGAAACTGATTACAACATCAGATTCCTTGTGGAAAACTGAGAAAAATGAGTTAAAATTTGATATACTTCTACCTCTATCAAAATTTAGCCTCCAAAGGAATCTAAATATTCGTACAAGATTCTGTAAAGAAAATATTCTTTGGAATATTCCTCTCTCGATATTCGTGCCTCAAGGTTCCGCTCCTGGTTCTAAACATATCATGGTTACAATTTGTCTCTGAGTTCCACGACCTTCGCTCCCTCATGGTTCGTCTCGTCCTCTTCATGTGCTTCTCCATGCATGGTTTCCCCTCCAACAAATCAGCAATTGGGCATTTAAATAATGTGTCGCCAATGAACTTAAAAAAGCCCCGTAGGTTGGAAGGTTGGTTGGCGGTCCCTAGTTTAGGAATTGGTTGCCATGTGACCCAGGTTCAAATCCCCACAACCAACATGGCTCGTTGTATTAAGGAGTGGTGTGGCATTTTTATATAACTATTATTTTAGTGTTTTGGGGCGTCGGTTTGTTAAAGTTGGAGGGCCGCCCATTGGCGGGCCGACCGGTTTGGCCGGGCAGGTTTGAATCTCGCCGAACCTATTGTTATGTATATTGGTCGAGTTGTGGGTAGGGTCCTGGGTCAGAGCCACGGGCCCCATCCCACATTTTATTTGAATATAAATATAATAGTTGGGGTGGCAGGTTTGGTGGCCTCCAACCCTTATTTATTTATTTTTGATTCTTTTTATAAAAAATACGATTAAACAACATTGCCCAAATTTTAAGGGTCATAAAAAAATTAACTAGGTGACAAATTCACCCATTTTGGCCACCAGAATCTTTCGTCGATAAGTGTGGAATTGTTTCCTTATTAGTGGCTACCAATGGGCCTAATTTGGCCAAAACTTTAGTTGTCCATAAATTTCATATACAAACTCAGATTGGCGTGTCATTTGCATCATTGGAAAGCTTGAGACGAGATATTCGATATGACCCTAGGTTCACATCAATTCAACAACTTCTATTTTTAATCTTTTCCAAATCCATTTCTGAATTAGAAGCGTTTATGGAGCCACCCGAATCATAGTAAAAAATGTTAAAAGTACACTTTTCATACATCCACTGTGCCATGATGAGGGAAAATTATAAAAAATCGACCAAGAAATGTGAAAGAGGTTTTTGTTAGAAATACACTTTTCTTCACTAAAAAAGAAGCAAGAATGAGGATATGATAGGCATTTTCTAAGCTAGGTGAAATTGGTTTAAAAATCGACTGAGGAATGTGGAAGAGGTTTTTGTTAGAAATACATTTTTCTTCAGTCCTATAGGTTTATTTCCAATTAATGACACATGTAGAGTCTTCAACATGTTTTTTTCTAAGCCAAGTTTTGCACATTGGCACCATGTTCGAACAATTCAAGAACTTAAGTCACTAGTTTTGAATTTTGGCCAAGAGAATTACAAATTGTGCACACGTGTAAATAAGTAATTCATTCAAATATGATCACACAATATTTATATGCATTTGTATGTTTATGGATTTCATTTTACAAAAAATGTCAATCATAGTAAGAGTTGTTAAAAGTGCACATTTCATACATCTACTGTGAGCAGATTAGGGAAGGTTATAAAAATCCAACAGAGGAATACCATTTCCCAATATGTGTACCTATCCCATTCCAAAATTCATTTACTATAATCATTTAATATCAGGCATTGGATTGATTTTTTATTGAACTAAGGGGACATCTCATGAATACAAGATAACCCTTAGGTGTTTTTGCTCAACAAGCACCGTTTTAGCCCAAATTAGAAAACGAGGTGTATAATTAGGTGGAAAATAGTATAACACACCATTTCCAACTAAAATAACTCATAAAGAAGCAATAATGAGGAAATCATGGGCATTTTTCTAAGCTATTTGAAATTGGTTTAAAAATTGAGAAATTGTCATTTTGTCAAATCAATTAGAAGAAAATGACACAAAAATTGAGGAATGTGAAAGAGGTTTTTATCAAAAACACATTTGTATTCAGCCCCACAAGCTCATTTCCAATTAATGACATCTATATAGTCTCCAAACAACATTTTTCTAAGCTAATTTTTGTACATTTTTAGTTTGTTCTTGACAGAACAATTTGATAACTTAAGTCATTTGTTTTGAATTTTGACTGCGAGACTTAAAAATTGTGAACAAGTGTAAATAAATTATTCATTCAAATATTATCATGCAATATTTTCATTTATATTTATGTCTATGGCTTGCAGTTTAAACCAAATGTCCATCATAGTAAAAAATGTTAAAAGTGCACTTTTCATACATCCATTGTGCCATGATGAGGGAAAGTTATAAAAAAATGACCAAGGAATGTTCTTTCCATGTAGGTTTTAAACCTGTGCAAAAATTACCTGCAAATGAATTCTTAAAACATAAAAATAAACAATGGCGAGAACAAAAAAAAATATACCATGATGTTTTCCCTTGGATCCCAAAACCAGGACTACCAGATTTTGTTTTCATTATTTTCCTTTCAATTTTAAAATACATATATATAAATGCCGAAGCATTCATAAACCATAATCCACTAACCTTGGATTAGAAAATAATCATAGTTTCCTTTGTTTGGATCTACAAAATACCATGGATAGAAAACCATCATGCCCAAAACCATGTGCAAATGCCACACACAAAATGATGGGTAAGTCCGCTCACCATTTGTGGGTCTTCCCCCCATCCTTGGGTTTGCATAAGATAAAAAAATTCCTGGGGTTTTTCCGCAAACCCCATGCAGGGGGGTACCACCCCCCCATGACCCCCCTGTGCAATGTACAGCGCGTGGGGTTAGTTTTCGAAGGAATATAACACACACCCAAAATTATCCAACTTGTTTTTTTATTTCCACACAAGGGGTCACAGGAGAGCTTAGTCATTGGTCTAGCCCTGCAACGCCCATTATTCCTTTACACCATGAAAAATTCTTAGTGCTCATAGACTTCGTTAATGTATCTAGAATATTATTCAAAGTGTCCACCTTTACCAACAACAAATTTTTGTCCTCAACCATATCCCTTACAAAATGATACTGAACATCAATGTGATTTGTCTTCAAATGATAAGCATGGTTCTTAGGCAATAAAATTTCACTTTGGATGTCAAAGTATATCCTTATAGCTCATTGCACCAACCCCATACTTGAACACAATCTCTGTATCCAAACTGTTTCCTTGCTTGAATGAGTGGCTCCCATGTATTCAACCTATGTAGTTGAAAATGGCACTACAGATTGCCTCTTACTCATCCAACTAATTTCTCCTCCAAATAGGTTAAACACATACCCACTTGTAGATATTCTTCGATCCATATCTCTAGCCAAGTCTACATCAACAAAGCCACAAATTTCCAAAACTCTCTCCAATCCTTGTCTTCCTTGGTAGCACAAACCATAATCACTAGTGCCATGAAAATACCTCAAAACCCACTTCAGTATCATCCAATGCTCCTTCCCTTGTTTTGACATAAACCTGCTCAATAGTCCCACTGCATGTGCAATGTATTTTCTAGTACAAACCATTGCATACATCAAGCTACCAACTGTACTTGCATATGTAACATGGGACATGTCCTCTTCCTCTTCTTGTGTCTTAGGATAGTATTCAACAAATAAATTTATACCTATAGGAATATAAACCTTCACCGGTTTACTATCCTACATATTAAACCCCTGCATTATTATCTCGACATAATTCCTCTGGTTTAACTAGAGCTTCCTCTTTGCTCGATATCGTTTAATTTCCATGCCCAAAATATAGTTTGTAGCACCAAGATACTTCATGTCGAATTTGGAGGACAGTTGGGTCTTCAAATCATGGATATTTTTTTTTTTCATTTCCAATCAACAAAATATCATCCACATACAATACCAAATATGGTGATATTTACCCTTCAATTAGCATGATAGAATAATAATAGTTCAATTTTCACCATAGGTCATATATGTTAACTAGGCTCCCAGTGATGACTTGGATGATTGGTGAATTTCTCCAAGTGATGACTTGTTTGGCATGATTGTTGTTCCTTTGTAGACAGTTCTAGGCTAAGGAAATGTGGCAAAACATCTAAGTTAAGTTTTTGGTTTTAATTTTAATTTGATGACCAATGTTTTGAAATTTAAATAGATGTAAACCTTAAGTATTTATGAAAGAATAGAAGGGTTGATTCTTCATCCTTAGAATAATTAGTCTTCAATTGATTTGAAAGGAATAACTTAAGAAGATATATAATTATTAAACATTGAAACTGAGCATTTAATTCATGATATATAGAATAGATGTGTGTAGAAAACTTCTACAACCTAACAAAACACATTCATAGATGACATAAATTAAAATATGTAGAGGAGCTATCTTAGACGGACTCTCAATAAACTAATCTCTTTCAAAATTATAAATTTGCAAGGGATTTAAGAGAGATTGACACTTAATATATTCTTACCCAGAATCTCCTATGTTTCTTAAAACATGTGAAGAAAAACAAAATTGAATAACTGGAATAAGTCACAGAGAAACACAAGTTGCTTCATAGCAAATCCAGAATCCTTCTGCTGTCTTCAAAAATAGCTTAATTTTTTACAATCATATCAAGGCTCATCACTAGGGTTGAACCATTTTTCCTTCAAATTACAAAGTACTTATAGAGTTTCATTCAAAATATCTAGACTTTGAATCAAAATTTATTACAAAATATATCATCCAAACTAATTTGATTTTTTATAAAAATAGAACTGAAAAAGAGGAAATCTGAACTAATTTGACATCTTGCATAGATTTTGAGGACTGCTGCTAATGACTATAGCTGGAAATATCTTGTTCTATTTGGTGTTTCTAGAAATCTATTGTCTTCTCCTAAAAATTGGCATTTTGCTGGTGAAAATATGTTGTCTCTTATTTGATGAGCTCACATAATTTGTCCCATCTGTTTTCATTAGGGATAGAAAATTTTAGTATTTTTTTGTATGATTCATCTACTTCGGTATATTTCTGAAAATTAGGCCTATTTATGAATAGATGCTTGAGTTCATGTTGAATTAACAAATGATAAATCAATCCTTCAATGAAATTCTTTCCAATGATAACTCCTCTGATTTTAGCAAATTTAGTTTTATCCACTGCTATGTCATGTAATCTATGCTAATAATATTTTAGTGGAATTAGTTTATCACCTATACCCTACAAAACTGGAAGTCTTATATGATGTAATGCATTAAATTTCATGTGAAATTTTTTGATTTGAACTTCTAAATTCTGACATTTATTTTCAAGCTGTAGCATTAAATTCCTTTTAGTGAGCACCTTTATTACCTCCAAGAGAACTTCAATTTTTCCTTCAATGCCATATTCTTCAAGTTATTGTTTTGTCTTGGAATTAAAACCTTTGATTATCCTTGTGGAATCTCCTGGTTTGTGGTGAAGGTCTTCCTTTATTTCTGCTACTGCTACTTTTGATCTATGTAACAAATCTTCATGTTAAAAAAAAATCTCAATTGAAGGCCTTATTTCAGTCTAATTGTTTAGTTAGCTTTAAATTATTCAGAATTTCAGCTAAGTAATCATTATCAGTTTAAATTTTATGTTCTTGTAGCTTCTGCAACTGCATCTTGAGTTTTTCAATTTCTTGTTCCTTTAGATACAAGTCTCCCATGGATTTTGACAATTCTGCTGCCGTATCACTTGACCATGTATCCACCATAATAGTTGTTGATGTATATGTCCCTGTTGTTGAAGTACCTGCAGAAGATGGTGTCGCTATGGGAATGGAAGCTAAAACACTAAGCTATTGTTCTTTTTCGTTTAAAAGTGTCTCCATATCAACTTCCATTTTCTGAATCTGAACATACTGTTCAACTATTAATTTAAACATAATTTCTTTCTCTTTCTCTAAATGAATAACTTCTTTAGCCTATAGATGTTCTATAGTAGGAAGTTTAAGCTGATTCCTAAATGCTTGAATGTTAGAATTCTTCCTGTTGATAATTTATTCAACTGATTTATCATCATTAGGATCATATCGTAATTTAATTACTAGATCTTCTAATGATTTAATTCTGGTATCTTTGGCCAAATATTTCGTTTTCTCCATTTTCAATTGTGTATGAATACTATTCAGTGAAGCTTGGAGGTTGCCATAGTTGAACTGTTTAGTGAAAAGTATATCATTTCACTTGTATGCTTATGAAGGCCAATATGATCAATTGCATGGATTTTTTTGGTGTTGAAAGAAAATAGATGTTTTATAGTCTTCTGCACTTTTACGTACTGGAACTTTGGGTTCCAAGAAGGCTAATTGAAACTGTCGAATTTTTGTATTAAGTGAAAAAAAAATTATTTGTTGTGTAGTGGAAAAATATTTCCAGAATTAAGAATATGTGGTAGCCTTCACTGCTTCATTATTTATTTTAATCTCTTTGTACCTAGAAAAAAAATTTTGTTGTGCTCTGCCCTAAGAAACATATGACATAGGAGAATTTGTGGTGATCTCCTCAATCCTTGTAAATGTAGAAGTATGAAAACATGTCAACACCTTTGTAACCTGATCCTGTGAGCTCTCTTCTTCTAATGGCTCTTCATGAGTATTGGTCTTCTTCCTTCCCTTGAAAACTGTGAAATATGTCTCTTGAATTTCGGAAAGTGTAGGAGACAAAATTTTTCTTGACCTCTTATTATATATTTCTTGAGGAATTGGAGTTTGTGAAATTGTCTGAGTAACAATTGTTTCCTCATCCTCTTGCAATATGTTCTCCTACCATTCTTGTTAATTTGCATACTTATCTATTTTTGGCCTAGCTATTTTTGCATAAGCTGCAGTCTTCTATTCAATTATCAGTTTCGAAATAATCCCCAAGGGATCATAATACAAAGTAAAAATTAATTTAAGTTTCATATGTTTTAATAAATTAACCGCCTCCTTTGCTATTTCTCTGGTATTGAAAATGAAAAGACCAATCTGGGCCTTTAGCTCGACTTGTGCTTTCTGCTTCATGGATACAAAATGTAAGTCATCCATATTCATCATTTTCATTGTATATTATAAGGAAAGTATCCTTATGGGCACAAATATTGCAAACCCGTACGGAGGAAGTTCAAAACCATATATCCTGATCTCTGTACAATTCTGGTAAATATACCAGTCTCCAACCTTAGCTTGATTAGTAAGGTGAAAAATCCTTTTGATTTCAGGTGAAATTATGCGTATAACATCATTGCTAAGAAGACACAAAGAAATATGTAGAAAATTATTTAAAAAATCACTGAAAGAATAATCCTCTGTGTTCTTCCTTACTAAGGAATTCCAGTGAATTACAGACTGAGGTATTTCTTCTGCATCGAATTTCTATAATGGTACTTGAATCTCTCTTCTTGATAAAAAGAAAAGTAAATAGCTAAAGATTGATTGATGTTTAAAAGAACCTTTAATAGAAAACTTAAGAAACTGGTCATGGATAATGTCTGACAGAAACTCGCTATAAATGAAAATCGTTGATGATTTGTTACCTATATAGAAAAGTGAAAAAACCATAGAATGAATTCATCGAACCACTGATCAATAGGATACCCTAACAGACACGCAACCATAGAAATAATTTTCATTGACATTTCTAGAAAAATGGAAGTAGAATAAGGTGGATTCATCCTAGGAAGTTCAGAATTCTCAGGTAGGAAAGTTTCTAAAATATGAGATATTTTGGAATATGTAAGCTTCTGATAGATTTCCATGAGGGAATCAACATAAAAGGGATAGAAAGGGGCTTGGAAATTAATTTGCAGGGCTTGGCATATTGACTCAGGTGTAATTGCAAATAATACTTCATTGTTTTGGGAAATTACAATCCTCTTACTAGGAAAATATCTTACATGACACGAGGTGACAAATTTAGGAAATTCATGGGTTTTGGGAAGGAAAAATTAAGGTAGGAATGATTCCAAAATACTCAATTCGTTGTTGATATCAAGGAATTTTTAGTTTTCCCAGTTGTGGAGTTCATAGAGGTCAAAATCACATTGGGTTTCTAATATTTTGTATTGGGTTTTGACTAGGGGAAGCTCATCTAAATTTATAACAATGGGCAGTGTAGTGCTTTCCACTACCAATTTTGATTTTCCCTTAAGAGTAGACATTGTGAACTAATGAGATTACTAGATTGAGTGTCAAATTACCATGTTGTGACGATTATTAGTGTAGAAAATGATTGTGAGCTAGTAAAATTCAAATCACACTTGTGCCGCTGCAAGAAAAATGGAGGAAAGGGAGTATGCAGGGTGATAGAATAATTTAAAGAGATTTTCTATGAATTAACAACTTTGCAACCATTTTTGGGCGAGTCTAGTTAATTCACTATATGTCGACAGGAAATATTAAATATATTGACCGTCATTTAACTGTTGCCGGGAGGAATTAATTGATATAACGGTTAAGTGATAAGAGTGAATGAGGGAAATATAGGTGGTAGGGTATGAGTGGGGGTGAGAGTGGCGACGAGAGTGAAGAGTGCTTTTCAGGGGGGAGGTAGGCAGTTTTTGGTTTTTGAGGCGATGGGTCTGAACACAACGTGAGGCTGACATGTATATTTAAGTGGTATTATAGAATCCAATTTGTAGACCCCCCCCCCCTATCTTTAACGTTTGAAAGTGTGCCGGGGGGGGGGGGGGGGGGGGGGCTCCCGAACTCATCCTCTTTCGTTAATCAATGCGGAGATGATATCAACCATATGTTTCAAATAAAATTTTATCGCTAAATGACAAAGTGTCAAATCACATTTCATTACATAATGTAATCCTCCTGTATAAAAAGGATTAAAATAATATTAATATAAAATAAAATATGGCAAAAGTCAACTAGCGCACCTATATTAGGGATTTTATTCATTCATTTTTATTTTTGTATATTTTTCTTTTATCCCTTTTTATTTGTATTTTTTGATTTTATTTTCATTTCTTTCTTTTTTCATTCCTTTTGTATATATATATTTTTTATTTATTTTATTTTTTCAACATAAAAAGTAAAAAGACAGCTAGGGTGAAAATAAGTTACAACATCGACTCCATTTGGGGATTGATTCCCCCTGTGGGATGCAAAGAACTTACAGATCCATGTTCCTTATCCTCGGGCTATGGAGTTTTTGTTGTGGAAAAACACTTTGATGTTGAAATTTTAAAAAACACTGGAAATTTACAATGGTGAAAATGAAATAACTTAATATATACTAAATATAGTGCTTGATGTATTTCCTATAGATTGACAATGAAGAATATTGTTCTTACAAGTTATGTACAACAAATTTATTGTTACCCTTTAATTCGACAATGTTAAAAGGTCCCAACCACAAATTTTGAAACTTTCCATGCTTGCCTCCTTATTCTCTTCTGGCATCTCATCTCAACTCTATGTCTCCTTGTCTGAAATCTTGTTCTCTGGCCGTCCTATCAAACAATGTCTCATCTTATCTTGGTACTGTCGAATTTTATACTGAAATTAATCTATGTCCTGATTCAACTCAATGATTTAATTGATTCTCCCAGAAAATTCATCATCTTCTTCATATGATTCTTGCAAGAATTTAAAAACTAGAAATTCTAATTGTGTTGGAAAAATTGTTTCAATCCCATATACCGGCTGGAAAGGAGATTTACTAGTATCTCTTTTACATGAAAATTTCACCCATATTGCATATTTGAGATGACTATCCCAACTTCTTTTGTGATCTGCCAATACTTTCTTAATAACTTTAACCAGAATTTTATTTGATGATTATGCCAACCCATTACCCTAAGGGTAATAAGGTGTATAATGATGTAATTTAATCTAATATTTCTAACATAATTCTATCATTCTAATACTACCAAAATATTGAGCAGTATCTGTAACAATTTGTCTTGGGCAACCAAATATGGACAAAATGTTTTCTTCAATGAAATTTATCACCACTGTGTCTGTTGCATTCTTGACAGGAATTGCTGGCCAATGCTGCAAGACATGCTGGCCCAAACATCTCCATATGTGATGAGTTGAGAATCATCTTCATATGGTTTCATACCCATCATATGGCTCACCCCATAATAAAACATTGTTTCTGCTATAGTGGCCATACCAATTCTCATGTTCCCATCAGAACATGCAATGCAAAAGATGTGAGGGACTCCTCCCTCAATGGACACATCTATCCTATGTGTCTGCTCCTCAATCCTGCTCCTCATAAAGGCATGAACAATAGGATCATAGGGAGAAAATAGGAGCATCATGCTTGCTGCCATGTGTAACAAATGAGAAGGAAAATGGTCCCTCAAGTGTAACCAGCGCAGCGTAGTGCTCCACTGCCATAGAGACTGATAGAAATTGTGGCTTCTCAACCACCGGTGCGTTGCATCAATCTCCTCACAAGCTTGGGGAAGGTAAATGATACCTGCTGAAAATTGAGCATGTCCTCCATGGTCTCTATCCTCCCCACTTCCTCCAAGATAATGGCCATTAGCCATGCTTATGGCCCCCACTAAACCATGAGGTTTAGAAAAATGTATGCTCCTCCTTGGAGCATTCTCCTGTATGTGTATGGCTAAGGGATGCATACATATATCATACAAATGATCATGTGAAAAACAATGTATACCCTTACCATGTTCTCTGCTCATATCAATTGAGGGACTCATAGACAAATCTCCTCTCATCCATACAGGAAAAAGGGGTGGTTGTGCTGATTCCCCCATCTCCATATGGTTGGTGCATCTCCTCCTATGCTGATCATCAGATGTCCTGCAGGTGAAACAATCATTGGAGTATCCCACCAATAGCCCGGGGTTAAAATGCATATCTGTCCTACAGAATGACAACGTAGGTAGTTCCTCATGAAGAACATCTGTCATATGGCTATCCTCCTCCTTGACATCTCCTATGCCCAAGTCACAAATTGGAAGGTTGCTATCCTTCCTATGCTGCTTCTGCCACAACGCAGAATCTATAATGAGATTAGGTGTAGATGAAGCTGAGGAAATGTATCCCTCCATCATGAGTCTATCCAAAACTCCCACTGCTATCTCAAGCTCTCCCAAGGCTCCCACCTCTATAGAATCAATAATTGGTGCCTCCAAGAGTGAAGCAACCATCCTCCTCTGCAGAACTAGTGGCCTCCTGGGTGAAATGCCTCCATGTGGTGAGACATCTCCATCAAGAGAATATTGAACATATGGATTAACACTTGTGTCCATGCCCTTACTAGGCAATCCAGCCTCCCTGCTTGGTGCAATAACCTCCAAAAATGGAAATGGGTGAGTACTCCTCAACTCATGCTGCTGGTTCTTCTCCCAATATCCTCCTTGTGAATCCATGGTTTCACAACTCTCCAATAATGGCACATGAATTGTGCCTTGATATCCACACATGAGATATTAGGGATATTCCTGCAAAGTTGCAAGGGTCCCTCTATTTGGAGCATGAGATCCTCTCCTCTCTACCTGTGATTCTAGATATGCTCTAGAAATGACAGCGCTGCTGCCCCCAACCTTCTCCACATGAATGGTCATCCTCCCAACAATTGGATCATATTTAAACAAAGAGACCCCCATGCTTCTCTACTCCAAGATGTGAGATGAAAGTTCCTTCTCCAGCAAGTTTTGGTTCAGATTTTTGGCCTCCTCCACTGTTTCCTGAAGAGGCATTGCATTTTCATGCAAGGGTTTTGTTTGGCCTTCTTTGTGCAAACCCATCATGTGTGTCTCAAGAATCCCCCCATCAAATCTCTTCACTAATGCCTTAGTGAAATTTTCATAATATGTAATGTCATCATTCTTCAAAGAAAAGGATTCAAAGATCCACCAAGCATAGGCCTTACCTCTCATATGCAGTGCTGCAACTCTGGTAGCTTGATTTTCCGGAATGTGGTGCTGCTGCAAAAAAGTGTCTAATTCCTCCACCCAAGCTTTGGCTGAAACGGCAAGTGAACCATCAAAATGTGATAGATAGGATCTACCATGCGGAATTTTCTCCTTGGTCACTCCTTCTTCTTCTTCCACCTCTCTTATGGGACTACTGGGACTATGACTGCACTGACACTCATAGTTTCTAGCTGAATGCTCACACCCACTATGTACAAATCTAGAGTCTGCTTTAGGATCAAACCCTCTTGGGGATTCTTCATCTGTTTCCCTCCTAATCTCCTTGAGATCTTCATGCATGCTCTGTGTAGATTTAGGAAGAAGCATTGTAAGCTTATCCCCTTTACCTCCACCAGAAAATGGAGCCTTCTTCCTGCTCAAAACTTTGTCTCCTTCTTGATGAGAATAGGAAGTGCAGGGACCTTCATCCTCTATTTCTTCTTTCTCCTCAACCCCTTTGGAGAGGTTATTTCCAGATCTAAAAACTGATGAGAACAATCTCATCCTCTTCATCAACTTGATTTCTTCTTTCTTGGGCTTGAATGCCACAGGCTGAGCCAAGAAATATGCTCTGATTCCACTGCAGTATTCCGAAATGGAAATCAGTAGCTTTTTCACTGCTGAAATGTTCCTTTGTCGGAAATATGAACAAGGCTATGTCAGAGATGGACTGAGAGGGATTTTACTAGTTATTTCACCTCTAAGGAGAGGATGAGAACTGGAGGCTATCTGGCCCTTCCTCAAACTCTGCCTATATCTATGCAAATATTTCTTCCTCGAGAAGATCTTGCTCAAGGGAATGAGCTACAACAATATGAAAAACATAATCATGAAGAGTAACTTGCTCAAACTTTAGAAAATTCTGGAGAACTCATAACCATCTTATTATAATAATAGCAGTTGCAAATGTATACAAAATCTTGAGGGAAATGATGCTCAAGATGAACAATATCAATCCTCAAGGCATAAGTACAATAATCATGAGATAAACACTGCTACTCATGTGAACCCTAGCTATGACTGTGTAGTAACATGGAGGCACTGCAACATGTAAAATGGTAATAGAATGATATTACAATAATAGCTCAAGAAATGAGGGGGAGCAAGCTCTCAACCCCTAAAAATAACTAACTAACAATAGTTAGAAGGATTGGCCGCAATAGATGTACAAAATATGAATATACAATAATGTCGGAGTTGTTAGGTAGTAGCAGCAACTCAAATATACAATAGAAGGAGGAGAATGAATATGGTCTGCAAACTGAAACAACCTCCTCCAATGGATTCCTTAAGTGCAAGGCTAATCCTGGCACAAGAAATCTCTTCCTCCAAAATTATGGAGCAAACCCCCATTGCAGACAAACTCTGAGATAACGTAGTATATGGATGGGACTACACTGATGAAGGTGGGAGAAGCTTGGCTTTCTGCCAAAATATGCAAATGAGCTCTAGAAACCCCCCTTGTTGATCCTCCCAAATAATAGGAACTTCTTCCTATGAGAAATGATACAAGGAATGGTGTTGTGGAATCTCCTCCACAGCAACACCTGCAACACAATCCAGTGAATGTGTTGTAGATGAAGAAGTGGCTATGGCCAAATTCCCAAATATGGAGAAATGAAGAGAAATCCTCCTTGATCTACTCAAGGGAGGAGAGGAAATCCTAAATAGGAATCCCTCATGCTAAAGGCACTGCAACTCAGCTGAACAGCTGGAGACTGCAAATAGACTCGAAGTCCAAATCTTCAATAATGCCCTCTATGGCTGCCTCATCCTCATTATATGCAAAATGATGTCTCCATGCCATGGACCCCACCCAATTAGGGTTTCTCCCACAAGGAATCTTCCTCCCTCTCTAACTGCTCTATCTTCCCAAGCAAGCTACACCCTCTTGTGCTGCGATGTTGACTTGATCATCATGGCCTCATCCTCATGTGTTTGCCCCCTTTTTACACTAGGAGGTGAAAAAATGGCTACTCCATGGATCCCTTCTCACTTCATGTGGAATTTTATTTGTTAAAATGGATCTCCTCACCCATTTTATTTATCTCCTAGATAATATGAGAAAAAATTAATGTTCCAATTCACTTGCAAAAATTTGGAACATTATAGTCCTCCCCTCCCAAAGATTGCTTGCTCTCAAGCAAGTGAAAGGATAGACTGTGTCTTCTTCTCCTCTGCCTATAACATCCCTATATTATGATCTCCTCCAAGTGCAGTGATGCTATCTCATCAATAAAACCTCCATAATGATCCTCCTTAGCATGCAAGTAGCTATCAAGCCATCATCATGTAAGGTATACTGCTCAAGAAGATAGCAAGTGGTGTCTAGAGGTTCCCCCTTGAGAAATGGAGTCTGAAATCTAATGGGAATTTTCTCCCCCATATGGTCCATCCATCCCCAAGCTATGTGCCATGCAAATTGAGTCACCTCCCAACTAGGCAACTCAAGAAAAATTTCATCCACCTTTGGCTTCGACAAAGAAGGTGGGCTGAAAATCTGCACATGGTAGACCATATAGTCTACCCAACACTATCCATCTCTCCACTTAAGATAAGTGTAGTGTCTTATGATCCTTGGCTGCAATAATGTTTCCATCAAGTGGCAAGAAGAAGGCTAGACCTCCCAAGGTCCCTTCCCCAACGCTGCAAGACATGCTGGCCCAAAAATCTCCATATGTGATGAGTCGGGAATCATCCTCATATGGTTTCATACCCATCATATGGCTCACCCCATAATAAAACATTTTTCCTGCTATAGTGGCCATACCAATTCTCATGTTCCCATCAAAACATGCAATGCAAAAGATGTGAGGAACTCCTCCCTCAATGGACACATCCATCCTATGTGTCTCCTCCTCAATCCTACTCCTCATAAAGGCATGAAAAATAGAATCACAGGGAGCAAATAGGAGCATCATGCTTGCTGCCATGTGTAACAAATGAGAAGGAAAATGGTCCCTCAAGTGTAACCAGTGTAGCGTAGTGCTCCATTGCCATAGAGACTGATATAAATTGTGGTTGCTCAACCACCGGTGTGTTGCATCAATCTCCTCACAAGCTTGGGGAAGGTAAATGATACTTGCTGAAAATTGAGCATGTCATCCATGGTCTCTATCCTCCCCACGTCCTCCAAGATAATGGCCATTAGCCATGCTTATGGCCCCCACTAAACCATGAGGTTTAGAAAAATGTATGCTCCTCCTTGGAGCATTCTCCTGTATGTGTATGGTTAAGGGATGCATACATATATCATACAAATGATCATGTGAAAAATAATGTACAACCTTACCATTTTTTCTGCTCATATCAATTGAGGGACTCATAGATGAATCTCCTCTCATCCATACAGGAAAAAGGGGTGGTTGTGCTGATTCCCCCATCTCCATATGGTTGGTGCATATCCTCTTATGCTGATCATCAGATGTCCTGCAGGTGAAAGAATCATTGGAGTATCCCACCAATAGCTGGGGGTTCAAATTTAGATCTATCCTCCAAAATGACAGCGCAGGTAGTTCCTCATGAAGAAAATCTATCATATGGCTTTCCTCCTCCTTGACATCTCCTATGCCTAAGTCACAAATTGGAAGGTTGCTATCCTTCCTATGCTGCTTCTGCCACAACGCAAAATATGCAATGAGAGTAGGTGTAGATGAGGCTGAGGAAATGTATCCCTCCATCATGAGTCTATTCAAAACTCCCACTGCTGTCTCAATATCTCCCAAGGCTCCCACCTCTATAGAATCAATGAGTGGTGCCTCCAAGTGTGAAGCAACCATCCTCCTCTACTGAACTAGTGCCCCCCTGGGTGAAACGCCTCCATGTGGTGAGACATCTCCATCAAGAGAAGACTTAACATATGGATGAACACTTATGTCCATGCCCTTACTGCGCAATCCAACCTCCCTCCTTGATGCAATAACCTCCAAAAGTGGATATGGGTGAATACTCCTCAACTCATGCTACTGGTTTTTCTCCCCATCTCCTCCTTGTGACTCCATGGTTTCACACCTCTCCAATAATGGCACATGAATTGTGCCTTGATCTCCACACATGAGATCTTGGGGGATCTTCCTACAAAGTTGAAAGGGTCCCTCTCTTTGGAGCATGAGCTCCTCTCCTCTCTGCTTGAGATTCTAGATATGCTCTAAAAATGACAGCGCTACTGCCCCCAACCTTCTCCACATGAATGGGCATCCTCCCAACAATTGGATCCTATTTAAACAAAGAGACCCCCATGCTTCCCTGCTCTGGGATGTGAGATGAAATTTCCTTCTCCAGCAAGTTTTGGTTCAGATTTTTGGCCTCTTCCACTGTTTTCTAAAGAGGCATTGCGTTTTCATGCAAGGGTTTTTTTTGGCCTTCTTTGTGCAAACCCATCATGTGTGTCTCAAGAATCCTCCCATCAAATCTCTTCACTAATTCCTTATTGAAATTTGCATAAGATGTAATGTCATCATTCTCAAAAGAAAAGGATTCAAAGATCCACCAAGCATAGGCCTTACCTCTCATATGCAGCACTGCAACTCTGGTAGCTTGATTTTCCAGAATGTGGTGCTGCTGCAAAAAAGTGTCTAATTCCTCCACCCAAGCTTTAGCTGAATCGGCAAGTGAACCATCAAAACGTGATAGATAGGATCTACCATGCGACCTTTTCTCCTTGGTCACTCCTTCTTCTTCTTCCACCTCTCTTATGGGACTGCTGGGACTATGACTACACTGACCCTCATAGTTTCTAGCTGAATGCTCACACCCACTATGTACAAATCTAGAGTCTGCTTTAGGATCAAACCCTCTTGGGGATTCTTCATCTGTTTCCCTCCTAATCTCCTTGAGATATTCATGCACGCTCTGTGTAGATTTAGGAAGAAGCATTGTAAGCTTATCCCCTTTACCTCCACCAGAAAATGGAGCCTTCTTCCTGCTCAAAATTTTGTCTCCTTCTTGATGAGAATAGGAAGTGCAGGGACCTTCCTCCTCTATTTCTTCTTTCTCCTCAACCCCTTTGGAGAGGTTCTTTCTGGATCTGAAAACTGATGAGAACAAGCTCATCCTCTTCATCATCTTGATTTCTTCTTTCTTGGGCTTGAAGGCCATAGGCTGAGCCAAGAAAGATGCTCTGATTCCACTGTAGTATTCCGAAATGGAAATCAACAACTTTTTCACCGCTAAAATGTTCCTTTGTCGGAAATATGAACAAGGCTATGTCAGAGATGGACTAAGAGGGATTTTACCATATATTTCACCTCTAAAGAGAGGATGAGAATTGGAGGCTATCTGGCCCTTCCTCAAACTTTGCCTATAGCTATGCAAATATTTCTTCCTCGGGAAGATCTTGCTCAAGGGAATGAGCTACATGAATATGAAAAACATAAGCATGAAGAGTAACTTTCTCAAACTTTAGAAAATGCTGGAGAAATCATAGCCATCTTATTATAATAATAGTATCTGCAAATGTATACACAATCTTGAGGGAAATGATGCTCAAGATGAACAATATCAATCCTCAAGGCAGAAGTACAATAATCATGAGATAAACACTGCTACTCATGTGAACCCTAGCTATGATTGCGTAGTAACATGGAGACAATGCAACATGTAAAATGGTAATAGAATGATATTACAATAATAGCTCAAGAAATGAGGGGGAGCAAGCTCTCAACCCCTGAAAATAACTAACTAACAATCCTTAGAATGATTGGCTGCAATAGATGTACAAAATATGAGTATACAATAATGCTGGAGTTACTAGGTAGCAGCAACAACTCAAATATACAATAGAAGGAGGAGAATGAATATGGCCTGAAAAATGAAACAACCTCCTCCAATGGATTCCTTAAGTGCAAGGATGATCCTGGCACAAGAAATATCTTCCTCCAAAATGATGGAGCAAACCCCCACTGCAAACAAACTCTAAGATAACGTAGTCTATGGAAGGGACTGCGCTGATGAAGGTGGGAGAAGCTTGGCCTTCTGCCAAAATATGCAAATCAGCTCTAGAAACCCTCCTTGCTGATCCTCCCAAAGAATAGGAACTCCTTCCTATGAGAAATGATACAAGGAATGGTGTTGTGGAATCTCCTCCATAACAACATCTGCAACACAACCCAGTGACTGCGCTGTAGATGAAGAAGTGGCTATGGCCAAATTCCTAAATGTGGAGAGATGAAGAGAAATCCTCCTTGAGCTACTCAAGAGAGGAGAGTAAATTCTAAACAGGAATCCCTCGTGCCAAAGGCACTGCAACTCAGCTAAACAGATGGAGACTGCAAATAGACTCGAAGTCAAAATCTTCAATAATGCCCTCTATGGCTGCCTCATCCTCCTTATATGAAAAATTATGTCTCCATGCCATGGACCCCACCCAATTAGGGTTTCTCCCACAAGGAATCTTCCTCCTACTCTAACTGCGCTGTCTTCCCAAGCAAGCTACACCCTCTTGTGCTGCGCTGTTGACTTGGTCAACATGGCCTCATCCTCATGTGTTTGCCCCCTTTTTACACTAGGAGGTGCAAAAATCTATGGATCCCTTCTCACTTCATGTGGAATTTTATTTGTGCAAATGGGTCTCCTCACCCCTTTTATTTATCTCCTAGATAATATGAGAAAAAATTAATGTTCCAATTCACTTGCAAGAATTTGGAACATTACAACTGATCAATTACTCATTCAGTTTCATTGTCATTCAGACATAATAGGAGTATAGTTAAATGCTATTTCCAATACAAATTGGAATTTATAATATAGCACTTCATGGCCTTGAGTCTTAAATATTTGCACTTATTCTTGGTGAATTCAAGAGGATAATTGAAATCACGAAGAAAATTCACTATGTCTTTATAACAATATGAAAGAAAAAATTTCTCATCAATATGTAGAGGAAGGGAAGTAGAACCTTCATTAGAAGAAGGTTCTTGTGGATTCTCCTCTCTTGAAATTTGAGAAGTTTCTTATGGATTCTCCTCTCTTAAAATATGCATTACAATATTGATACCAATTATCTTATAATTTGATTAAGCCAGAATTTTAGCTGAACCTTGTCCTTTTACCAAATTTGTAGGTTTGATATCTAGATCGAACTTAAGTATCTTAGCAATACATCTTCCAATATTCACATCCATATCAAGATGAGTTAGAACTATTTTTATTTCATTTTTGGGAACATAAGACAATATAGGATAATGTAAAACATATAACCTAAATGCTTTCAAATATTGCACTAAGGCACAAGCTTGTTTGTCTATGATGTCATATCTTAATTTGGCATCCCTCATAACCTTAATGAAAAAATAAATTGATTTCTCATGTTGATAATCATTTCTTTGTAGTAAAACAACTGCTAAGGTAGTATCCGAGGCAAAGGAAAATATACTGAATAAATTTGTGTAAAATGGACTAGCTAGCACTGGGGCTTCTGAAATAGCCTTTTAATTCATGAAAAATAATATCTTGCTTCCATTTTCCATTTAACTTATTTATCCTTATTAAGCATGTTAGTAATATATTTCACAAGATTAGCATAATTAGGAATATACCTTATTTAAGAAACCATCTTTCCTAAAAATGCTTGAATTTAGTTTTTGCCTATAGGTAAACTAATTACCTGAATTTCTGAAACTCTCTTTGGATCAATAACAAATGCTTCCTTTAAGATTATGTATCCCAATAAATTTCCTTCTTATATTGCAAAAAGTGACTTTTTGGGATTTAGTGAAATTACATATTTCGTGCATCTTTCAAAAACTTACCTCAAGTGTTTCAAATGCTTTTCATTATAATTAGAAAACACGGTTATATCATCAAGATATATGAAAATAAATTTATTTATCTTACCAATAAATGGTAGATCCATTTCTCTTTGAAATGTTGCTCTAACATTAATTAAAACAAATGGAATTTTGGCATACATGAATGTGCCCCATGGAGTTGTAAATTCCATCTTTTCTATGTCTTCTGAACTAATCAAAATGTGGTTATATTAGAAAATGCATCTAACATAGAAATCCTATTTGAACCTGAAACCCATTGAAGTAATTGATCTAGTTTTGGTAATGGACAATTATCCTTTAAAGATGTTGAACACCTAATCCTCTATGGGTAGGTGTGGAAGGCGAAGAGTCACAAAGGAGTCCAAGTGACCTTGGAAAATGAATCCAAGAGTCACACCATTATATTATAAATGTACATCTATGGTGAATAATATGGGTATCTCAGGCTTATCTTTCTATGTGTGTGTTTATTCTTCTCATACATCATGTGTGTGTTTAACATGGTATCAGAGTGGGCGAATTCTGACGGTACTCCAATTTGAGCCACTAGTCTTTGTGGCCTTTGCATCAAGATCATCTCCATAAAGAAGAATACCAAATTTTCCATCTCTTCGTTAGTGCCTGCAGCTTTGAGGAACCGGACAAGGAATACATATGGAGTTGGGACTGTAAGGTAAAATTTTAGTTTGTTGAGCATTGTCTTATCCATGTGTGTTTAACATCTAAATTTTTGCTTCTACTATTGCTACGACCCCTAGAAACTGTTCTCTGTAATTACCCACCTTTGGTAAAATGGTTTTCGATATTACCAAACCTGTCCACCATATTACCAAATATTTCCCTCCTAGAAGCCCTAACTCTTGCATTTTTCTCAATAAAAAAGGAACTTGCAAGACGGACATAGTTCTGCATTCTTCTCGATAGAAAAGAATTTGCAACCAATATTTCATGCTGGTCTTCACAATTTAATCTTTAATGGGATTTCCTTGTAAGAGGTAACAATCTCTGCTACTTTTTGAGTTGGTCTTCCAGTAAATGATCTCCTTGACAGTTGACTTGCCTCTAAAGCCACATTCAAAGATGAACCTGAAAGAGGAGAAATATTTTATTGTTCTTCAAGTTCATGCTGTTCCAACTTAACCCTTGTTGCCTTTCCTATGACAGCTACTATATTCATGGAAGAAAACAAAGAATTTTCACGAGCTTGACATGAAACTGTTGAATCAGAGGTATCTTGAAATTTCCCAGATGTTGAAAGATCTTTAACTGTGGGCTTAGATTGAAGAAAATAAGTAACATCCTGCACCTCATTCTCAGAGACCTTTTCCAGTGTCTCAAGACCACCATTTATCTGCGCCGAGACTCCCACTTGTGGTGCTCGATCCATACTCTGCCTTTGCTCTTTGATCACTAATACCTCACCTCTGCTACCTCTTCCACTCCCGTTGATTCCCTTACCACGTGGTCATCCATATGCCAGATCCTCCTCCCTCCATCGACGTCGATTCACATGCTCCTCACGCAGTGCCCGTTAGGCTCCTCTACATAGTCTCGACTACGTTATGTGGGTATTATGAATGGATTTAGAAATAGAGTGGGATGACAGAGATCTCATGGTTTTTTGGAAAGAAACTCATTTTGGGTGTTATTGAGATGGCTGTAAAAGTCAAGCTACTGCACAACATTGAGAGTTGAGTTGTTGCACTGTCGATCGCTTCTTCTCGGCCTCTCTCGACTCACTCACCCTCCTCTCTCCCCTCATCGTTCATATCTATGTAAGGGTCAGATTTTAGTTTGGACAAGTCATAGGCTCGTAATATAAATCCACAACCGAAAAAGGTAGGCTGAGGAGGATAGTAAGGCTAACCAAGGGAGCTGTAATAGGTTGACACATGCCACAGTAGGAAATGATCAGGCCAAGTTGGAGAAGGGTTGGCTAAAGGAGGATTGGGTAGGTAATAATTGCTACAACTATTGAATGTTAGTGTTTTTGTGATGCTACAATAGCAAGGAAGTTCACTGTAGGTGTCTTCGTGGTCAAAGGATTGCTAGAGTGGTGATATTTGGGTAGAAAGTTTGTTGTTGAGAAGATTATGAGCCTAAAAGGAGCCAAGAAATTGTGTATTTAGTATTTCTGAAGGATTGTAAAGGGTGCAAGAGCCCTAAGTTTTCTTGTTGAAGGATTAACAATAACTAATTGTTGGGCATTAAATTTAGTGTCTTGTGCATTGATCTAATAGCTGACATATTTTTCTGTGAAAAATTTATAAAGTTAGGCATTTTTGGTGTTTATGTTTTTTGTCTTATGAAACTGCCGAAACATAGCCTAGACCTAAGGTGCACGAAATTCTAACATGATAGCAAAGCATTGGCTTGGAAAGAAAAGCATTTGGCCATATGTTTTGGTTCATATATATTTTGAGTGATATATATGAATACTAAGTATAAATAACCTTGATTTTTGGTATTGTATGCACATTGGCTTAGTTAGATGGTTATCATATAGAAGGCGGTGATTGTTTTGAAAATTGGAGAATTCAGTTATTTATCTTAAGAACTATTGCACATTGTTATGGATAAATTTTATAAAATATTGGAGTTTTTGAATACTCTAATACATTCTAGCGCTGATGAAATGGTAAACATGAACAAAGCCTCTCTTTTAGATATTCAAAATTGTCTACAAGATGCACATGAAAAGATAAAATTTTTGCATTTGGAGTCTCAGCTTCAGCAAGATGAAATTTAGCAAAAGAGTCTACATTTTGAACCTGTTTCTATTCAAAAAATTAAGAAGGACTCTCATCAGCAACAAGAATATAAAGTTGTAGTCAATTCACATACAGTTCCTTGTACAAGTGCAGATTTACATACAGATGCAGCAGGTCAGTCTATAATTCCCAAGCCCATCATCAGACCTTGGGAACAACTTGTCCAAAAAAAGCACAGAACTGGTCTTGGATATGACAAGGAGTTGTACTTTTATATTCCAGACTACTCCAAGCCCATCAAATTTTAGAGTGCCAGATTTCTTTATGATAGTTCACCTGCAGCTATTCTAGATCTTGCTCCACTTCCACAACAACAACGATAGATTGTAAAATGCCAACACTGTGATCGAGTTGGCCATATGAAAGATCATTGTTTCGATCTTCACCCATTCAAGCACTATGGTTGGCACACCCATTCTTCACATAGATGCTTCAAAAACAAGCCTCCTGCAAGAACCAAGATTCATCTTGGATGGATCGCTTCTTGGTAATGGGAATCAATAACCAAGAAGATGTTTAAGTCACATGTCAAAACTTGTTCTCGAATATTGAACAAACTTGCAATTGAGTTTTCGCCATCATCTCACCTTGTACTTGACAAGGGGGAAAATGGTGGTCATCTACAAGCTTCGATGCTACATCAAGCGAGCCTGAGCCACAATCTCTCATTCCATATTCAGAGTTCTAGCTAGAGACACAACAGTTCAAGCGAGCCTGAGCCACAATTCGTAATTCCAGATTCAGAGTTGTAGCTAGAGAAACAGATGCCCATGAGCATGCCTTTGGTTGATGGATAGCCTTAAACCATCTATGTCAGGTTCATATTCTTCCGCTTCGAAGAATTCAGAGCACTTCCTCTAGCAGAAGACTTCAACTTCTTGCTAGCCTTGGTAGAGTTATAGGAAATGCATCAAGCATTCAAGTGTTGGTGGTCATCCTTAGACCATCACAGGTTATAGACTTCCCTTATTTTAGGTTGAAGGTCTCCCTCTTCAAATATGAGAGACAGTTCCTCTAGCAGAAGCCCTTAGCTTCTTGCCAGTTTTGGAAGAGTTCCAGGAACTGCAATAAGCGTTGCGTTCTAGTGTTGGTGGTCATCCTTAAACCACCTCTTTATGCCAAAATTTCAGAGAGTTGATTCAGCCTAAGTGCTGCCATGCATATTTTGTAGATTTGTATTACAACTCTCTTTTTGGACTCACACATACCCCTTCGGATTAAGGGGGAAATTTTGAACACCTAATCCTCTATGGGTAGGTGTGGAAGGCGAAGAGTCACAAAGGAGTCCAAGTGACCTTGGAAAATGAATCCACGAGTCACACCATTGTATTATAAATGTACATCTATGGTTAATAATATGGGTATCTCATGCTTATCTTTCTATGTGTGTGTTTATTCTTCTCATACACCATGTGTGTGTTTAACAAAAGACAACTTGTTCAAATTTCTAAAATCAAATCAAAACCTTATCTCACCATTTTTCTTCCTAATAGGAATTAGGTTGGCTATCTATTCAGAATATCTTAAAGGAACAATTATCTTTGCATCCAATAATTTCTTTACTTCTTTTTCTATGACTAGAAGCAAAATTGGATTTATTCTTCTTAATTTATGCTAAAATGGTTTAACTTATGGTTTAAGAGGAAATTTATGTTCAATAATGGCTACAATAGATTTTCAATTCTTCATATATGAAAAAGAAAATACATATTTTCAATGTTTGAAAATATTGATGTATTTACCTTTAATTTCTTGAGGCAATGCTGCTGAAATTTTAACATTTTTGATTTCTTCAGAAGTACTAATATTGCAATCTTGAACCTCTTCTTGCTGTGAATTTAACATTGAAGCTTTTGAGACATCATTATGTTCAATTTTTTTTTCAAGAGGTACTAATTCTTTTGGGATATAGTTGTTTGATAATTTAATGCTATCGTGATCAAAAATTTTAGGTTTTAAAGGTGAATATTGATCATTTTCATTTGATTTAATTTCATTGAACTGTTCTCCTTCAACTTGTAAAGAAAAAAATTCAGCTATCACTTGTTAAAAAATTTCAACTCTTGATCATCTACATAGTCTTGCCAATGTTGGATATTGTTAGGAATGGAGGAGGGCCTATATTTAGCTTAAATTTGATATTTTAATTGCTGTGGATTGGGAATTTTGAAAGTACTAGTAGAAATTACCAAAGCATCAACATGAATGTTTTCTTCTCTTGGGATTGATATGATATTAAAATCTTGAAAATACTTTCAATATAGTCCCATGCTTCATTCCTATAATCTCTAAGCCTAGGATGTCTATTTTGACAAATATTTGTGATTGTTCTTACAACCAATTGTGAATCAACATGCACTACCAAGTTTTGAACATCCATATTATTAGCTAAATCCAATCCCAAAAATAGAGATTCATATTCTGCCACATTTTTTGTGACTCTCAAAATATAATTTAAAGGATTGAGTTATATTTATTTTATCAAGATAAATTAATACAATTCATGCCCCAACCCAAATTCATAGAATTCTCCATCAAAGTACATTTTCCAAATATTAGTATCTGAAATGGGAGGTGTATTAACTGTTTCTTCAATTCTTATTTGAGGATTAGAAATATCATTAGAAGTTAATGTAAAGAATCAAAAATATTGATAAATAGCACAAATCGGATAACTAATTTCTTGATTTTATTTATAAACTATATTGATAAATATTACTTCTCTGTATAAACTTAGATGTTCACCTCCATACACTAGGATTGTAGCAAAAGACATGGCCATTTTTAAACTCCCTCCCAACTTTGAAAAACAAGATCTGGACAATAAAATTCCAAAATTTGGAGGGATGTCTGTAACAACTATTTCCAAGACTATTCTCTTGATATGGATTTGAGCTAATGTAATATCTAAGTCTTTAATTAATCCAAAGCAAGGTACTTTCTTAAAATCAAAAGTGTACAAATCGTGTTATGGTCATGTAATTTTCAGTTCGAGTTGATCCATGATTACTTTAGGAATTAAATTATGGGAAGCCAAAGAATATAACATACAACTGTATAAATGATAATCATGAACTTTCAATGTGACATAAAATGGAGGAACACTTTCATCAATCATATCAAAACTAGGACCAAAAACAACTGAAGGTTTTTCATCGTGTAAACTTATGACATCCCCCTCTGCGTCTATAGTGGAAGATTGAATCCATTTAGAAACCTATTGTTTATAACCTAGATTATTAAAGAGTTCGGATAAAGGTATTGGAATCTCATCTCTTTCTAATTCTTTTTCAACATAAAAAACATATGGGACAAAATTTTCAAGAGTGAGTTGTTCTTGTAACTGACTTTGTGGTTGGATTGAGGATGTTTGTGTCTAAGCTAATTTTAATTGAGGTTCATAAAAGGTGTTTTATTGAGGGGTCCTGACCTAGGTTTAGAGTGTTCTGCACAACCAACAAAAACCTCCAACTACTAGCCCTTTCGGCAGTGATCTGCTTGCGCAGACAAAAGTATCACCTGAAGCAGTATGGGGGGGTGTTGGAACTAAGTTTCCACAACCTGAGGGATCAATATAATGTGGATCTAACCCTTCCTGATCTGATCTAATTACTACTGTTCTGCATAAGAGCCTTAACCCGATTAATATCTAAATGAAAAAAACCCTTAACTTTAATGTAGCTCTCGTGCAAACACACATAGAGCTATTCTCATTCAGATCTAACTTAATAGAAACTGATATAAACATTTCACACACAAAAATACCTATGATTATACAATTAACCCAATGATGCGTATCGAATAATAGAAAATGCAACAGACTGCTAAGAAAATCAACGCATTAACACATAAGATAGAGATCATGCAAGTAACTAGTAATTCCACTAAAACTTCTCTTTATTAAGCATACCTTTAATGACTACAATTATTTATCTTGTGCACATAGATGCAAATTCCTCACACACAGAACATGACTTAGGTCTCTACGAACATAGCCATAGGAGCCTATCTCTTACTCAGACTAATCACAAAAACTTGCCCAAAATCACATTAATTCATGAAAAATAGATAATGGATTGTATCATCTCTTCAACTTGACCTTACATGCCTTTTTATATAGCTTAGACGGCAAAAACCATGGAATCAAACCATGGTTTGAGCCCCATGTTTTACCATTTTACCTATTACAATAAGAAGTATCTTTGACCCTCCGCAAAGCCCCTTGATCGACATGGTTCGCTTTAAAAAAAATAACAAAATTGACTCAGGACTCGACCATAGGGGACCCTAGTGCAACAAGCCTCGAAGAAAAACTCGTGACTCATCCTCAAGTCACTTTGCTTTGGATTCCTACATTTTTTTTCCTTGAGTTCTTGAATGTATTTGTGAAGAGGTTGGATGGCCTCGACACTCTACGTGGCAATGCTCTATGCTTCTTTGACTAATTTTTCTATGCTAGGCCCCTCCACTACCAAGATGATGCTGTGTTGGGCGGAGTCCCTTGAGTGCACCGTTGGTGTCTAGATGTGAAAAATATTCCAACCCTTTTTCCACATAAATTATCAACCCGAGGGCGTTAGTTATTTCAAGACTAATGACACAGTATATGCAAGAGAAATCACATAACCTACTATTAGATCACAAGCTTAATCAATGAAAACACAAAATACTGTAAAAAACATTAGAATGGATTGCAGAATTAAAAATACATTCACAAAAATTAAAGGATTATATTGGAACAACAGTAACAAAACCAACTAAACATGAAATCAATGAAAAGAAAGGTAATGCAGCACCTGATCAGAAGAGTGGGCCCAACTCTCTGATCAGAGTTGCGGAAAACTCATGAATTACAGGTAAAACAATAGAGTGTTGTGCGTTCAATTAAATACATAATATTTCTGCTATAAAATATGTATGTACTGGGCTTAACCCCCGATTTATAGCTCGCAGGCCCTCTTTATACAACTGTTCAGGAAATCGTAGATTTCGTCGAACAACTACATATCTACAATTATACAATTCGTTACAAAAACAACCTAATTGCCAAAAGGAAACCATATAAAATCCTGAAATATTGCTGGGGTGAAATAGAGTCTATTGCACTATAGTAGGAAGTGAAGATAACGCTGGAAATTAGGAGCTGCTCCACAACTGACAACTGTAATATTCCTGCTTTTTCTAAATCCGTAAAAATATCAAAGTTAACATTTGCAAAAGGTAAAACCTCCTTGACTATTAATTAATTAATCAAATATCCCATGTAAAATAAAATAAAGGGGTTTACCTTGTGTGTTTAAGAATAATAATGACACAAAGAGATAGAAAGGTGGGCGAAAATGGGAGAGAAAAATATACAAATCCAGTACCCAACATCTCCCCCCAACTGGTCTATCTGCATGTCCTCATGCAGCTCGTCGTCTCCTGAGATCTTGGTTGGACTGGCTGTGACTAGCATGAAGCTGTGTGAGATCATATTCAAAGGCCATTTCCATCCTAGGGGGTTTATAACCTTCCGTCAAAACAACATCCTTCCACCAGTCTGGGTCAACGTTGTATACAGGAGTATATTGCTTGGCTGGAAACCAAATAAGGGGAAAATGAAACCTCAGCCCCATCCATCTGATCCCACAGGTCTGAATGCATGCTACAAAATGTGGCATCCTCTCTAGAGCCCATGAAAAGTTAGGTGCCCCAAATGGTTCTCGTCCTCTGATGGCTAAGGATGACAACATCCACCTTCTCTGACAACTGTCCAACACTTCCTTACAAAACATTGTAATCTGTCTGATACAGAGGTTAGCACACCATTTCTGGCTTGTCAACATGTGTTCTCTATGCCCCTCAATCTGTAGGAAGGTAAAATGCTTGTTATAAATATTTGTTGACTGGCCATGCTCGTTCCTCATCATTAGCAGCCTTATGACTTGGTTCTCCTCAAACGTGTCATACGCCTTTCTCCTTTTAATTTGATTGATGGTGTAGGAGGCAAAAGCTCTTAAATGAATGTCCCCCACGAATGGAACAAGGTTAAAATAATGATCATTCCTCAAAAAGTAAAAATGCATGTAGAGCTTGCACATTAAGTGTTGTCCTATAATATCATGAATTTTTAAGATACAGAGAAATTGAATGGGATCCTCAATCTTGTGCCAAATATCCTTATATATAATTTCAAGATAAAAGAAAAGAAATCGTTCATGAAGGAATAAGGCGTAGCTATGTGCAGGAGGTCTGCAGGCCATTGCCTGCTGTGCCAGGGAGAACATCTTCTCCTTATCTGATTGCAACAGCTGCACTTGTTCTTCCAATTCTTCTATTTTGGCCTTTTGCTTATCTTGCTTCAGCTGCACCTTATCTAACTGATCTATGTATCTTGTAACAATCCCAACAGCCTATTCTCGAACCTACATTGTCTCTTTTTTATGTCCATTCATAGCAGACTGCCACCTCTGGATCTCGATGGCCAAGAAAAATTCCTGACCTTCAATTAACTGTTCAATCAAACTAGTTTGTGTAGCTATGGAGGAGACTTAAATTTTTGGCTTTAATGCCCTCCATTTGTAGAATTTTACTTTCTTTTTCAACCATGAAACTTTTCTCTTCAGCTCAGGAACCTCCTTCTTCAATCTCATTGTTTCATTGAACTACAACCGGTACCTTTTCTTGAGAGGTAACCTTCTCTTCTCACACTATTCAATCCATTATTGTTTGAAAAGAAATTCAGTTTCTAGGCCTATAAAAGGCTGAGGAGGCAGTAAAATTTTGCCAGTATTATGATCTGGTTCTTCTGTTAGGTCTTTCTGGTCAGGCTCCCTATCTTTAGGGGCATCTTCCTCTACATTTACTTCAGGAAATCCTACCATATGGTAAGAAATTCCATCGACCACTCTATGTTCTAATGTTTCCACAGGAATCCCATCTTCTTTGTGAGCCTCTGGGTGCTAAAAAAGAGGTTCAACAATGACTGGGAAATTTAAGCACCGGTGGAACAAATATTTCCTTCATTAAACATTGGGGCGAGTGGAATGCCCTCACCCCTCTAGGCATCATGGACTAGAATGGAGAGCGAGGAGTAGCTTCATCATCCTCGTTTCCATATTGGGCCGGATTTTCATGCATTATTACTTCATTCGGGGTTGACGCTGGTTCTTGTGGCACAACGTCGATTCTGAGGGTTGTTTCCCTTCTGTCCTCCTATCCCTTATGCATTATTTATTCTTCTGAGGTCGATACTAGTTCTTGTGGGATAGTATCGACCTCGCAGGTTATTTCTCCTTTATCTTTATGTACTTCATGGATTGCTTCCTTGTTTCCCTGTTCTAGCTAAATCGGGGGTGGTTCTTGTGTAACAACCCCACTTGTTTCAATATCCATATCTGCTTGGGTAGGTGATGCTGTTTCTTGGGAAACAACATCACTTGCCATCCATCTGTCTGCCATTCCACTTCCTTGTTATTCATTGACAAAATTTGACGACTGTATGACAGTTTTGACTTCATTCACGATTTCCATAATTCCTTCATCTGTGGGCTCCTCAGGCGAGGCTAGTTCTTGTGTGGCATCCTTGATTGTGTCGCCAATTATCTCTTCTACTCTCAATTGTTTAGGTTCTTCCTAATCAACCTCGATTTCCACTTCTTAAGGTTCCTCCTGACCAACCTCCATTTCCATTTCTTCAGGTTCCTCTTGATCGATTTCCTCCGAATGTTCTTGTTCTGCTAAAGCAGCCGGAGAGACTGGTTCCTCTTCCCTAGCAGCAATAACGACTGTTATCTCTTCTTCTGAGGATCCACAAAGTTCCACCCAGGAGACTCGAAATCTGTCTATTGCATGCATGACTAGTAAACACACCAATCCATGGTTGGAGAGAACTGCCGACATCTGGCACGAACACTGAGCAGATTGTGCCATGTGCTGCAACTGTTTTAATAGAAAGAAAGGCATGTTTAAGGAATGCACCTGAGCTTGTGGAAATCTAAGGTGAGTTATAATTTTAAAATGGTATTTAAATAGAGTTGTGGCCCGACCCTTGTAGGTTATGTATTTCATTACAAAACCTACGACCTCGTTCCATGGATATGGCACAAACTTGTGCTCGTATCCTCTGCCCATTTGAAAAATGCTTTCTCCTACCTGCAATAATAATTCGGGAAACTCCAAGAGGGAGACTCTCTAAGCAAACCATTTCCGCCCTTGTTGTCTTAGCCCGCTAACTTCTGCAATTATCTCTTCTGTGACAGGAATTTCCAATCCTCTGACCCACAAGCCATTCTCATCCAAATTAAGCATGGACTCCATTGTTATTTCCTTGTCAACCCCCCGCAATATGTCAAAATAGGTATCCCATCTTGAATTAACAAATATTTTCCATAACTCTGGATTACTGCGGACCGAAGCTATATTTTCAGGTTCATATCGCACAACCAGTCCACCCATACTGTGGGGACTGTAACAACACTTCTTGGAACAACAGATCGTTGGACAGAATAATGGATACTAAATTTGGAAAAATAGCATGGTGAAAATGAATGGTGGTCACGATAAATATGGATGGTAATTCTCTGAAACCCAGAAAAATCATGAAAAAGTATGGTAAGTGCAATAATCGTAATTATTTCATATGAAATGGAAGGGACATGTTATGGATCCCAATGCATATTTAATAATTATACAGAGTATTGATAAGGATCGTGTTGGGGTTCCTATGTTTTGGCAGATTTGGCAATACCAAAAGATAAGACAACATTAAACCAATTTGGGGCCCTAGGATCTAGCCCTCCTGGACCCGGAGAGGGATCTCTCCAATAGAACAAAGAATGATATATCTTTGAAAGCTCAAATGAGATATTAGGCTAGTTATGAAGCACAAAGGGGGGTTTTAAAATGATTTGGTTGGCTGGTTGCTGGGTTAGTCATGGGATCATAGACTGAGAAAGTAATGGGAGAAAAAGGACACAGTAGCAGGATGTTTCAACAAAGAGGATATGTCAAGAAAGTGCCATCCATTGGGCTATGGAGTCATGAAAAGGTAATTACATGCAAAAACTAGCCAAAGCCTCCAAAGGGCAAGTCATTTAATACTAAAGGATCTTTTAGATTAGATGGTGGGATGGAACATTAAGGAAAGAAAGTGAGAGAAGGAAAGCAACCTAATTTTTGTCTATAGATCAGGTCAGAGGTCATTTAACTCTAGACCTGCTTGGACATACTCATAGGAAAATCTCAAAGAGGGACAAAGGGGCAGCTTATAGATCGAACCAAAGGTCATTTAACTCCATGTCAGCTTTAGCATGCTCCAAGGGAAAACAGAGATAAGTTTAACAAAGAGATCTTAGGAAGGTCAGCTGGTTGCACAAGGATCCTAGTGGACAGAGCTAACTCTAATCCCCAGTGTTCCCAAATCTTCCATCATAAACCCAACAAGAACATCTAAGAACTGATTCCATCCAATTCATACATCAGCTAGCAGTGTAAGGAACTAATACACTGGCTAAATTAACTGAAATCAAATCCTCAGATAACACATTTAGCAGAAAAACATTTAAGGCAAGGAGAGCAGAGACATAGGGTACCCAACAAGGGTAAATCCTATGCCATATTTTTTATGCAAGCCAGCAGAAAATGAAACAATATGAAATGTAATAAACAAAGTTAGAAGACATCACCAATCGTAATAGACCAGGATCCTGTGAAATGTGTTTTGATTAATTGATGCAAAACTAGTCACATACACTGAGCTCAATGGCTGTTACAATCCAAAATTATCCTCCCAACCTAATACATAACAACTACTCTTCTATCCCTCCCAAGACTGTTCTAATAGTCAGAATGAATCCCTCTAACAGCAACGACAGCAGCCGAACAACAACCCTTTACACTATGTTCTTGAGGATTCTTATAGGAGAATAGAATAACTGTGGTAGATACAAATTAAATGTGTTCATTAAGATAGAGGAGAGGTGGGTCGAATGCCCATTCTGCAAAAATGGTTCTTCATTAACTGTGTGTACTCTGGAGCGTGGTCCAGGAGTCTCGTTAATAACTTCAAGTGTGTTCTTCTGAAGAAAGCCAACTGATGGTACTCTGTGGTAGCCTTCTGAATAAATGACATGAATAAAATATCTGCAGGTCTCTCCATACCACCATTACTGCAGCTCTGACAGTATTAAGAAGCTTCTGTCAGTGTCTTTCATCTGTTTGAGGGCTCGAGGAAGTGTGGAGAGTACTGTAGGAATGGTGTGCTGTCTGGAGAAGTACTTTTCTGATATTAAACACATATAAGACTTGATTGTGTGCTTAAATCTTCAAACTGTGCCTTTTCCCTTGAATTCGAGGTTAAACATTAATTATGTCAATAACAAGCATTAAACCCCTTTGGATCTCTTCTGTTGATCTACTGGCAAAGGTTGAAATGGCCTCTCTGTGCTATTTGCATGATAGAATACATCTGTTATAAACCAGGCAGTGGTGGTGGAGGAAATGCTGGCAGAACAGTGGAGAAACGATGGAAAGTGGTGGAAGAAAGAGTTATAGTGTAAAGGCCCAAAGGTTTTCACTTGAGAGAATTACAAAGAAAAATAGGGAAAAACAATGAAGTGGAGCCACGGATGTGGGACTCGGAGGGTCTATCGCAATCGCAATAGCGGAGGGGAGTGGGGTTAATCTCATCGGGAGAACAAAAGTTGCGAGTATGCGATCGGGCGGATCGGAGCAGAGTTGCGATGCGAAGATTAAAGGGATTTGCGATCGGGCGGTGGTGCAATCAATCACATCGCACATATTTGCGATGCGATCAATCGCATCGCAAATATTTGCGACATGATCAACCACATCGCAAATATTTGCGATGGATGATCGGACCATTCACAACAGAACATGCGATTTTCGGTTTGTGATTAGCGCCTTAAGGGGCAACGTTCAGTCATAGCGCTTGGTTACATGGGGAAATAGCTAAAGGGGCTGGTGGAAAGGGGCTGAGCCCTATTATAAAGTGGAGAGTGGGTTTTGGCCCATTTTAATGCATTTTAAGGCCAAGGAAGAGTAACGATAGAGGGAATAAGGGGGAATTTGGCTAAGTAAAGGGTAGAGGAAGAATATAAAGGGGATTTGGGAGGATTGAGGGGGTACAAAAGGGAAATAGAAGGGGGGACAAAGGGGAATGGAATAAGAAGGGGAGGAGGCCTTTTGGGCATTTCTTCACAAACAGAGAGGCTTGTAATGGGAATCAGCAGAGAGAAATTTATCAAAGGACACTAGGCACAAAGAGGCTTCAAGGATGATGTGTTTTTAGAGGAAATGCATTCCTTGAAGGGTCAAAAACATTTTAGCCCCCTATTTTCTTGTCAAAAAATTTATGGGGGGCTAACAGTGGCTCCACATGGGGATGGCTTCTTCTTGAAGGAGTTAAGAATCTAGAGAATGATCTTTGGTGTAGGCCAGATGCCTGCTGCTTGGCACATCCCTTTCTTTCTTTGCTCAGCTACCACAAACCATGAAGACATTAAATCGACAGTAACATTCTCCCATATAGCTACCTACCCACACTATAGTCGTAACATTTTCTCTTCTGGGTGCATTTGGACTTGCAGACCCTTTACATCATTAATTTTTACAAGCAGGAAAATCAACCTATTCTAGATCTACCCTTATTTCTCCGTGAGACCAGATTAGGCTGTTGGCCTCATAGTTTCTCTACCTAAACTACTATCTGCTAGGATTAAACTGTCTAGCAGATTTCTTCTCTATATTCTAAGAAAGAAATTAAAAATCAGTCAAGTCAGGATTAGACTGTCTAACTTGCTGGACTTTGCAGAAATTAAAACAACTGACTACATGCTCACACACTGAGCTTTATTGAGCTTTTCCTACCTACCCTACTCTACTTGGAAATCTCTGATGTCCTAGGTGATACAATAGTGCCAATGCAGCCAGTCAAGCAGTAACAAAAAAGGATATGATCACTGACTGCTTGTCAGAGACAACCACAGGGTGCTCTGCATGTGGTTCTCCAAAACTGAGGTCACCATCAGTAGTGACCACTCTTGATGAATTTGGCCCGTGCTAAGGATCAACGCTAGAGAAATTGAGCTAATCAGGGCCTCCATGTATTGTGCCACAGGATCAACGAATACTTGATGTACACTTTCTTCTTTTTGGCCTGCCATGATTGGTAGGTTGCCTACGTCCTGGGAAGCTTCGATTGTTGCATTTTCCACTGCATCTTCAGTGTGGCTCATGAAACCTAAATCCTCTTCTTCTTGTATTTCGAAGAGCAGCAGAATCTCTTCTCTTTTGGGGGCCGGGAGACTTTCCAAAAATGCTATGGGGTCTCTGAACTCGTATGATCTTTCCCATGAGTTCAAAAGTTGGAGCTCAGCTTCATACCTCTCAACCACCAAATCTAGAAACATTTTCTTAAGCACAGGTTGAGTATCGATAGGTGAGCGGAGAGGGACAATCTTTGGAAGGTCCTCCCATTCAATTTCTGCCAGTACACTTGCTATCCCATGTTGAAACTTTGCTACGAGGCTTGGATGTATTTCTGTAAATTTTTCAGAGTCCTCCATAAGTGAAGTGACTAGATCTCTAGCATGGATGATGTTGTACTGCGACATGGTCTCCCAGTGGAGTCTTGTGAACACACAGATAATCAGTGGCCTGCTGATCATCGGTGGGGTCTTTTAATCATTCAAGAATTGTGGAGTCGCCAGGTGGATGATTTAAAATTTTACTGTCCACCACAGTGATTTACCAAATCAAGCTGTTGGTCTATGTCTCCCCAGTGGAGTCGCCATTATGTTGGGGTTCCCATGTTTTGGTAGATTTGGAAATACCAAAAGATAAGACAACATCAAACCACTTTGGGGCCCTAGGATCTAGCCCTCCTAGACCCGGAGAGGGATCTCTCCAATAGAACAAAGAATGATATATCTTTGAAATATCAAATGAGATATTACGCTAGTTATGAAGCACAAAGGGGGGTTTTAAAATGATTTGGTTGGCTGGTTGTTGGGTTAGTCATGAGATCATAGACTGAGAAAGTAATGGGAGAAAAAGGACACAGTAGAAGGATGTTTCAACAAAGAGGATAGGTCAAGAAAGTGCCATCCATTGGGCTATGGAGTCACGAAAAGGTAATTACATGCAACAACTAGCCAAATCCTCCAAAGGGAAAGTGATCTAATACTAAAGGATCTTTTAGATTAGATGGTGGGATGGAACATTAAGGAAAGAAAGTGAGAGAAGGAAAGTAACCTAATTTTTGTCTATAGATCAGGTCAGAGGTCATTTAACTCCAGACCTGCTTGGACATACTCATAGGAAACTCTCAAAGAGGGAAAAAGGGGCAGCTTATAGATCAGGCCAGAGGTCATTTAACTCCAAGTCAGCTTTAGCATGCTCCAAGGGAAAACAAAGATAAGTTTAACGAAGAGATCTTAGGAAGGTCAGCTGGTCGCACAAGGATCCTAGTGGACATAGCTAGCTCTAATCCCCAATGTTCCCAAATTTCTAGCTTAAACCCAACAAGAACATCTAAGAACTGATTCCATCCAATTCATACATCAGCTAGGAGCATAAGGAACTAATACACTGGTTAAATTAACTGAAATCAAATCCTCAGATAACACATTTAGCAGAACAACATTTAAGGCAAGGAGAGCAGAGACATAGGGTACATAACAAGGGTAAATCCTATGCCATATTTCTGATGCAAGCCTGTAGAAAATGAAACAATATGAAATGTAATAAACAAAGTTAGAAGACATCACCAATAGTAATAGACCAGGATCCTGTGAAATTTGTTTTGATTAATTGATGCAAAACCAGTCACATACACTGAGCTCAATGGCTATTACAATCCAAAATTCTCCTCCCAGCCTAATACATAACAACTACTCTTCTATCCCTCCCAAGACTATTCTAACAGTCAGAATGAATCCCTCTAACAGCAATGGCAGCAGCCGAACAAAAACCCTTTACACTATGTTCTTGAGGATTCTTATAGGAGAAGAGAATAACCGTGGTAGATACAAATTAAATGTGTTCATTAAGACAGAGGAGAGGTGGGTCGAATGCCCATTCTGCAAAAATGGCTCTTCATTAACTGTGTGTACTTTGGAGCGTGGTCCAGGAGTCTCGTTAATAACTTCAAGTGTGTTATTCTGAAGAAAGCCGACTGATGGTACTCTGTGGTAGCCTTCTGAATAAATGACATGGATAAAATATCTGCAGGTCTCTCCATACCTCCATTACTGTAGCTCTGATAGTCTTAAGAAGATTATGTCAGTGTCTTTCATCTGTTTGAGGGCTCGAGGAAGTGTGGAGAGCACTATAGGAATGGCGTGCTATCTAGAGAAGTACTTTGCTGATATTAAACACAGATAAGACTTGATTGTGTGCTTAAATCTTCAAACTGTGCCTTTTCCCTTGAATGCGAGGTTAAACATTAATTATGTCAATAATAGGCATTAAACCCCTTTGGATCTCTTCTGATGGTCTATTGGAAAAGGTTGAAATGGACTCTTTGTGTTATCTGCATGATAGAATACATCTGTTATAAACCGGGCAGTGGTGGCAGAGGAAATGCTGGCAGAGCAGTGGAGAAACAGTGGAAAGTGGTGGAAGAAAGAGTTATAGTGTAAAGGCCCAAAGGTTTTCACTTGAGCAAATTACAAAGAAAAACAGGGAAAAACAATGAAGCGGAGCCACGGATGTGGGACCCAGAGGGTCTATCGCAATCGCAATAGCGGAGGGGAGCGGGGGTAATCACATCGGGAGAATAGAGGTTGCGATTATGCGATCGGGCGGATCAGAGTGGAGTTGCGATGCAACTATTGGAGGGATTTGTGATCGGGTGGTGGCGTGATCAATTGCATTTTAGATATTTGCGACGCGATCAATCGCATCACAAATATTTGCGACGTGATCAATCCCATCGCAAATATTTGCGATGGATGATCAGACCATTCACAATAGAACATGCAATTTGCGGTTTGCGATTAGCGTCTTAAGGGGCAACGTTTAGTCATAGCGCTCGGTTACATGGGGAAATAGCTAAAGGGGCTGGCGGAAAGGGGTTGAGCCCTATTATAAAGTGCAGAGTGGGTTTTGGCCCATTTTAATGCATTATATGGCCAAACAAGAGTAACGATAGAGGGAATAAGGGGGAATTTGGCTAAGCAAAGGGTAGAGGAAGAATATAAAGGGGATTTGGGAGGATTGAGAGGGTACAAAAGGGAAATATAAGGGGGGACAAAGGGGAATGGAATAAGGAGGGGAGGAGGCCTTTTAGACATTTCTTCACAAACAGAGAGGCTTGTAGTGGGAATCAGCAGAGGGAAATTTATCAAAGGACACTAGGCACAAAGAGGCTTCAAAGATGATGTGTTTTTTGAGGAAATGCATTCCTTGAAGGCTCAAAAACATTTTAGCCCCCTATTTTCTTGTCAAAAAATTTATGGGGGGCTAACAGATCGTAAGGTGTAGACACACGGTATTGTAATAATGACTTACAAAATCATCATTATGCCTTCATTAAATAATGAAGGAACTTCCCCCCAACTTTAAACGTTGTCATCCGTGGCATTAATGTGTTCACATGGGATATTTAATTAAATCAGCAAAAGTCACATGGAGGCATACCTGGTGGCCTACCTAAATGAAGTGATGGTTCATAGGATGACGATGTAGTAATGATGTGGTTGGAGTAACAACCATACAAGTAGCAACATCCAGAGTAACAACAGTGTGATTAGCAGCATCGTGAGTAACAACAGTGCAAGCAACAACATCTAGAGTAACAACATCTGGAGTAACAACGGTGCAAGTAGTAGCATCCAGAGTAACAACATCTGGAGTCACAATAGTGCGAGTAGCAGCATTCGGAGTAACAACATCTGGAGTAACAGCAGTGCAAGTAGAAACATTCAGAGTAACAACATCTGGAGTAACAATGGTGAGAGTAGTATCATCCAGAGTAATAGAATATGGAGTAACAGCAGTGCGAGTAGCAGCATCCGGAGTAACAACATCTAGAGTAACAACAATGCGAGTAGCAGCATTTGGAGTAACAACATCTAGAGTAATAGTATCTGGAGTAACAACATCATGAGTAACAATAGACTGAGTAGCAGCAATCAAGTAACAACACCATGAGTAGAAGAAACCAAGTAACAACATCAGGAGTAGCAGCAACCTAGTAACAACACCTTGAGTAGCAGAAACTGAGTAACAACATCATGAGTAGCAACTATCGAGTAACAACATCAGGAGTAGCAGCAACTGAGTAACAACATCATGAGTAGTAGCAACCGATACTTAGAAATTTTTTTGATTTTAAAACATTACTCCTTAGTAGTAACTCCTGCAAAAGACAACAAAATAAATAGTAACAATATAATTCTTTATTCCTTATTATTCTTTATTTATTATTAGTATTATTTCTTAGAGAGAGGATGCAGAGGAAGAATTCTTTGTGCTGATAACCTTCAAACCAGATTTCTCAGAGAGGTGTTTGATAAAAGCATCCTTAGAGGCTGGGCAGTGGTATAATCTCACACAATTTCCTTTTGCTATGAATGGAGCATGTGTATCGTCAATTGTGACTAGCCTGACTATTCCATTATCAAATACAATGTCCACCTCGTAAGGTCCCATCCAGCGAGTACAAAGCATTCCATTAAAATCCTTAAAGCAGGAGTCATAGAGTAGTGCCCAATCTCGCCTCTAAAACACCTTGTTCTTGATAAGCTTATCATGCCATTTCATTCTCTACTACTGAATAACAATAGTTCTCTAGAAAACCATTGAGAGGATTTCATTTAGTTCATTGAGCTGGGCCAATCAGTGTTTCCAGGCATCTGAAAGATCCAAACTAGCTTCAAGAGTTGTTATGAGTGTATTGATTTCAAACTCTATTGGAAACAATGGGGATTTCTCATAAACCAAATCAAATGGTGAAAAACTGGCTGTGTTCTGCCATGTTTTTCTGTACGCCCGGAGGGCTTCAGGAAGCTTCTGAGCTCAATCCTGATGATGCCATGCCACATTTTCTATCAAGATATTTTCCAATGTCTTGTTTGTGCTTTCTACTTGACCATTCGCCCGGGGATGATATGGATACATCACCTTGTGTTTGAATCCATATTTCTGCATAAGCTTTTCTATCATGTGTGATGTAAATTGTGCTCCTCCATCTGAAACAATCTCTCTTGGAGTACCATAATGAGAAAAAATTTCCTCAAATAGAAAATCTGAGACCACCTTCTCTGTTTCTTTTGAAACAACTTTGGCTTCTACCCACTTAGTCACGTAATCAGTACAGACCATAATGTGAACCTTTTGCTAACACGGTGGGTTGAAGGGCCCAACGAAGTCGATAGCCCATTTCTCAAAAGGTTCAAGGACTACCTGTGCTTGTAAAGGAATTTCATCAGCTCAACCGGGCTGCCCCATACACTAGAAACTATCACACCTCCTCACATAATTCTGTGCATCTCGAAAGATAGAAGGCTAGTAGTATCCAATTTGTAGCACCTTATGGCCTATTCTTTTGTCTGCAAAATGACCTCCACAAGGGCCATCATGGGAAGCCTTGAATAATTCATAAATATCATCCTCAGATACACCACATTGAATCTATTTATCAGCTCTTGTATGAAAAAGGTACCCTGCCATCCAAGAATGTCGGGCACTGTGATGAATAATTTTTTGTTGTTCCCTGTATGAAAAATGATGAGGCACTTTCCCTCTAGCAAGATAGTTAGCATTATTTTCATACCATGGAGGTTTAGTAGAAATTGAAAAAAGATGCTCATCGGGAAAACTATCTTCTATAGATGTGCATTCATCATTGTTATCCATTCTAGATATGTAATCAACAACTACATTATCTTTTCCTAGTTTGTCTATTATTGTAATATCAAATTATTGAAGTAATAGAAACCATCTTGTAATATGGCTAGGAGTGATAGGTTTATTCTTAAAATACCTGATTTCTACATGATCAGTATGTACAAAAGTATGATACCTGGTGATATAATGCCAGAACTTGTTGATAGCATAAATGACAGCTAGGAATTCTTTTTCCGTCACCATGTAATTCAATTCAACATGAATTAAATTTTTGCTAACATAATAAATTACATACAATGTTTTGTCTACCTGCTGTCCTAAAATAGCTCATATTGCCGTTTGAGAAGCATCATCATGTATGTGAAATGGTAATGCCCAATCAGGTCCTCGAAGGATTGAAGCTTTGAAAATCAGTCCCTTAATTTTCATGAAAGCTACTTCACAGTCTTCACTCCACAAGAATTCTGCATATTTCGTTAGAAATTGAAAAAGTGGATGTGCTATCTTAGCAAAATTTTCTATGAAACGTCTATAATAACCAACACAACCAATAAATCTACGTACCTATGTGGGTGTCTTTGGTACTAGGAAGTGTAATGTTAGCTCTACTTTGGTTGTATCAACTCAAATTCTGACAGCTGAGAGAAAATGTTCCAATACTATCCCTTCTTCCCTCATCATATGGCATTTGACTGTACTCAAAGATACATAGGTCTGCTTACATCTTTTGAGTACTTTCTCCAGATTTTCCAATCCCTCTTCAAATGAATTTCCATATGGAGTAAAATTATTCATGTAGATTTCAACACTATCATCTACGGAATCAGAAAATATTCCCACAATTTCCCCCTGGAAGGTGGTAGGAGCATTACACAGGCCAAATGGGAGGACCTTGTATGCAAAGGTCCCCCAGGGGCATGTGAAAGTTGTTTTATCCTGGTCTTCTGGGGCTATCTGAATCTGGTTATATCCACTGAATCCGTCTAGGAAGGAAAAGAACTTCTTCCCAGCCAAGGTGTCCAGGACTTGGTCAATGAATGAAAAAGAGAAATGGTCTTTTTGAGTTGCCTTGTTTAGCTCCCTGTAATCTACACAGATCCGCTACTTACCATTATTTTTAGGAACGATAACTAGTGGGGATACACATTGGCTATTTGAAACGGGGTAAATGAAACCTACATCCAATAATTTTTGTAATTCTTCTTTGAAAATTCTCTTTAGAGCAGGATTCATTCTCCGTTGGGGCTGTCTTATAAGGTGGAAATCTTCCTTAATATAAATATGATGAGTACATAAATTAGCAGGGATCCCCTTCATGTCAGTATAATCCCAGGAAAAATGTTCCTGATGATATTGAAGGACTTTTAAGAGCTGTTTTTTCTAGGATTCAGACAGATTAGGGTTTATACTGAGTTTTTTCCCTGGTTAAATTTCAATTGGAATACTATCATGGGATGAGGTTACAGGAATGTCTCCAATTTCATCTTCTGGTTCAATGTTTTCCTATTTTTTACAGCTCATAGCAGATTCTAAAATTTGATGAGTTGAATTTGAAACAGAACTAGGATCATTTATAAAATTATCGATGGAATCATCCTCTGTTTCTGTTTTGAATTGAAGGGCCTGCCCAATAGTGAGGATTGGTATAACTTCTTCATTTTCATGTTCAGGCTCTTCTATTGGTAGAGGTTTTTGATTGGTTAATAATTTTTCTGATGGGCTAGGTTCCACAAGAGGGTAAAGAGTAAGATTCCTTGTAACTGTCCCGTTTGATATGATCATATGCCTAGATTGGCACCTCATGTTGGCATATACAGTTGTGAGCCAAGGCCTTCCCAGGATTAATGGATGCCCACCAACTGAAGAACGAGTCTGTAGTACAAGGAGATCCATAGGGTAATGCCACGAATCCACTGAAATGGTCACATCTTCCAATTTCCCTACCGGTTTAATTGTAGACCTATCTGCTAGTTCTAGGATAGTAGGGGTTGGATTAATGTTTCTGAGACCTAATAAATTCATTTTTTCAGAGGTAATAATGTTGATGGCAACTCCCAAATCTACCAGTACGTTTGGGATTTCAACCCCATTGATTTGTACTGTTAAAAATGGGTTTCATAGGTCCCCATATTTCACAGGCATGATCCTTCCTAACATGATGTCAGACAATCTACCCATCACATGAAAGGTTAATGGATCCATCGGTTTCTTCCATGGTTTCTTAAAGTAGTAATATTTGAGAGTTTTTGCATATATAGGTAGATCCCTCATGGCTTGTAACAGGGGTATTTTGAAAAAAAGATTTTTCAATTCCCCCAAGAAGTCAAATTCTTCCTGAGGGTTTTGTTTGTTCAAGGTCAATATTTCAAGATATGGAGGAGAAATTAAATGACCCTAATTAGGAATAGATTGGGGAGGTGTCTGTTTTTTTATTTTTTCGTCTGGTTTTGTTAGAAAATTATATATTACAAAGCAATGCAATACATAAAATATGCGGAAAACACAAGCACACAAAACACATAAAACCAGAGAGACATAGATATACGTGGTTCACCCAGTTGGGGCTACGTCCACCCCGAATAGCCAGTCCTTCCTTTCTATTATCCAGCAAAATGAAGAGACAAAACCTACAACAAATCCGTTGTAATATCCTCTGTTCTCTCTCACAGTCTCCCTATTTATTTCTCACTTTGAGAATACACATACAATACACAACCACAATACAATGCCCTCATACAAGCGAGGGGTTGCCTTATAGGGAAAAAAACCCTAAACTAAACATAACTTCTCCCGTTAGATCATCCGCCTAATGAATGGCCCAGATTGACTAGAAATTACTATACTTTTACAAGGAAATTTTACATTCCCCGATAGGGGACCGCTGGCCCACGGACCCCCCAACTGGGGGGTCAGCCCCCCCGAACCCCACCGGGGGGGGGGGGGGGACAAGTCCCCCCCACACCCCCCCGTTTCAGGGGTGTACATTTTTCCTAGGGTATACATCCGGCTAAAACAAGGATCTCTAAATCAGGATGGAAATTAGGCTCCACACCCAACAATATCCCACTTGAAGACTGATTGTAGCAACTCCACCGCTGCTTCATTTGTTGGACAATGACTCCTCTTTGGACCTGGCTATTTCTCATCTTTATCGTCATCCTTGAAGACCAATTGAAGTTGATCATATTCTCAGTTTCTCCCTGGTTACAACTTTTGTTAGCATATCTGCAGGATTTTGGCTAGTGTGTATCTTTTACAGCTTCAACTGTCCATCTTCTAATACTAACTGTATGAAATGGTACTTGAGATGTATGTGTTTAGTCCTCGAATGAAATGTTGATTTATTTGCAAGATGAATGGCACTTTGGCTATCACTGTATAATGTGCCCATATCATGATTCTTACCCAATTCATCCATAAACCTTTGTAACCAAATAATTTCTTTACTAGCCTCTATAGAAGCAACATACTCTTCTTCCATTGTTGAAAGTGCAACAACACTTTGGATTTTTGAAACCCAACTGACAGCTGTTCCACCTATAGTAAATACATATTCTGTACTTCTCCTCCTGTTATCTCTGTAACCTGCCATATATACATCAACATATCCCTGTAGAGAAATGTTTGAACCACTAAAGCATAATGCTTGATTTGTGGTACCTCTCAAATATCTGAGAATCCATTTCATTGCCATCCAATATTCTTTTCCTGGATTATTCATGTACCTGCTTACAACTCCCACTAGATGTGCAATATCATGCCTTGTGCAGACCATTGCATACATCAAGATTCCAACTGCTGATGCATATGGAACTCTAGACTTATAGTCCGTTTCTTCTTGGGTATTGGGGCACATATCCTTACTAAGTTTGAAATGGATATAAAAAGGTGTACTAACTGGTTTTGCATTATGCATATTAAATCTTTTCAACACCTTTTGTATGTACTCATTTTGAGACAATGTTAATTTGCGATTTTTCCTGTCTCTAGTTATTCTGATACCAAGGATTTTTTTTGCAGTTCCCAAATCCTTCATTTTAAAGGAATTTACCAATTTCATTTTGAGCAAATTTATTTCCTGCATGTTAGACCCTGCAACAAGCATGTCATCTACATACAATAACAATATAATATAATTGCCATCATTTTTATTTTTTAGATAAACACAATGATTAGAGTGACATCCAGTATAACCTTGTTCAGACATAAACTTGTCAAATTTTATATACCACTGCCTTGGAGCCTATTTTAATCCATACAAACTCTTATTTAACTTGCACACTAATTTTTCTTTCCCTTTGACCTCATATCGTTTTGGTTGCTCCATATAGATCTCTTCCTCCAAATCTCCATGGAGAAATGTTGTCTTTACATATAACTATTCAAGATGTAAATATTTCGCTGTACAAGACTTAAAATAGTTCTGATTGAAGTCATCTTAACAATAGGAGAAAATATTTCATCAAAATAAATACCTTTCTTTTGTGCAAACCCCTTCACCACAAGTATAGCTTTGTACCTTTGATTTCCTCCATCTTCTTCCTTCAGCCTGTAAACCCATTTATTCTGCTATGTAGTTTTACCTGCAGGAAACCTGACTAAGTCCCAAGTCTGGTTATTCATTAAGGATTCCATCTCTCCTTCATTGGATAGCTCCCACTTCTTCCCGCTTTCAACCTGCATTGATTTTTCATAACATTCGGGTTCACCAGAATCAGTAAACAATAAATAATATAATGAAGGAGATTATCGTTCAGGGGGTCTACTTATCCTGGTAGATCTTATAACACCACTTTCAGGTGTTTGAGGTGCTTGTTGCTGTTGTGGTGGTTTCTATTGTTGTGGCTATTGATTATTATTATTTTTAGGCACCTTTAATTTTTCTATGATATCATCAAGAACTATGTATTCTTTGTTTTTTTTTTCCTTCTTCTTTTCCTTCAACTGATTCTTATGCAAGACCTTTTCATTGAATATTACATCTCTGATCCTAATGATTTTGTGATTTTCTTAATCATATAAGTGATAAAAAAATCACTAACACCATATCCAATAAAGGTACATTTATTTTATTTTGCCTCAAGCTTTGTTCTATTTTCTTTATTAATATGGACAAAGGCCTCACAGCCAAAAGGCTTTCAAAAAGAGTATTTTACCTTCTTACCTGTCCATGATTCCTTTGGAATACCACCATCCAAGGAACTTGAAGGCCCTCTATTTATGAGATAAACAACAGTGTCTACAACATCTGCCCAAAATTATAAAGGCAGTGATGCATGCAATCTCATGCACCTTGCATGCTCCATGATGGTTCTGTTCATCCTTTCTGACACACCATTTTATTTTGGTGTTCTTGGAACTATCTTCTCTCTGCAAATTCCATGCTCTAAATAGTACCTATCAAAATATTTGCTGCAATATTCACCTCCATTTTCTGATCTAGGACACTTCAAATTATTTCCAATCTCAATCTCAACCAAAGATTTCCATTTATTGAAAGTATCAAACACATCAGATTTATTCGGAATACAATAAATCCAAGTTTTTCTAGTTGCATCATCAATAAAAGTAACATAATAACGAGAGCCACCGAGAGATGATACCTGAGCAGGTCCCCGTACATATATATGCACAAGCTCTAATTTTTCGCTCTTCTTTTCTTTCCCAACTCTAAGAAATAATACTCTCTTCTGTTTTCCATAAATAAAATTCTAACAGAAATCCAAATAACCATTCTTCAAACCCGACAAAAAATTTATTGGGTGAAGAATCTTCATCCCCTTCTCACTCATGTGTCCGAGCCTATGATGCCATAATGCTACATCTACCCCTTTGGAAGTTAAAGCATTAACAGAGTTAGAAATACCATTGCATAAATACAATGTACCAACCTTTTCGCCTTTTTCTATTACCAGGGCTCCTTTGGTGACCTTCCAAGTTTTATCTGTGAAAGTTGTCACACAACCGTCACCGCCTAACTGCCCTATTGAAATCATATTTTTCTTCAAATCTAGAACATGCCTTACCTCATTTTAATAACCATTGGTTTCCATTATGTTGTTTTAGTACAAGAACTTTACCTATTCCAAAAATTTTACACGGTTTATCATCACCCAAATGAACTTGTCCAAAATATCCTTGAACATAGTCATGAAAATATTTCTTATAAGGTGTGGCATGGAATGAGGCCCTTGAATCTACCACCCAGGAATCAGTAACATTTTTGAAGGAAAGAATCAAATCATATTGTAACACATCACCTGTCACATTTGCTTCATGATTGTTTTATTGTTGTGCGTCTCCTTCTTTTGCCTTCCGAGATCTATAATATTTCTTCAGGTGTCCTTTCTTTCTGCATTTCCAGCACACTATCCTTGATCTGGACTTAGATCTACCTTTCCTTGATTTACTGCGATATCTTGAGCTCTTTCCTCTTTCTATTTTTCTTCCTTGAGACTCTACACTCAAATCATTACCCGATGTCTCACCAGAGCTTTTCCGTTGCATTTCCTCGCTAAGGAAAGCAACAACAACATCATCAAACTTTAAATTACTAGATCCAGAGATAGAGTTACTAATGGCCATTACTAAACCATTCCAACTTTCTAACAATGAGCACAGAAATAAAAGAGCCCTAAATTCATCATCAAAGTTTACCCCTACAGAACTTAACTGACTGTTAACTATATTAAAACCATTTAAATGGTCTGCAACAAATCCACCTTCCGACATCTTCATATTAAATAAGTGTTTCATAAGAAATACCTTGTTTTAGGCTGAGGGTTTTTCATATAGTTTCACCAATGCCTTAATCAAACCCTCTGTTGTTGTTTCCTTCGAAATATTTAAGGCTACCAATGCCGCAAGGCACAACTGTACTGTTCCGAGTGCCTTTCCATCGAGAATCTCCCATTCTGCATCTATCATAGCCGATGGCTTCTTTGTTTTTCTGCTCAATGGTAGGTACATATATTTCTGATACAAATAATCTTCCATCTGCATATTCCATAGCAGGAAGTTTTGGCCGTTAAATTTCTTGACCCTAAATTTACCATCTTCCACCATTGCTCCCACTTGAACTAGGAACCCTTCTTTCCTGCGAGTTTATCAGCCAAATAGACCTTTGATTCTCATACCAGTTGTTAGAAAATTATATATTACAGAGAAATGAAACACATAAATATGCGGAAAACACAAGCACACAAAACACATAAGACCAGAGAGACATAGATATACGTGGTTCACCCAGTTTGGGCTACGTCCACCTGGAACAGCCAGTCCTTCATTTCTATTATCCAACAAAATGAAGAGACACAACCTACAACAAATCCACTGTAATATCCTCTGTTCTCTCTACAATCTCCCTATCTGTTTCTTGCTCTGAGAATACACATACAATACACAGCCGTAATACAATGCCCTCATACAAGCAAGGGGTTGCCTTTTAGGGAAAAATACCCTAAATTAAACATAACTTCTCCCATCAGATCATCTGCCTAATGAATGGCCTAGATTGACTAGAAATTACTATACTTTTTCAAGGAAATTGTACATCCCCCGCTGGGGGACCACTGGTCCCCAGACCCCCTAGCCGGGGGGGTCAGCGCCCCCGGACCTCGCGGGGGGACAAGTCCCCCCTGTACCTCCCCTTTTCAGGGGTGTAAAATTTTCCTGGGGTATACATTTGGATAAAACAAGGATCTCTGAATCAGGATGAAAATCAGGCTCCACACCCAAAAATATCCCACTTGGATACTGATTGTAGCAACTCCACCACAGCTTCATTTGCTGGACAATGAATCCTATTTGGAATTGGTTGTTTCCTATCCCCAACTGTCCTCTATTCTGGTTCTGTAACTTCACTGTCAATCTATTCTATAATAATATGTGAAGTGGGAGCATTTACTACCTGCCCAGATCATAAATTTATCTCATTAAGTCCTGTAGTAGAAATGCTATAATATGGAAGGTTAAGAGTATCTGTTTTTTGGACCCCTTTATTATTAGGATTCAGATTGGGCTAGATAGGAAGCTGGGGTTGAAGGGTTGGATTACCAGGAGGTACATTAGAGGGAAACTGAAGTTATTGTTGAGGCATAGGTTGAGGAAATTGCATAGTAGGAGAGTCTCCACGTCAGTTCTGATTCCATGAAGGATTCAAACTGGTCTAGGGAACCCATTGTTTCCAAGTAGGGTATTGATATTGAGACCACATAGATGAAAATTTTTCAGACTGGGGAACCATATTAAAATTATTAAAATAATGGGATGGATCCTAAAACATACCTGGATTCATAGTTGGCGGTCGAGGTTGCTATGATTTTTTCAGCCCCATGAAGTACAGCTGGTATACCACATTTTATTCACTAGCCCCTTGAAAAAATACCTTCAGTTCAGGCAAGGAAGGGCAAGAGTTGGTCACATGATTATGTTCACAGATGGCGTAGGCTTCCACCGTGTTTAATGGGAATTCTTTCAAGGGATGCTTCTTTCTTCACTGTGGCCAGAATATAGCCATAGTATTTTCCAACTGTATATGTTTCTACTTTTATTGCAGAATGTCCATCTAGACGGATAATGTGCTCAGGATATCAGTCCTTAGATTTTCTAGTAGGTTTCCAATTTCAGCCTTTGTAACCCCTCCACCAGAAGTCTTCAATGACTGAATTCCTTGTCCGCTCCTTGTAGCCCCTCGTGAACACTGAATGTAATAATCACAGATTGTATCAAAGTCTTTTTTTGAAATATCCCCCTTTCCTACTATGTTAAGAAGTTGCAGGGAATCTTCCCTAAGTGCCCGGAGAAGAATAATCTTCAGAATATCTTTATCTAGGTCACTATGGCCTGATCTCTGCAATATATATTTAAATCGTTCCACACAATATTCCATGTTCTCATCCTCTTTCTGTACAAACTTAAATATTTCCTCCTTAATGTCACGGTATTTACAGTAATCTTGGTATTTATCCAAAAAGGCTTCTTTCATTCCTTCCCATGAGGTAATAGTTCTCCCTCCTAAACCCATGAACCATCGTAGGGTTGTCCTTTTTAGGGTAGTAGGGAATATTTTTAGTTTCTGAGAATCGAAGATATAATCATACCCTCGAGAGAGGAATGTATTAGGGTCTTCTGAAGAAAGCCCATGAAAGTTAGGTAAATATGTTAAAGGGATGGGCTTCATTGGTGCATCACCTATAATGTTTCCAATTGAAAAATAAATAGAAGAACTTGTAGGTGCCATAAATATCCTCCAATACTCACCTGGGATTTCAACTGGTTCTGCGACTGGTACTTGGGGTGATTCAATGGTAGGAGGTTTAGCTGCACTCCATTGGTCTCTTGGTGACACAAAATCCTTCAGGAAATCTCTTTCCAAATCAGAATTTCTTAATTCAACTACAGGATGCTTCACAAAACTCCCTTGGTCTCTTAGTGATGAAAACCCTTTCGGAGGTTCTTCTTCCCAATTAAAATTGCTCATTTATTCTAACCCCTACTTGCTATTTCTTCCCCTTTTGCTGACAACAGGGATTGCTCCTCCACCAATACCTTATTTATTGCTTCTTCTGCCGTTGAAAGAATTTCCTCTAGTACCATGGCTAGAGTTGCTGCTCAACCGACTTCCCTCTCAGACCTCGTCTGAACCCTTACCCTAACAACAACATGAGATTATGCTTCAGATTTATCTTTCTCGATGATATCCTAAATATACGTCTTCCTTCCCAGATCCTTTCCTTTCTTTGGGGGTCTTCCTCTGCCCCTTTTATTTAGATATTTATTCATACAATTGGAGAGAATAATTCATCAAAATAGAAAAAGTGCTCAGGACCTAGATCAGGACAGATAGCTTCCTCCTTGGGACGAAAGAATAGGTTCAAAAATAAAAATAAAAAAAAATCAAAGTTCAGGACCTGAAGTAGGGAAATAAAATACCCTCCTCAGGATGAGAAGTTGGTCCTTTCAGAAAATAATAAAAAAATAGAAAATAAAAACTGAAAACTATGCCCAGGACTTAGAGCAGGGTAATAAATTCCCTCCCCAAGATGAGAGATCAATTCAAAATAAAACAATAAATAAGAAGAAAAACACAGAACACTATGCTTAGGACTTGAAGTAGGGCAATAAATTCCCTCCCCAAGACGAGAGATCGACCCTTAGATCAATTACAGATTGTGTTCTTGCACCTTGTTAGCCTTCCCCAGAAACGGCACCAAAATGTTGGGTCCGGATGTGAACAATATTCAAACCCTTTTTCCACATAAATTATCAACCCCAGGGCATAGTTATTTCAAGACTAACGACACAGTATATGTAAGATAAATCACATGAACTATTGTTAGATCACATGCTTAATCAATGAACACACAGACTACTCTAACAACAATTAAAATGGATTGCAGAATTAAAAATACATTCACAACAATTAAAGGATTATACTGGAGCAACAGTAACAAAACCAAATAAACATTAAATCAATGAATAGAAAGGTAACTGGAAAAAGAAAGGTAACACAACACCTAATCAGAAGAGTGGGCCTAACTCTCTGATCAAGGTTGCGACAAACTCACGAATTACAGGTAAAACAACAGAGTGTTGTGCATTCAATTAATTGCAAAATATTTCTGTTACAAAATGTATATGTACTGGGCTTAACCCCCGATTCATAGCCCACAAGCCCTTTTTATACAACTGTTCAGGAAATCGCAGATTTCCTCTAACGACTACATATCTACAATTATACAATTCATTTCAAAAACAACCTAATTTCCAAAAGGAAACCACATAAAAGTCTGAAATATTGTTGGGGTGAAACGGAGTCTATTGTGCTGTAGCAGTAAGTGAAGATAACACTCGAAATTAGGAGCTTCTCCATGACTCAGATGTAATATTCCTTCTTTTTCAAAATCTATAAAAATATTAGAGTTAACATTTGCAGAAGGTAAAACCTCCTTGAATATTACTTCATTAATTAAATATCCCATGTAAAATAAAATAAAGGGGTTTACCTTGTGTGTGTAATAATAATAATGACACAAAGAGATAGAAAGGTGGGTGAAAATGGGAGAGAAAAGTATACAAATCCAGTATCCAACATGCGCCCTCAATGTTTTGTGACAAATGAAGTGCTTCACTGGCCCAAGGTTGTGTCCTTACTTCTTGGAGCTGCTCCTTATGGCTCAACACATCCATATCATCCTAAATATGCCATCCTTCCTGCAATCGGGCTAATCATTGTGAGGGAATTAACATTCGCACGACAATCTGAATCTCATCAAACTGTTGTTTTTTATCCCGAATATCTACTTGCAATTGTTGAAGTATGAGATCTTATTGGATGGAGGACCATATCCCCATGGTGTCCTGTTGGAACAGGGTCTCCCACAAGCTGCGAAAATGGTCCATTTTGAATGCTTTTGATTAGATTTAATCTAGCGCAAGGGTTTTGGGGCGGGTCAAAGCCCTGAAAGCATTGTAATGGGTAAAAGGGTAAACCAGGGGTCCGAAAACCACAGTTTTAGACCATAGGAATGTTTAGGCTAGATTATTATAAATAGAGGAACATTTTTGTATTATAAGGTAGGAATGATGAGCTATTGATGCGAGTTGTGGTTTAAGCTATCTTTTTGGGTTTTGGGGAAAGTACTCCTGCTGGCTATGTGCGCGGAGATCCAAGTCCAGATGTGTGCGGACCCTGCTGCTATGGGCATAGGCTAGGAAGGGTATTGTAAGGAGGAATTGATGAATGAATGAATAAGAATTGTTGATAGAGAACTGAATCTATGAGTTCTCTTTGTGTGAATTGTTGGTAATTAATTCATTGTGTATTTTCTGTATTTGAGCTGTGAAGATCTGTGTAAGTGTGTTTTCAGTATCTAGATTTGTTCTGTTCTGTTATGAAATACTGTGCTACTGTCATAAAAACATATAATTATAGATCTAGTGCACGTGGATGCGAATCGAGACTTAAGTGACCCTACGCAGAATGAGGTAATTTGGGAATCACAGGGTCTAACGCAGCTCTGCTTGCCTTACCTATCCTTTCTCATGGTGCAGAAACCTAGTTCCAGCACCCACCCATACTACTTTGGGTGAGAATTTGACCTACGAAAGTGGGTCACTACCAAAAGGGCTAGTAGTATAGGGGTTTGTTGGAAAACCTTGAGCTCCGAACCTGGGTCAGGACCCCTCGATCCAAAAAATGGTTCCGTTGTCGGGACTGTTATGTATAATTTATTAATTATTAGTTAAATATAGTTGGCTTAGGTTATTAATGTGGAAGGGCATGATCAACTATCATGCCTCTTCGCTAAGGGACACCATAAGGTTGTATTTAAAGCCTTGGTGATCCCCACTTGTAATCATCTCATATTTTATCAATAATAATATATACTTATTCAAGTTTACCAGAGTTTTTACATTCCATTGGTATCGGAGTAGTCACTCTTCAGGATCCGTGTGATCATCAAAGAGATTGAGAAATTACAAGAAAATTCCAAAATTATTTAAAAAATGGGTGTTCGCGGGCAGCGATATTTAAAGAGATATAAATAAATAAATAAATAAAATAAAAATAAAAAATTAGATTTCTCTGCCGCTATTCCCTACCATTTTTTCTCCCACCCGTTTAATATTTTTTCACCCCCTCACTCCTACCCATCCCCCTTACCCTTTGGCCCTTGGCCACTCCCTCGCTACCTGCTCCCATTCCCCTCACTACCCCTCACTCCTACCGATTCCCCTCACCTCTCGGCCCCTTGGGCCCTCCCACCACTCCTACCAACTCCAATCCTCACGCTCACCCCATCTCTGTCCCCCCACTCACCACACTCTGGCATCCCCCATCCCCAACCTGCCCTGCCTCCCGTAGCCCCCTCACTCCCCACGATCACCTCTCCTCACCACCCTCCCCCAACACCCTTCGCTCCCCTCCACTCAGCCCCTTCTCTCGCCCTTCCCGCCGCCCTGCACACTTCGCTCCTCTATCTGCCCACACTCCATCTTCCTTCCACTCACTCCACCTACCTCAGCACACTCCAGCTCCCGCCCACCCTTTCGCCCTCCGCCCTTCTGCCTCCCTTGATGTCTCTCCTCCCCGCTTCCTCTTGTCCCTCACCGCCCTTACTCCCTCCACCCTTCCTCCCTCCGCCCTTCCATCTCCCTTGACATCTCTCCTCCCCGCTTCCTCTTGGCCCTCCCCACCTCACCTCTCCTGCCCACGCCTCCCCCATCACCTCTTCTACCCCCGCAATCAACAGCTTCCTTTTCGCCGTCCACTGCTCTGCCGTCCACCGCCCCCATTTCCTCTATCGTCCCCTGTCAGTTATTTGCTGTCCCCACCGTAGCCAGCAAACAACAAAAATAAGTGCATTTTTTATTTTTTCTGAACCTTCGTAACCATTAGGTGTGGACATTCAAATGAAATTCGAATTAATATATATATATATATATATAACTATATAAATAGACTCAATTTTTATATAAACTTAATTTAGAATTAATTTTATATAAAAATTAGTTAAATAATAATAATAATAATAATAATAATATAATAATATAATAATAAAAATTATTATTGTTATATAAAAAAAAGAGAGGAAAAAACTGGCAGATAAATATTCACCACCGCATACGCATTCAATGACGTCATCAATGTCGATGGCTGAATTCCAAAAAAAATTGCTGGATCTTGAGAAACAAATCAATAATAATGTCGATGACTTTGGAAAAAGATTAGTCGATCTCGAGGGGACAGTTGTAGGAAACTCCAACGATATCAAAAAAATTCAAGATACGACTAATCGAATAGAAATATAAGTGTGGCTAAATCATCACGAGGGCACATAAAATCTTAGCCAAGCAATGCAAAAGATGACAGAATTCTGCGAAAATATAAGCTAGACACAACGACCCATATCCCCTAATATGGAACAAAATTAATAGAAAAATTCCGCAGATTCAGGGAACTTAGAAGAGCCTTAGGAAAAAACCGATTCCCCACATCATCACAAAGATAGTAATGTAGCTTTGGAATGCATTTTCTAATCAATACCCCTTTCTCGTTCCACCGTTAGCATATCATCGAAGAGAAAAAATTGAGCTACCCAATTTTAACGGTAATGAAAAAAATAGCATTGCATGGCTTAATAAAACCGAAGGATATTTTGAAATTTATGACATTAATAGTGATGACGAAAAAATTAAGCATGCTTCCATGAAAATGGAAGGAGAAGCATATAATTGGTATATGTGGTGGAAAAAGACGACGCTTGCTATTAGTTGGACAAAATTTAAGGATGCATTCTTTAAAAGATTTCAAGGTATAAAAGAAGAAAAGTTTTTTCAACATTCATCAAAATACGCCAAAAAGGAGATGTGGATGAGTACACTCAAGAATGGGAGACCTTAGTGACACGAGTACCTGGATTGTCAGAATCTCATTTAATCCAGTCTTTCATGTCAAGACTTAAAATCCATATACAAGAAGAGCTCAAACTTCACGACATTACATCAGTAGAACTAGCAAGGCAAAAAGCGAAAGCTGCTGAAAAGAAATTTGAAAGGTTATCATGGTTAAAATCAGAAAGAGTATATTCGAGACAAATATTTTCTCAATTTGAAAATATAGATAACACAAAATATGTCCCACCCCATCTTCATGAAGAAGAAAAATCTAACATGGAAATACAAAGGATGAGAGAAGGCAAGTGCAGACTTTGCGGTGAAAAGTGGGACCCTAAGCATAGGTGCACTAAAAGAAATGAGACAAATAATCTCTATAACTGTGAAGCAACTAATGACTCTAACAATGATGAATCAGATGTAGCCACCCCAGAACTAGATGACGTAAGCATTACGCAAATGTCCTTATCATCTATGACAGGTATATCACAACCTCACACACTAAAACTAAAATGACATATTAAGAAGAACAATGTAATGGTTCTCCTTCACACCGGTATTATCCATAATTTTTTAGATTCGACCATGGAAAAAAGACTCAACATATTTACGTTTCCCATGCCCAATATGAAGGTAATGGTGGCCAATGGTAAGAAAATTGAGAAGGTAGGGAAATGCCATAAAGTCAAATTGCAGATTCAAAATTTTAATTTAGATTCTTCATTCTACACAGTGCCATTACAAGGAGTGGATGTGGTCTTAGGAATTCAATGGCTACCAACCTTAGGTACCTATTCTGCCAACCATAAAAAGTAGTTTATAAGCTTTAAATGGGATGGACAGAAGCACAAGTTGTATGGATTCCAAGCCCTAGAAAATCAAATCATATCGTCACCTCAGATAACGAAGATGATTCAAAAAGGAGCGCTAGCCTCTATAGTACAATGTCATCAGTTAGAAATGTTATCTACAAAAAGGAACCACAAAAAGTCACCAGAAGTACAAGGACTATTTCAGGAACCTGAAAAACTATTCCAAGACCTGCCAATGAAAATGCCTCTTAATAGGAAAATCAAACATACAATAGAAGTCAAGGTAGAATCAGACCCTGTTAACATCAAGCCTTATCGCTATCCTCATCACCAAAATATTGAACTCGAGAAGATGCTCCACGATCTTTTAAAAATGTGGGAAGCAAGAGCCCGACTCTCGGGAAACTCAAGCATTCGTCAACAATGTCCATCATTATGTATGCTTTGAGGACAAAGAATCTTTAAGAGAGGGGCAATGTTATGTATATTCTATTAATTATTAGTTAAATATAGTTGTCTTAGGTTATTAATGTGGAAGGGCATGATCAACGATCATGCCTCTTCGCTAAGGGACACCATAAGGCTGTATTTAAAGATTTGGTGATCCCCACTTGTAATAATCTCATCTTTTATCAATAATAATATATACTTATTCAAGTTTACCAGAGTTTTTACACTGCAAGGACCTGGAGAATCTTGAGAAAGGGATCAGGTAATGACAAGAGAATATTGGAACCCTGAAAGAAAGGAAATCGAAGACTGTTTTGAAAAGCAGATCTAGGAATTTTTGGTAAAAGAAAATCATAACAACAATTTAATGACGGAAAGGTGGAAAATAGGTACATTCTTACAGAAAGCTATGAAATATTCTTTGAGACATTTGCGATCGAGCTTCAAGAGTGGTTGGACAGACTCGTAGAGTTCCAGAAGTGCTGGAAGGACGAGTGAGTCACTCAGTGGACCCCAGAGTTGATTCAAGAGCTGGAGAGGACTAATAATAATATGACACACACGGTCGATCACTAGGTGGACAGTGTGCTAGGAGGATTTGTGACAAAATTTTCCATTGATTAGTTTGTCGCATACTCTGAGGCTGAACGACAATTATTTAAAGGGTTCTGAGGAAATTTTTTGTGGACATTAACATTGCTGATTAAGATATTATTGTGTGAAAAGAGAATTCTGTGTAGTCATACCGACTGAATGACCCTGGATCTATATGGAAGCACGATGCACAGTGGTAAATACTATCGGACCAACCTTGATTGGGAGAAATCCACCTATAATCTGTTGCAAGAACCAACTGCGCAAGATCCCCCGGCTACACCACCACCTAGGTAGTACAAAGGTAAGAACTCTCCCATACCACCAACCCCGCCGGGCAGTGATATGGCTACGCACCTGAGATTACCTACTTTCAAAGGGGTAGGGGATGAAGATATGGACCGCTTTTGGTTTTTTGAAAAATCCGTCTGTACTGTGCAGAATGTGGCAACCGAAAAGATAAAGAGGGCGTAGCTATCCTTGGCATTTGAGGATAGGGCACTAGACTGGTATATGAGATACATTGCCCAGAATGGGGGTGCATTTATTCAAGATATCAAATATGCGCTGAAACAATAGTTCCAAAAGCCAAAGTCTTATTCTTAGTGGGTAGCAGAAGTAAAATACTTCAAACAAGGTGCATCTGAGTTAGTATGGGAGGCCAATCAGAGGTTGAAGAGAGCAATCAAAGAAGGAGGATTCGAGTATGACGATAGGCAACACACAGAGTGGTTCATCGCTATGTTGTTACCTCACCTGCGCACACCAATGAGTCACCAAACCTTTGAATCGTAGGAAAAAGTTGTGGAAGCCGCTATGAAACTAGAAGTTGCACCCAGAGAGGATACATCGGTAGGGGTACAAAAAATTTAGGAACAGGTTGGGGCTATGAATATGGAAATTCAGAACCTATGAAAGGAGCGAGGAAATGATGGCTGCATAGATCTATGGTGTATACGATGTCGGGTATCTAGCCACACGAAGTATAAATTTCCTCTACTAGCAGATTACATGCAGGTAGGAGGACCTAGTCTGGTGCGCCCAGGAGCTAGTGGGGAACCCATCCTAGCATGACCAGGCTCGAGCGAACTTGTGATATGGTGTGACGACTGCCGTGTAGCTGGACTGCATGATACTAACCATTGCCCTCGGCTAGGTGTGTATGTCCCAGATCTGATGCAACAATGGTGCAGGTTCTGTCGGTTGGTAGGACACGATGAGTAGAACTGTTGCACTTATGACTTGATGATAGAATGAGGGAACCTATATAGGGTACACTCAGACCCTGTGTCGCTAATATCCCCCGCTAAATTTGGTGGCTCCCTAGCAAGAGACAGGGGAGGTCGGGGAGGAAGCGTAGGACGGGGGTGGGGGAATCTAATCTACTATAACTTTGGGGATGTAGGGCACTTCACAAGGGACTGCCTGAATCCCACCAGGAAATCCTGTGAATATTGCCGGTAGCTGGACCATGAGATTGAAGACTGCCCGATCTTGATAGCCAAAATGCAGGAAAAACAACCCACCCTTACGCAGAACGTGCAAAGAGTTAAAACCAAGCTAAGGAATGAAAATTCGAGTGGAAAAGTCATGACACGCCGTAGGATGGTCATCCAGGGAGAAAAGGAGGAGCTTGCCTCTCAGGAAGAAGTGAGTTTCAAAGAACAAGAACCACTCACAGCCCCTACACAGTTGCCGATGCACCTCAAGAGAGAGGAAGGGGTTGGGCATTTTCTGAAGGCATGTCTGAAACTACTACGTAACCTAACAACTATAGAAAATCTTCAAGTATTACTGCATAGCTGCGCTGCCCCAACACGATTACTAAGACCAGGGATTTACACAAGCTATACAGCTATAAGAAACACACCGGAAGAGAAATGCGGTTGACTGCACAGATTGGCGACTACGAGATGGATCAAGTTATTCTCGATCTGGGGTTAGATGTGAACGTATTACCAAAGAAAATGTGGAAACGAATGGGATAACCTAAGTTGGAATGGTCCACCATCTAGCTGCATATGGAGAATCAGTACAAAGTCATCCCACTAGGATGGTTGCCAAAAGTAATGGTAGACATCGCAGGAGTAAAATTCCTAGCTAACTTTGAAGTCATAGAAATTGTGGAAGATACAAATCTGTACCTTGCACTCCTTGGACTGGACTGAGCTATAGACATGGGGAGTGTCATCAATCTCAAAAAGCACAGCATGGTGTTTGAGAACAATGGTACATGTGTAATAGTACTTTTAGATCCAACAAAAGGTGCGTGGTATACAGAGCCAGCCTACGAGAAGGAGGAACTAGATCACATTTACAGATTGAATACGTAGGAAGAAGATAGGATTAACCCCACAACATACGAGATATTCTAGGGGAGGAGAGACAATAAATACTTTTTTGATGCTGATGAGGAACTAGAGATTTGGAAAAACTGGTTACACGAGGTTTCGGTGTTGTGCTGCCATCGGGTCGCAAGGACCCTCTACTGCATTTCCTCGGAGGTAAGAGATCTACCCCACTTTGATGAGGCTGGTAGTGTCCAAGAATTCCTAAGGACACTGGAAGCTAGGGTGCCATGAGAACGATGGCTATGGGCCCTTAATTTGGCTATGCGTGGGACACCAGCACATTGGTGGGATACCCACAAGGAAGCATTCCCAGACTTGGAAATGTGTTAGGATATGATGTGTCTACGGTTTGCCCCTCCAGCTCACATACACACCAAGATTTTTCTCAGACCCGAGGATCCCCGCGCACATCCGCATGCCTGGATGACCAAATGGCCCGACTGAACTACAGAAGAATGGGTCCATCTATTTTTTCTTGCCTTGGTCCCTATCCCAGCCGCTTGGTACTTAGATGTGGAGTTACACCAGTGCACCCACCACTGGGAAGTGCTAAAAGAGGACTTTGTTGGAATGTTCGGATTGATTGGGGGGACAGAGATGCTCGACGAAGCTCTGGAGGACATTGATGCATTTGTATTTAAGAACTCTCACCACCACGCTGCACCAGCAGTCTTGACATGGGAAGTGAAGATGCAAGACATAGCCAACTGCTGGAGCTTGGCGATTGACGAAGAAGAAGATAATACTCGAAACATTTCTGTCTTGGAATTTGAAGGGGAATGCACTGTCATTGGGCCATCGCTGTAGAATATTGATGTAACATAGCCTCTCAAGCTGCACGACATTAATATTGGGATGGAAGAACACCCTAAGATGGCTAAAATTGGGGTCTATTGGGATGAAGGAACTATAGGAAGAATTGCATAGTTACTCATGGAGTATCAGGACTTATTTCCAACGAAGTTTTCTGAGCTCAAGGGAATCACCAGGGACCTCGGAATCATGCACATCACTCTGAAACCTAAGGCACACCCCATCAAGCAGTAGCCTTACCGACTGAATCCTAAATATAAGCAAAAGGTCAAAGAAGAGCTGGACAAAATTCTTGGCACAGGTATCATTGAATGAGTTGAACAATCGGATTGGGTAAGTCTAATGGTCATCTAGGAAAAGAAGACCAAGGGGGAAATATGTATTTGCGTAGATCTATGCAAGTTAAATGACGCCTGCATCCATGACCCCTTCCCTACACCCTTCTACGATGAAATCATTGATAGTGTGGGTGGATAGGAGGCATATTCCTTCACCGATTGGTTCTCAGGGTACCACTAGATCCGAATTGCACCTAAATATCACTGTAAGAATACCTTTGCGACTGAATGGGGGTCTTTTCAGTATACAGTCATGCCATTTTGTCTCAAGAATGCACCTGCTATTTTTTCAAGGGTCATAGTTGTTGTATTCAAGGAGTTTATTCATAAGTTCCTAGAGGTTTATTTCAATGACTGGACAGTTTTCAGCCTGGTAAAGGAGCATGTCTGTAACCTGTGATTAATGTTGGACGTGTGCGGGAAGCACCAGATTTCCTTGAATATTAAGAAGTGCATCTTCTTTGTACCATTTGGAATCTTGCTCAAGCACATATTCTATCAGCAAGGGTTGATGGTTGATCTTACGAAGGTAGCCTAAATTATAAAACTTGTGGTCCCAACAATGGAAAAACAACTGCATTCTATTCTTGGACACACGGGCTATTACAGGAAATTCATTCAAGGGTATGCCCTAATCACGACACCCATGGAAAAGCTACTAAAAAAATATGTTTCCTTTTTTTGGGATGATGAATGTCAGAAGAGCTTTGAACTGCTCAAAGAGAAGATGATTTCTGCACCCATACTTATATTTCCTGATTGGTCGAAGGAATTTTGATGTACATATGGATGCATCAGGCATCGCATTGGGAGCTATCATCACATAGCCTGGAGAAGGAGATATTGATCACCCTGTTTCCTTTGCGAGTCGGAAAATATCGGGCGCAAAAAAAACTACTCTACCATTGAGCGCGAAGGATTGGCTATGGTCTACGCGTTACAGAAATATCGGCACTATCTACTAGGTGGACACTTTAAAATTTTCACTGATCATTCGGCTTTGAAATGCCTGGTCAACAAGCTTGTGTTGGGGAAGAAGATTTGCCGCTGGTTGTTTCTTTTCTAGGAATATGATTTTGAGATCATCGTCAAGCCCGGAAGGTTGAATGTAGGCCCAGATCATCTGTCTCGCATTGAAACAGGGGAAGAACCTACTAGCTTGGAAGAGGGTTTAACAGATGCACAACTGTTCACCATTAAGGTGGTTGATGCAGAATTTGCTGATATCATTGAGTTCCTCACTACAGGCATGGCCCCTGCAGAATATTAGGTACAAAAAAAGAAGGAGTTGGTTACTCGGGTAGTGGACTTTACTATCATTGCCGGTCAATTATACAAGCTAGGCACAGATGAAATACTATGCAGATATGTCCTGGAACATGAACGGCCTGCTGTATTAGCAGAATCACACGAAGGTGTCACAAGAGGCCACTGTGTAGGATGAAAAACGACACAAAATATTTTGAGGGCTGGGTTATGGTGGCCTACCCTGCATCAGGATTCTTACACCTATTTTAGATCATGCGACACCTACCAGAAAACAGGATGGCCCTTGCATCGAGATGAGATGCCATTACGGCCTCAAGTGGATTTACAAGTTTTTGAAAAATGGGCCATTGATTTTATAGGACCCATTAATCCGCCATGCAAGAAAACAAGTGCATGCTACATTATCACCACCACCAACTATATCACTCGATGGGCTGAGGCACAAGCGGTGAAGGATTGTACTATGGATACTGCTACGCACTTCATCTTTGAGCAGATTCTGACTAGGTTTGGCTACCTAAAGATCCTGATGAGTGACAGAGGTACACACTTTGTTAACCAAATGATTCAAGCCTTGAATGAATAATTCTGGATCCACCATGCGAATAGTACACCATACCATCCCCAAGAAAATGGAGCGGTTGAAGTTTTTAACAAAATTTTGGAACAAGCATTAACTAAGGTTTGCAATGCCGATCATAGTGACTGGGATGTTTGCATTCCCTCTGTTCTGTGGGCCTACCAAATGACATGCAATAATCTTACAGGAAGGACCCCCTTCCAAATGATCTATGGAAAAGAGGCCATTATGCCCATACAGTACATTGTTCCTAGCCTATGCATCGCAACATTTACAAATATGGCAGACCCCGATATCATAGAGGAGCATCTTGCGCAGCTTGTGGCTTTGGAGGAAGATCGATTTATTGCTAATTTTCATCAACAGGTTCAGAAGGCTCGCGATAAAGCATGGAATGATCGACATATTTGCCAAAATACATTTGTCACAGGTGACCTTGTCCTTTTATATGATAGCCAATTTTCGAAACACCCACACAAATTCCAGCAACACTGGCTTGGTCCCTACAGATTTAGGGAAATCACAAATGGCGGAGCAGTCCAGCCAGCTACCCTGCGTGGAGACATCTTACCTGGCTTTGTCAATGGTAGTCGACTCAAGCCATATCGGGTTCAATGACTATATGGCAGCTACAGTGACTCGGGACAAGTCACAAGGTTGTGTTCAGGGATTGTCGGAATAGTGTCTCCCACAAGCTTCGAAACTGGTACATTTTGGATACTTTTGATTAGATTTAATTTAGCGCAGGGGTTTTGTGGTGCGTCAAAGCCCCAAAAGCATTGTAATGGGTAAAAGGGTAAACTAGGGGTCCGAAAACCACAGTTTTTGGACCATAGGAATGTCTACGCTAGATTATTATAAATAGAGGAACATTTTTGTATTGTAAGGTAGGAATGATAAGTTATTTATGCGAATTGTGGTTTAAGCTATCTGTTTGGGTTTTGGGGAAAGGACTCCTACTGGCTGTGTGTGCAGAGATCCAAGTCCAGCTATGTGCGGACCTTGTTGCTGTGTGCATAGGCTGGGAAGGGAAATGTAAGGAGGAATTGATGAATGAATGAATAAGAAAGGTTGATAGAGAACTGAATCTATGAGTACACTTTGTGTGAATCGTTGGTAATTATTGCATTGTGTATTTTCTGTATTTGAGCTACGAAGATCTGTATAAGTGTGTTTTCTGTATCTAGATTTTTTTTGTTATGTTATGCAATACTGTGCTACTGTTGTAAAAACATATAATTATAAATCTAGCGCACGTGGATGTGAATCAAGACCTAAGTGACCCTATGCAGAGTGAGTTAATCTAGGAATCACAGGGTCTAACGTAGCTCTGCCTTCCTTACTTATCCTTTCTTAGGGTGGGGAAACCTGGTTCCAGCACCCACCCATACTACTTCAGGTGAGACTTTGACCTGTGAAAGCGGGTCACTGCCGAAAGGGCCGGTAGTATAGGGGTTTGTTGGCAAACCTTGAGCTTAGAACCTGGGTCAGGACCCCTCAAGCCAACATGTATTCAAATAATGTGCTCCACTGGTCCACTTCTACAACGATCCTGGATGTTTCCTACTGTACAATGGTAGCTTATTGTGCCTGGATCTCTAGCGGTGTCTCTGGATGTAGCTTTGTCTGCAATTCTGCAATATTTTGTTCCAGATCGGCGTGCATTGTATTTATTTATGTATTTGAAGCCTTTAGTGAGGCTATAAGCATCTCGAGCTTTTTAGTGGCCGCAACTTCAATGGAGACTAGAAATCTAGGAATCTCAGAGCAAAGCCGATTGATGAGTGTTTCTAGCTGCGCGCGTGGACTTTCTGCAGTGCTGCAAGCTTCTTCAACGAGATGTTTCCCTTGATATAAGTTTTCTCCATGTTTGTTTTCTTCTGAATTGTCTCACGATGCAAAATACTCCCAATTATGCAACCCATGTATGATCATTGTGTGCATGGTAGTTGGTTGCACCATTGGGAGGTTGGCAAGATGAATCCAATCTCTGGCCAAGAGCAAGCGGTAGCACACTATCATGGATGAGAGGAGTGGAGCATTATGCCAAGAATATGATCAGTATGCTTTTTATGGTTGACTTGGCGACTAGGGTGCTGAATGAAACCATGCTCACTTACTTCACGCTCTCTTGAATCTGTCTTACTCTAACCTTGAGTTGCTAGAGGCCTTGTAGCACATCGTCGAGCACCATCTTGTTTTCCTACTCAATGGTACTCTAAGCTTATTTTGTGACGATATTGAAAACATTGCCAATTTCATCAAAATCACCTTCTATCAACACAAGGGGCTTAGTTCCCATCTTCTTCATTGCTTTACTCTTCTTGCGCAGGCATATCGGGGACTGGGGTCCTCTCTTGGTGCCTAGACAAGTCTCTTTCTATGTTGAAGGTGCGTCTGCACTGTCTCCATGAATATCCTCCGAATTTTCGTCATTAGGAACATTCACAGTGTCCTTTGGTTTTTCCTTGGTCTCTTTCATTATCGTAGGCTCTTGCGTATGTTTCTTTGTGTCCTTCTTGGTACTTGGCTTCGATGCAGATGAACTAGGCGAGGAAGAAGAGGTGGCACCGACATCTATTGTGGTAATCAACCAGAAGGGATGCCAGTTGCTGGTTACCTAGACGAGATCATCTTTTGTGAAAAGGTAAGGCAGTTCATACCACACATTGGACATATCTTCCTTTGCATAGATGTGCACATTGTGAAATGAAGCCTTGAAATTTGCAATGTTCTTTTATTGATCATACAATGTGGGCAAGAGGTGAAAATTAGACAAAACAGCCTGATAAAGCTTTGCCTGGAATAAAACCAAAAATATTTTATTTTCTGTTAGCTGTGATGGATTATTTGTCTCCCACATAGATGCATAGTGTGTTGCTTCGCATAGGTTAGGGTCAATGGTGGGGATTTGTGATTGTGACTAAGACTTCCATACCACTAGAATGATGAGAAACAAAAGCCACATGTAGTGAAACAATTTCCATTCCTCCTACACCGCCCGTACATTCTCCAAGAATTCTTGGCACAAGTAATTTGCCCAGTTGTATTGAAATCCTTTGACACATTGTGTTGCTAACACAGTGATCGATGATGGAAATTTTGTGGCACGAAATTTCATCATCAGTTTGCATGTCAAGATCTGTCTAGAGAATCTGACTGCAGGGTCATTAATGGTGCTAACAACAAATCCTCTTGTATTTTTGACCACTCCATACTTATACTTCATGGTGTCTACGATTTTATTCTCCTGGCCCTTCCCTCTAAAGGCTTCTATGGGGTCTTCTCCCTGGTATGGAAAGCCTGTAATATGGTGGATGAGCATATCTTCAATGGGAATCAGCGTTTCTAGCCAAAGGTAATCATCGTGCACCAAATTCAGCAATTGTCGTAGACATACATCATTAATGGTTTTGTGACCAAAGTGGGGAACATGTAAGAAGTTGAGGAGCTTGGCCTTATACAGTCCCAAAGCCCACTACCTTGGCTTTACCTTTATTACTCCAGTTTCTTTATACGATACTTGCTCCAAATAATTCTACGATGCAAGCTCAGGAAACTTTGCGCAGTCTGCCAGATCCCAATCCTCCAAATTTAGAGAGGGGACTCATACCAGTAAGTCACCCTCGACTAGAAAATTATCAGGAAATAATGGTGTGTCGATGTGTTCATTGACCTTATCAGGATCCCTGGGGACATATACCATTGGCTTTCGTGGTGCCATGTACGAAGGCAACTGCGAGATTGGCTCTACTTCCTCTACAAATCCTTCCTTCATCGTAGTTACCTCCAGTTCTTCATCCATCGACTGCTTCTCTCTATTTGTGCAGGAACCCTACTTTTCCTTTTGGGGAATTTTATGTAGGGACTTCTGGGTACCTGATGTTTGACCTTTATTCTTCTTATGTGTGCCACTAGCACTAGGTGCTTGCGATGCAGTAGGGGTAGGCTAAGTTGCTATCATGGTTTCTTGGATCAAATGGCCTAAGCCCTAACGTCTCTTCAAGTGGTTCCTACTTTGCAGACATAAGAATATGTAAAGGGAATGATAGTAGAGGGAACAATTCGATTAGATAACTCAAAAAGAAAAGGGAACTTGTGAAGACATTCATGCCATATTTATAGTGATTTCATGGCCTAAACGACCTTATGTCCATTGATGCAACTCAATTAATGCTAAAACAACTCCAAATTTGGCATAATATCATCCTTAAATGAAAGCTACCCGCTACTCCAAACGGTAATATGGCTATCATTTCGAGCTTTCTTGCAACTACAACATCCTTCTGGGGTAGCCTCTATGCTTGCTTTGTAGATACCTATGTGCTCTCAAATTTCCTAACCCAAAAGTTTGACAAAAATATTTGTAACCTTTCACAACTTTCTTTAAATTCATGCTCCCTCTCGTAACTATCTGGGGTGATAAGACATTCTTCTGTCCATATATTCATTTATTGCACAAAGGGATGGGGTCATCCCTCTAAGGTTTTAGGCGAATACCATTAACATATCCAGGAAGTAACTCACCATTTAAGGTAGCCAAACAAATTGAACCTCCTTTCATGATTCCTTTTATAATATAGGGCCCGAGCCAATGCATCTTGAACTTCCCTAGAAAGCGCGTGAACTTATTTTCATAGACTAACACTAAATATTCCTTCTTAAAAATATTATGTTTGATATGTTGATCATGCCAAGCATTCTCGCATGCCTTCTGCAACAGTTGGTGAAAAAATCAATGAATTTATCTTCTTCCAGCGCAACAAGATGTGCCAACCACTCCATAATTTATGGATTAGCCATGCTGGTGGCTGTTGAGATGCATAAATTGGGGATAATGTATTCCATCAGAATCATGGCCTGTTGTCTGTAAACCATCCTAAAAGGTGTTTGTCCCATAAATTTCTTGCACATGGTCCTGTATGGCCATAGAAAAAGAGGTAAGTGTACATCCCAGTCATTCTTATTGTCGTTGCATATCTTCATGAGTGCATACTCCAATATCTTGTTGAACGCTTCTATAGTTCCATTTTACTAAGGATGATAGGGTGTAATATTTTGATGATGTTTTATGAACTATTTTTTTAGCGCCTGAATGTCACATTTAAAAAATGCGTACCTTGGTCACTCATCAAAATTTTGGGACACCCAAAACTTGTCAAAATATTCTCAAAGATATAGTGTGCAACCGTTTCTGCACCGCAATTAATCTTTGACGGGTTGAGCTTCCACCCACCTATCTAAGTAATCGGTAGTAGTGATGATGTATCACGCTCTAGTTTTCTTCCCTGGGGGTTTAATTGGTCCAAAAAAATCAATTTCTTACTTGTTAAAGGCCTAAAAAGTTACATGCAGTTGTAGTGTCATCTCATCTCTACACGAGGGTCTTCCTGTCCTCTAACACAAATCAAAAGCGTGACAATATTCCTTTGCATCAATGTGCACCATAGGCCACCACAACCCAGGACTTAAGATATTATGCGCTGTCGATTTTCTAGAGTAATGGCCACCTAAAATGCCTCCATGTGTTTCAACCAATATGCTAGGTTTTTCAAGCTCAAGAATATATCACCTTAAAAATTCACCAGCTCCCATCTTGTATAATTATCCTGTGATCACAGTGAAGTCTGTTGTGTGCGCAACCAAATATTTCTTTTGCATAGTTGTATATTCCATAGGTGCACTTCCAGTGGTTATAAAATGGATGATATCTGTAAAATGATCATCATCTATCTTAATAGCAAACAACCGTGAGTCTGGTAACCCATCCTCTAGATTAGTTGGTTCTTCACCACTTTCAATGCACGATAAGTGGTCTAGTCTTGAATTCAACCTTACAGGTTTCAAAATCACCTCGAACTCATATTCCTAAAACAAGAGGAGTCATCTACAGATCTTCCCCCCTTACAAAGGCCTGTTCACTAGGTATTTCAAAGCGGAATGATCTGTGAACATTTTTAAATGACCTCCAAGTAGATAATGACAAAACTTTTGTAATGCTTACACCATGGCTAGCCCTACCCATTTCGTGGTTGAATAATTGTGCTCAAAATTTGACAACTTCCTACTTGCAAACACAATCAGATGATCAATATCTCTAACGCCTGGCTGTGCTAATAAAAATGTTGAGATTCAACAAGATGATGAGCTTAGTGAAAAGAGTCGCCTTCACTAAGTGGGCCCACACGCTATTTTTGGCACAAAGTCTATATTTAGACTATGTCTATTTTTAGACATGTCGGTCATATTCTATGAGTTACAGGATGCTATTTGAGGATGGTTGGTCAAGTTGGAAAAATATATGGACTTCTATTTTTAGACATATTGGGCGGAATCTATTTTTAGATTGCCAGTCTAAAAATAGATATGTCGAATATTATTAGCTCTTAATAATATTTGGACTCTAAGCATTATCTTATTCTCTTGGAGCACTTCAGTTAAGTGCATTGATGTGGCACAGGAGCTGACAGAAGGAATTATGCTATTCCTGAGGGTTATGTGGAGCTATTGCATGGATACTTCAGTTAGAACTCATGTGACAGAGTTTGGTGGAGTTGATTGAGGAGTTAATGGAGTTGTGTTCAGTTTAACTAATCTAAACATAGTTGAACTAGTTGTATTTAGTATAAATGATTAACACACTAGTGAAGAGTGGTGTGAATTAATTATTAATTAATTCACTAATTATAAACTCATTAATCAACTAAAGAATACATCAGTTAACTTCAGTGCATGGACAGTTTCAGTGGAGACCAGTGCAGATATAGGTGAAAGAGCAGGTTAACTATTAGTTGTGACTATACAATTGCATATTTGCAACAACCAATGATTGGAGAAGCCCATGAGGATTGCGCAGTACAAGCCAGGTGGTTCAAGTTATTTAATGAGCCATCCTACAACATTGATTACACAATAGAGGCTGGCTATCAGGTGGCAGAGATTGGAGCATGTGTTTTGCTAGATCTAGCTTGATTAGTGTGTAGCAATTGGAGGTTGTGCTGAGAGCTTGTGAGGAGATTTGTACAATGATTGTTACATGATCTCTATGACATATAATATATAGATAGTTGGGGGTTTTCAGCTTTAAGCTTTCCCATGAAATACTGTGTTCATATGTGTGATTGTTTATGGTTTTAATGTGTGCATGCGATTGTTTTTATTTCCGCAATTAATGATCAATGGTAGAAGAGATTCTCTATTGTGCATGAAGTTAAAATAGTGTGTGATTAGGAGAATCTCGGTGAATAATATATCCGTTATTCAAATTTATACAAAAAATCATAGCATAATACAAGAAGCATCAACATGTACATGGAATTCCATTGACCAATCCGGGGATTACGAAGATAGGCACAGTTACCATATTCTCTTTAAGTATGTCCAAACTCTTCTGACAATAATCATCCCAACAGAAACTAGCATCCTTCTTCAAAAAATTCTCCATCGGTGTAGTTATATTATATAACATTGAATAAACTTCCAATAATATCTAGTATGTTCCAATTTTGGAAACTGCTTCTTAACATTCAGAAAGGGGATCAGGATTAATAATGATAGCAATTTTGGCCCGGATCAACCATATATGTTATTCTGAGAGGAGAAGATACCAAAGGGGACACAAAATATACACTTCGTCAGATTCATAAAAATCTGATACTGTCGACAAGTATCTAGCATTAAGCGCAGGCTAGAAACATGTTTCTTCAATAGTCCAAAAATAGTCCAATAATCAAAGTACACTTCTGAGAACTTGTGGATATAATCTTTGAAAGCAAGAACTACTTCGCGTGAAAATATGGCTGGCACATTCTTCAAACCTAATGGCATCATTGTATATTGAGATGAACCCTATTCCATCACAAAGGTAGTCTTTCTCATGTCTTCAGGTGTGACCCTTATCTGATGATATCCTAAAAATCCATCAGTAAATGAATAGGCTTCCTTCCCTCCTATATTGTCAAAAACCTCATCTAAGAATGAGGTCATAAAATGATCATGCACACAGGAATCATTCAATTTGCGCAAGTCAACAAAAATCCTTATTTCACCTTTTGTCTTCTTTTCTTGGACTACCATGTGACTCACCCAATTCGATTCCTCTAATGACTCAATAATTACTGCAACAACCATATTTTATAGCTCTTCTTTTACCTTCTGCTTATACTTTGGGTTCAACCAGTAAGGGCACTGCTTAACAGGCCTAGCATATTGTTTCAAAGTGATCTTCATCACACCAAGATCTCCAATAGTCCCTTCTAGCTCAGAAAACGTAGTGGGGAACAAATCCTAATATTTAGTGCGAAGATATGCAATATTACCCACTATATCTTCATCCCAATAATCCCATATCTTGGAAAACTTAGGTTTCTCTTCTGTCCAAATATTAACTTTCCTAGTTTTCACAGGTTTAGTAAGATCTAGCAATGCAATATCAGGTCCAAAAATTGGGCACTGATCCTCAGACTAAGGAATGTTAATGTTTCTTGGATCCTCCTCATTGTCTTCAATATTCACATTATGACATTGAATTGTAGCCTCTATCTGCGCATTCCATTTTGGTGAGGTCCATACACTGATTCCTTTGGCATATTAAAGATAAAATCTTGATTCTCCTACAATGCCTCATATATTCTCTAGAACCCACTTTAAAATTTGAAAGTAAAAATGAATCTTTCTTTGAACACAAACCATTTAGAAGTACCATGTCACAACTTAGTCTCCAAATACCAATTCATGGGTACCCTATGTAATGTATGAATGAATATGTGAACCCATTCTGGCCATGCCTCTTCTCCCCAAACTTCAGTCCATCTCGCTAAATGAATGCACGGATACTCTGTGCATGAATATGTTCCTTTCAACTGGGTGTTTCGGCTACCAAATCGTAGTTGTAGCATTTGATGAAATTCCTTCCAATTAGAAATATTATCTTATTGAGTTCCCCAACCACGCGCTGGGGTTGCGTGCAGATCTAGATTAAGCACACAGAAGCGCTATTCTTCCAGAACATCCCTTTGAAATGCATCTAAAAATAGATTCACATATCCTGTACCACCATAATGGGGTAGTTCACGTACCTTAGAGGATACGCAGAACATAGATATGGTTATCCAATTACATCATAGTGTGGATACTTCATGTAAGAAGTTCTTCTAGTTTTCCAATTCTTCATCTGAGTCTGATAAAAATGAACTATGTTTTTCCCAAATAACTTAGCCATCTTCTATGGGATTTATCCGATCCTCATCCTTCATAGTCAACATGTAGAGATGATCAAAATCTTCAATGATACATTCGTCATGCATAGGCTCTGTATGCATTTATCCTTCTACAGGATCCAGAGGGACCACGAACCTTGTCCCATTTCTTTTAAATAATATGCTCCTGTGCTTGAGGTTAATAATAGCATCCATGTCAAAATCCCAATCTAGACCAAGAAATGCAGGATAGGGATTTGTATCATCAACAATTTTGATGAATTCAGATTTAGAAAACACCTTGACTCCTTCAATGTTAACTACTACCCTAGAGAGTTTTCCCACTGGGATAATTTTCTGTTGGTTAGCCATGCATAGTTGAACTATGAACCATTCTAGCTTTGGTTATCCCATTTTCTTCCATGTCTCTTTAGGTATTACATTTGCATCAAATCCCATATCCAAAATAAATTGATCCATCTCAACGTCTCCTATCTGAGAAGTCAAGTGCATCTCTTGCCCAATACTTCTATTGTTCTTGTAGATCTTGTTGAAAACCCTTTGTTATTTTTGAGGTTGTTATTTTTCAGCTCAATTATCAATTAACATTTGAAGGTTTTCAACCCCTTTCTTATTGCACAAAATCTTGACACAAGAGTGTAGGAACAATTTTAGTTCAGCTGGATCAGTTACCTCTAAGGCATCAATGGGCATAATTGGTATTTTTTAGGTTGACTAATCAGGGTCCATAAATTCTTTTCTTCATTAAAATTATCCTTTTACCTTTTTAATTTAAATCCTTCATTCTTCTTAGTCGCTTTCCGAACCCAGACATATGCAACAGGTTTCTCACCTTCAACTTTGTCTTCACTAGTTTTCACACCACTTCTAGTTACAATAATGACACTAGGATCTTCGTTGCACGACTCTACACTCATCTTCTGAACGTTTTGTGTAGGCATATGAGTCTTTTTTTCTTTCATATTATCAAACAACATAGGGCAATCTTCAATTACATGGTCAAACTGCTGACAATATCGACTAGATTTTTGTGTCAGGATTGGGCAGTTACGCACAAAGTGGCCAACTTCTCCACAAGTATAGCAAATAGTCTGGCCTCTTCCATGACCAAATAATCCTCCTCTTCCATGCCCTCGACCCATAAATACCCCTCTCCCAAAGGGTGACACAGGTGAATATGTACCTCTACTTTCTGACTACATCCTATAGGTCATAGCTTGGTCAATCATTAGCTCAAAACTACGAAATTTATTATCATTAGGGCCTACAAATCGAAAAAAGTTGCAATATAACTGTTTGGCCATCTAAATATATTTCTACAACCTGGGGAAGTATTCTATAGGGTTCTCTTCTTGACATATTGTGCGCCATAGAGGAGGGTTTTCACCTAGTGACCCAACCCCTAGATAAGGCTTGATCGGACTGGGTCTTCCAACTTCCGTATACATTCAACCATATATTGGGCATTTCGTAATTCTCCCTTCATATTTGAAACACATGCAACATAACTTGCGCACACGTACCTTCTGTTATCCTCCAGATATTCGCCATATACTAGGCATTTCTCGTAATTTCCTTCATATTTGAAATATGTTGCACAAAGGTATGTTGCATTCATTTGCTATCAAACCACGCTTAATCTGGTAGCTAGCCCTACCAGATCAGGAGAGGGCTCTCTCTGGGTCAATCTCAGCAAAAATAATCAATGGGGCTTGAGATGACTTGAAATAAAAGCTAATTTTAGGCTAGGTATATATGTAAAAGGTTTTGATTTGATTTTGGGGGTTTTTTGTTGGAATCAAAGGGAAAGGCAAATTTTGGGTTCGGGAAATGATCAGTTTTGCAGAGGGCTAAATGGGGCAAGGAAGGAAATTGTTTTGATGCTTTGAAATTGAATGAAATGGATAGCTCAGATCGGGGAGGAGTTGAAGAGGGCAAGAGGTTTCAAGAATCCTCTTCAGACAGTTGAAAACATGGAAAATTAAACAAAAATTCAAGGTAGAGCACTGCAAATGTAATGGATTCCACCTTTATCACTTTTTTGTTTAACTTAAGAAGAAATGAGAAAGAAGATGATACACAAGAAAAATCAGTGAACTTACAATCACAGAGAGAAATACACCATCAAAACATGGATCCACATGGATCCCAAAGAGTGCTGCAAACCCTGGTCTATTCCTTTGCCAAAATGCAAAGATGAAATGTACAATGGAGCTCAAAGCAATCCCAAGTGTCCAACCTCTGAAAATGATTGAGAAAATACAAGATATAGACAAGCCTAACTCATTCCCATGCCTCTAGGGGTCGAGCTCACTAGTTTAGGAGTTGTTTCAACAAGATATAAACTAAGAACTGGAAAATAGGCAATGAAACAGCTTGCCTCTATAAGATAGGAAACTGATTCATTTAGTTATAATTCACCTTTTGGTGAATGAATCTACTTGGATGAGTAAAAATGTGCCAAAATTACATCAAAGTTATGAAATTACATCAAGTTACATTAAGGGTTTCACATTTGGATATAAAAAAGTCAAACTGGCCAAAACTAGGTGAAAATCTGAGCTACTGAGTGAAAAAGGAGCCAAAATTCCCAATGCGCCACGCCTAAAATTTGTTGAAAATGCAACAAGATGATGGAGCTTAGTAAAATGAAGTCGCCTTCACTAAGTGGGCCCGCAGGCTATTTTTGGCGCAAAGTCTATTTTTAGACTATGTCTATTTTTAGACATATGGATCATGGTCTATGAGTTGCAGGATGCTATTTATGGATGATTGGTCGAGTTGGTAAAAATAGATGGACCTCTATTTTTAGACATTGAGCGGTTTCTATTTTTAGACTGCCGGGCTAAAAATAGAACAGTCAAATATTATTAACCCTTAATAATATTTAGACTATAAACATTATCTTATCCTCTTGGAGCACTTCAATTTGATGCTTGGATGTGGCACATGCAGCTGACAGAAGGAAATATGCTTTTCCTAAGGGTTAGTTGAGCTATTGCATGGTTGACTTCAGTTAGAACTCATGTGGCGGAGTTTGGTGGAGTTGATGAGACAGTTGGTGGAGTTGTGTTCTGTTTAACTTAGTTGAACTAGTTGTATTTAGTCTAACTGACAAATACACTAGTGATGAGTAGTGTGAATTAATTATTAATTAATTCACTAATTATTAACTCATAAATCAACTAAAGAACACATCATTTAACTGCAATGCATGGAAGTTGGCGCTCAAGGATAAACTCAGACATATTAATATGGAGAAAGGCGACAGTATGCCGAAGTATCTCACGAAATTCATCCAATGCAGGGATGAGCTAGGAAGTGTGGGGGTGACTGCCGATGATGAGGAATTGGTGAGCTTGGCTCTCCTTGGTCTTCTAAAGAGTTGGCATGCCTATCATGATTCTGTCAATGGTCGGGAGAAATTGCCAGGATGGGAGCAACTTTGGTCAGATCTTGTGCAAGAGGAGATAAGGCGGAATACCAGAGATGGATCTTCATCAAAGGCATCTAATGAAGAAAATTGTGCTTTGACTGTGAAAGCAAAGAAGGGGAAGAGCAAGAAAGCTTCTCATTCCGGTGTGAAAGGAAAGAAGCAAGACATGTCCAAGGTGAAGTGTTTTCACTGTCGCCAACATGGACATTATGCCACAAATTGTCCGCAGAAGAAGAAAAATAAGCAAGCTGCTGGATCTGCAGCGGGAGAGGCCTTAGCCTCGTAGTTTGAGCTGGATTTTTCATTGATCACATGCTTGGTATCAAGTGTGATGGGATCAGTATGGTTCTTGGACAGTGGTGCGTCTTTTCACATGACTGGAGAACGAGATATGTTTTCAGATCTAGATGAGAAAGATCTTGGAGTGCACATCGAGATGGGCGATGATGGTAGATACAGTGCGACCGGTATCGGTACCATTTCCTTTGAGAGGGAGTCTAGTAAACCCTTCGTATTGAGGAAGTGATGCATGTTCCAGGATTGAAGAAGAATCTGATCTCTGTGGTGATGTTAGAAGACAAGGGGTATGATTTTGTCTTCAGCGAGGGAAAAGCTTTCCTGCGCAGTAAGACAAATGGAGAGACCCGGAAGATAGGGGTTTGAGTCAAGAACCTTTATCAGTTGCAAGTAGATGGCTGCACAGCAATGGCATGCAAGGCGGAAGCAGTGGTGAGCCGGGATGATGGCGAGCTGTGGCACCGGAGATTGGGCCACCTTCACCATGGTGCTTTGAAGATACTGCAGCATATTTCTACTGGACTTCCTAAGGGCACTCTTGTGCAGTCAGATCAGTGCAAGGGGTGTAATTTGGGAAAAATTGTGAAAGCCACCTTTCACGAGAAGGATAGTCGCGCCATGACGATCCTTGATAGAGTTCACACAGACGTGTGTGGTCCTTTGTCAGTAGCTTCGACAGAAAAGCACAAGTACTATGTGATCTTTGTTGATGATTTCTCTCGAAAGTGCTGGATCTTCTTCATGCAGAAGAAGAGCGAGACATACTCAAAGTTCTGTGAGTTTAAGGTGCTGGTTGAGAAGGAATCGGGGAAGCATGTGAAGGCTCTTAGGAGCGACAATGGTGGTGAATTCATCTCTGCTGAATTCAAGGACTTTTGCAACACAGAAGGGATTCAGAGAGAGCTCATTGCACCTCATAACCCACAGTAGAATGGGGTTGCTAAGCGGAAGAACAGAATGATCATGGGTGCTGCACGGACGATGTTGCATGATTAGGGCCTACCCCTTCACTTGTGGGTGGAGGCATGCAATACTTCAGTATATGTGCAGAACCGTTGTCCTCACAAGATACTTGGCATGAGTACACAGGAGGAGGCATTTTCTGGTAAGAGACCTGATATTTCCCATTTGAGGATTTTTGGTTCACCTGTCTACATGCATGTGACAAAGGATGCCAGGAAGAAGCTGGATCTGACCGTAGAGGTTGGGATATTTGTGGGGTACACTAATACACCCCACAACTATCGTGTGTATTTTCCAGACAGTCGCAAGACTGTTGTGCGACGGGATATTAAATTTCAGGAGGAGAAAGCCATGAATTGTTTGTTTGAGAGGGAACCACACTTGCATGCGGATGAGGAGCTATTAGTTCCAAAGGATGAGCTTCCGGATGTGGATTAGCCACAAGAGGAAGTTCATGGAGTGGAAGAGACCACTCATGCAGCGCCAACCATCAGAGGGTGCAAGCGCACTACAGAAGCTGAGCGACTGGCTCAAGATGCAGAGAAGGTTGTAGGACCACCTACAACACAGTGTAGATAGAGATAGTCACTGGATCGGTACACTAGATACATGGCTCTTGTGAGAAAATGTGTCATGACGGAGCCATCCTCTTTCGAGGAAGATGTGGAGGACCCCGCATGGGTAGATGCCATGGTGGAAGAGTATGATTCGATTGTCAGAAATAGTGCATGGGAGATTGTCCTAAGACCGGAGGGGAAATCAGTGGTGGGTTCGTGATGGATCTAAAAAGTGAAGCAGGCGGCTGATGGGAGTGTGGAGAAGTGCAAGGAAATATTTGTTTCCCGTGGCTTCTCACAGATCGAGGGGATCGATTATGAGGAGACCTTTTCACCTGTCGCAAGGTACTCTTCCATACGGACGATCCTAGCTCTCTCAGCGCAGATGGGGTGGCACATCCATCAGATGGATGTGAAGACTGCGTTCCTCAACGGAGTCATTGAGGAGGAGGTGTACATATAGCAACCCGAAGGTTTCGAGATCTTCAGGAGTGAGTCGCATGTGTGAAAACTCAAGAGAGCACTGTACGGGTTGAAACAAGCACCTCGTGCTTGGTACACATGGATAGACAATTATTTCACCGGACTTGGATTCTCCAAGAGTGAGGCGGATCCTAACCTGTACCAGATTGTGGTGGAGGGGAAGTTGCTGATCATTGTACTGTATGTAGATGATTTGATTTTGACAGGTGATGAGCTGTTGATACTTTCATTCAAAGAGGATCTTGCTAGAGAGTTTGAGATGAAGGACTTGGGCCTCCTTCATTATTTCCTGGGATTGGAAATTTGGCAGCGCAGTGATGGAATTTTTGTTTCTTAGGGTAAGTATGCCCGAGAAATATTGGAGAAGTTCAACATGCATGGCTGCAAGCCTGTTGACACTCCTCTTCCTGGAGGTTGGAGGAAGGAGGATGCTACTTCAGCGGAGGTAGTGGATGCCACTGTTTATCGACAGTTGGTGGGGTCGCTTATGTATCTGGTCAATACATGACCTGATATATGCTATGCTGTTAACCAGCTTTCACAAGCTATGGTTAAGCCTACCAAGCTCTTCTGGAAGGCAGGCAAGCATGTATTGCGTTATCTGAGAGGCACATCGGGATATGGCTTATGGTACAGACAGGAGGATGAGGTGAAGCTTTGTGGCTTCACAGATGCAGATTGGGCAGGGAGCCCAACGGATAGAAAGAGCACATCTGGAGGGATCTTTAGTATCGGGTCGACAATAGTTTCTTGGTATAGCAGGAAGCAGATATCCATGGCACTCAGCTCAACAAAGGCTGAGTATATGGCAACAAGCTTGGCTGCATGCGAGGCCATATGGATGAGGAAGATTTTGGTTGGGTTGTTCGGGTCACACTTGGAGCCTATTGTGATTTATTGTGATAACCAGAGTTGCATTAAAATATCGGCTAATCCAGTATTTCATGATAGATCCAAACACATTGACATCAGGTACCATCATATCAGAGATTGTGTGCAGCGGAGAATCATGTTACTTTCATATATTCCCACGGAGGATCAGGATGCTGAAATCTTGACGAAGGCGCTCACCAGGAGAAAATTCAAATACCACAGAGGCAGGATAGGGGTTGCAGATAATCCATATCTTGTTGAGAGGGAATGTTGAAAATGCAATAAGATGATGGAGCTTAGTGAAATGAAGTCGCCTTCACTAAGTGGGCCCGCAGGCTATTTTTGGCGCAAAGTCTATTTTTAGACTATGTCTATTTTTAGACACATGGATCATGGTCTATGAGTTGCAGGATGCTATTTATGGATGATTGGTCGAGTTGGTAAAAATAGATGGACCTTTATTTTTAGACATTGGGTGGTTTCTATTTTTAGACTGCCGGGCTAAAAATAGAACAGTCAAATATTATTAACCCTTAATAATATTTAGACTATAAACACTATCTTATCCTCTTGGAGCACTTCAGTTTGATGCTTGGATGTGGCACATGCAGCTGACAGAAGGAAATACGCTTTTCCTAAGGGTTAGTTGAGCTATTGCATGGTTGACTTCAGTTAGAACTCATGTGGCAGAGTTTGGTGGAGTTGATGAGACAGTTGGTGGAGTTGTGTTCGGTTTAACTTAGTTGAACTAGTTGGCTCAGTTCAATCGAAAAACATGGTTTTAGTGATGAGTGGTGAATTAACCACAATTAATCACTAATTATTAACTCATAAATCAACTAAACAACACATCGCTTAACCGTTATGCATGGGATGGGCCCGAAGGGAGACCAAAGAAGGTAGGTGGGTGAAAGGGCGTGATTGACTATCAGTGTGACCATTGATTGTGCATGATATTTGCACACACTTTGATGGAGATTGCCAATGAGGATTGCGTAGTTGGAGCTAGTGGGATTCGAACTTGGATCTCACTCATTACTCACTTGGATTGCGCAGTAGAGGCAGGCATACTTGTGGAGGAGATTTGAACCCCTGACTTGTTCAAATCTCATATAGTTTGTGTGTAGCTTTTGGAGATAGTACTGAGTACTTGTGAGGAGTATTGTGCTATGTATTGTTACATGTTCTCCATCATTATAATATACAGATAGTTGGGGTTTTCAGCTATTGCTTTCCCCATTACATCCTGTGTTGATATGTGTGCTTGATTATGTTTTAATGAGCGCATGCGACTGCTTTCTATTTCCACATAATGATGATCAATTGTAAAAGAGATTATGTATTATGCATGAAGCTTAAATAGTGTGTAATCAGGATAATCTCGATGAATAACTTAGAAAATTATTCAAATTTCTACAAAATATCTATGCGTCGCGCCACTTTGAGGTTCATTTTGAGGGTCTTCCCGGAGTCCAAATTGAGTGCAGGATAGCTCGTTGGAAAGAGATGTCTGTCTAACTTTCAACCCAAGCAAAATTTTTGAATTTTGTTTCCATTTTCCCCTCCAAAAATAAAATCTCCCAACACTGCTTCCTGTGTGTCCAAAAAGTGGCATAAAGGCCATTTTTAAGGTGTTTTTGACCCTTCAGACAACCCAAAACTTGTCAAAATATTTAGGTAATGGGTAGGCATGCATAAATTTTGATGAAAAATCTAGAAATACAACTTTTTCTTCAAGAGGAGCTGGCAATTATAAGTGTGCGCCAAGTGGCACTACGCGTCGGGCAGGAAAATCTATGTTTAGGCCAAAAAAATCAAAATTGACAAAAAGTTTCCCTAATTTCTTGAAATTTGGGCTGAATTTCCACCATCAAGCGCTATGCTGAGACAAAGAAGCTTTGGCCAAAATTTGGAGTCTATCATGCCTTTTGCGACACTTTAATGCTCTCTTTAGTTTTTCCTTCAGGATTTTAATTCGCGCCTTGCAATCGTGATTTCTCGCCCAATAATGATTCTTCATGTGCCTGAGCATGTTATTTTCCTTTTTTGACTTCTCCAAAAACTTTTGGTCTCCTTGGTGCATGCAATTCGGTTGTAGAGTCACTGTCTCGGTCATAAGAGGAATATGTCTCCATGTTTGCCAAAGTCTGTGTTACCTTAGATGAATATGAGGAGTTTGGTGTCTTTGGTTTTTTTTTTGCCAAATGTGTGATAATATGTGAGGGAATATGGAGGAAGAGGATAGGGAAGATGATGGGATATTACCATGTGAAATTTTCCAATTGAAGAGTTTAGGGACAATCACTAGGTTTTTTGGGATGGCCTTGGGGGTTTGGAAAATTTGTAATTAGGATGGGACAATGGAAATTTGGGATAGGGAATGAGTGAACTTAGGGATATGAGGGATAGGGAAATGTGATGATGGGAATAGAAAAACACTGAGAAAACAAAAGGATGTGGGAGTGATGGCATAAGAACCAAACTCTAAACCCTAAGGAAACAATTCTTGAGCAAGAAAATAGGGTTTGAATTTTATTCACCTATTGAAACACCATAAGCACCGATGGAAACTCATACATTGGCAATATGGAGATGTTAACTTAGTTGTGGAATGAATAATTTGAAATTTTAGAGCTTTCTAAGGAATATTTGAATTTATTTCATGCTTTTTAGCCCAATGTGTAGTGCCATCTCAATGCGTAGTGCCAGTTACAAAATTACACCACAAACCACTACCCAATGCGTAGCGCCATCTCAATGCATAGCACCTTTTTTCAGGAGGCTTTTGGAGGCCTTCCTAGTGTTCAAATTTGGCACAAGATATCTATTTGGTAAGCTTATTGAGTCTACTTTCCATCCCAACTGGAATTTTTCAATTTGGAGTTCATTTACCCTGTCAAAAATCAAATCTCCCAAGACTGGTCAAAATGTGCAAAATGAGGCTGCCTCAAGGCAGAGTGCTGTTGTAGTAAAATTTTGAAGGTCTTTCTCAACTCCAAATTGAGCTCATGATAGCTCATTGGAAATATATTTGTGTCTAGCGATCATTTGATGCATCAAGCAAGTCATTTGGCTAACCAAGCTAGGAGAAATCTTGATTTTCCCAAGGTCACTTCAGAGGTGCATCAATTCTCCCGAGGCAACTGTATTTTTCACATTTCTCTAAAAAAATGGAACTTGTGTAAAAATTGAAGGAGGTTTTTCTTCCTTTGCATGTTTTGGACAAAAAAATCTCTTATTTTTCCAAAATCCATCTTTTATTGCTCAGAAACATCATTGGAGTAAAACCCATCCCGATATGTGGAACAAGGGATTTGTCGAAATGAAGCAAAATGAAGGGGATAAGGGGCTTCTAAATTCTTTGAGAAAATTTTGAGAAGTAGGGAGGGATGTTAGGAAGTAGGGGAAAGTGTAATTTCAGAGATTGAGTGAGGGGAAGGGGTCCAAAAGGGCAAAAGACAGGCCTAGCCTAGAAAATTGCCAAGTTGTAGCAAGAAACTAGGGTTTGTGTGAAAATGAGGAATTTGGGGGATCTCAATGATGGGAAGTTTTTAATAAGGTACATTAAGGATAGGGGAAGGTGTATGAACATCGAGATACAATTTTTGCTGATTATTTTACCATCCAAGAGAAATTACCTCCAAAACCCTAGGAGAGGGAAATGAACCTTACCTAGGCACAACTGAAGCATGAACAAGGTGTAAAATGACCCAGTGGAACTTGACATGATGATGAAAACCCTCTGAATGATGGTACACTTAGTTGAATGGTGACATGGAATGACATTTGAACAAATTTGACAGGAATAAAAGCAAACCCTAGACTTAATGCCTAGTGACCAAATTTTACTTGAAGACTCACTGAAATGACAAAATTTGACCTTGACACCTTAAAATCACTTTTTAAGAGCATGTTTGATCACTAGAGGAAGGCTGCAAAGGCTAACACTAACACATTCCATAATATTCGTAGTTTTAAGTGCAGGTTAGCCAACTAGATTTGGATCTTCCAAACCCCGAATTGCGCATTCTGAACTGGTGAAGCTTCCAGCTTCATCGCGATTTTCATAGCTTTGCTCTAGGATGCGATATTCTATTGAGATAAAGGTAGTAAAAGATGTGTCAATAACATTGTAATGAACCATTATTTATGTTGGTCATCACTAATTATGAAGCCTCCATCCCTGATGATACACTTTAACCGTTGATCAGTCTCCCATATGGTTTCATTCACTTCCTAATGGATACCCTTTAATTGAGCGTAACATTGAGCATGTGACTTTGGATTTCAAAACTGTTCCTTCAATGCATTCTTGAGGTCATCTATCAGAACATTTCGGTTAGTCGCTACATACCTCATATAACGGTCCAATGCATGTTCTTGAAATGTAGTAGCAAGTTGAGATTTATTGACATCGTCATCATTAACTTGTTGTGCCTTCCACACAACCTATGTGATGACCCAAAATTGTTCAGTGTATTCATTCCCAACGCCCTTAAAATTATGCATCTTAATAGAGTTATCCATTTAGAATACTGTTGGTGGAGGTGGAGTAGTGATTGGGTTGCATGGGATGGTAGTGTGAGGTTGATTTGGAAGTGGAGTGGATGGGATCTCACACACAGTTGTGGTCATTTCTTTTGATTGCGCTGACTCACTAGAACTAGTTTCAGAAAATTTGTCGCTATCAGATCTTCCTTTTAGGGGAATATACATAAAATATCCATCCGGGTTTGTGCTATAAATTTTTCCACTACGTGTAGAGCTAGATTGAACTCTTCTGAACATTCACTCAATGTAGTTACATAGAGTACCCTTTTCCCATAAGAGCATTTTAATCCACAAATTTAAAGAGCACATGAAGTTTCCTCGAGGACCTTTGAAGAACCTTATTTTGGCTTAATAATATGACACAAAAGTATCAATAGAAAATTCAGTGGTAAATCCTCCCATAATGCTCTCGATCTAGTAATCCATTGCACGAGTGATCTTATTGCTGGATTTTTGCAATTGATGAATTACATCAGGAGTGCACTTGGTATTTGCGTCGTCATTTGCATAGGTATGATATTCAGCATGCTGGGGTAACCACTTGTGTAGTTCTATTGCAAAGGACACAAAGGAAATTTTGTGTTGCTCTATATAAATAAATATTTGCCCCCTATCCTCAACAGATAATCGCGGCTTCCAGTTCTCTTGGATCACGAATTCACGCACCCTTTTATCCAACCAATCTTGCAATTTAGGCTTATTTGGATGACACATCAAATTTCCCTCAAACATATCCCGGTTCAAGAAATGAAACCATTTGTTGGCTTGAGGGGTCCTGACCTACGTTTAGATTGTTTTGCGCAACCAAAAAAACCCTCCAAATACTGGCCCTTTCAGCAGTGATCTGCTTGCACAGACCAAAGTCTCACTCGAAACAGTATGGGGGGGGTGCTGGAACCAGGTTTCCACACCCTGAGGGATGAATATGATGTGGATCTAACCCTTCCTAATATAATCTAATTACTACTATTTTGTGAAAGTGCTTTTAACCTGATTCAGATCTAAATGCAACAAACCCTTAAATTTAATGCAAATATCTCGCAAACACATAAAGAGTTATTCTCATTCAGATCTAACTTAAAAGAAACAGATATAAATATTGTGCAAACACAGATACCTATGATTATAGAATTAACCCAACAGTGTGTATCAAATAACGTAAACTAAAATAGTCAGATATGCAAATCAATGAATTAACAAAAAAGACGAAGATCATGCAAGTAACGAGTAATTTCACCAAAATTTCACTTTATTAAGCAGACCTTAAATGATTATAATTATTTCTCTTATGCACACAACTGTAGAGTCCTCGCACACAACCTAGGACTTAGGTCTCCGCGCACATAGCTGCAGGAGCCTATCTCTTACTCAGACTAATCACAGAAACTTGCCCAAAATCACATTACATTCACCAAAGATAGAGCATGGATTGTATCACATCTTAATATTCATTATTACATGCCTTTTTATATAAATTAGATGCGCAAAAACCATGGAATCAAACTGTGATTTAAGCCCTATTTTTTACCCTTTTTCCCATTACAATAAGAAGGAGCTTTGACCCACCCTAAATCCCCTCGAACTGTGCACTACACTTTAAAATAAATAACAAAATTGACTAAAGACTTGACCCTAGGGGACCCTAGCCCAGTATACCCTCAACAAAAACTTATGACTCGTCCTCAAGTCACTCTTCTTTGGATTCCTGCATTTTCTCCTTGAGTGCTTGGATGGATTTGTGGAGAGGCTGGATGGCCTTGGCACTCTTTGTGGCAACACTTAGAGCTTCTTCGACTAATTTTTCTATGGGAGGCCCCTTTGCTGTCAAGCTCATGTTACATTGAGTTTGGCAAAGTCCATTAAGCACACCCTCAATGTTTTGTGACAATTGAAGCGCTTTATTGGCCCAAGGATGTGTCGTTGCTTCCAAGAGCTTCTCTTTGCAACAAAACACATCCATATCATCCTGAATATGTTATCCTTCCTATAGTTGGGCTAATCGTTGTGTGAGAATGAACGTCTGCATGACAATCCAAATATCATCAAAATTATTTTGTTTATCTTGAATGTTTGTTTGCAATTGTTAAAGTACGAGAACTTCTTGGATGGAGGACCATATCCTCATGGTGTCCTCAAACAAAGTGTTGCACAAGTCCACTACTGCAATGATGCTGGATGTTGCTTGCTGTATAATGGCAACTCGTTTTGTGTGGATATCTAGTGGTGTCTGTGGCTGTATCTTTGTTTGCAAGTCTACAATATTCTATTATAGATTAGTGCGCATTGTCTTTATTTATGTCTTTGAAGCCTTCAGTGTGGATACAAGCTTCTCAAGATTTATAGTGGCCGCAACATCACTGGTGATCAATAGTTTGGGAATCTTGGAGTAGAGCTAGTTGATGAGTGTTGCTAGCTACGTGCGTTGAATTTTTACGATGCTCCGGGCTTGTTCGGTGAGCTATTTCCCCAGATATAACTTGTGGGATCGTATCTATTTTTCTGAAGTGGTGCACAATGCACAATACTCCTAGTACTACAACTCGTATGTGATCATTATGTGCATCGAGTTCATCTGGCCACTAGGGAGTGCGACCAAGTTGACTCCAATCTCTAGCCATGGGCGAGTGGTAGAACACTGTCCTGGATGTGAGGAGTGGAGCGTTGTGCCAGGAATCTAAATAAATATTATTTCTATGGTTGACTTGATGACTAGGGTGCTAAATGAAAGCATGCTCACTTGAACCATGTTTGCTTGCTTCACGCTCTCTTGAATTTCGCTCGCTTGAACCCTGAGATGCTGGAGGCCTTGTTGCACATCGTTAAGCACCATCTTGTATTTCTACTCAATGATACTCTAGGCTTCTTCTGTGATGGCCTTGAAAGCAATGAAAATTTCATCAAAATCACCTTTTTTCAACACAAGGTGCTCAATTCCTGTCTTCTTTGTTTATTTCCTCTTCCTATGTGGGCCTATCGGGGACTGGGGCCCTCTCTTGGTGCCTAGGCAGGTTTATGTCTATGTTGAAGGTGTATCTACATTTTTTCCATCAATATCCTCCAAATTTTCGTCACTGGAAACATCCACAATGTCCTTTGGTTGTTCCTCCATCTCCGTCATTATCGTAGGCTCCTATGTCTATTTATATGTGTGTTTATTGGTACTTGGCTTTGACGCAGATGGCTTGGGTAGGGCGGAAGAGGTGGCGCCGGAATTTGTTGCTGTAATCAACCATGAGGGATGCTAGTTAGTGGTTACCTGGACGAGATCTTCTTCTATGAAAAGGTAAGGGAGGTCGTGTTAGCCCCCCTATGAAATTATTGAAAAGAAAGCTAGGGGCTAGGTTGTTTTGGAGCCTTCAAGGAATGCCTTTCCCCTGAAAACCCATCCTCCTTGAAGCCTCTGAGTGCTATGCCTAATACAAATCCTATCTGTTGGTCCGTTCCTAAAAGGCCTACTGTTCCCCCTTGCACCCCTGCAAAATGTCCCTTTCTCCCCTTTTCCTCCCTCTATCAAAATACGTTTTTTCCCCTCTATTTTCCCCTATCAGCCCTCTAAACCCCACCAAAATTCCCTTCAAATTCTGCCCACACCCATTTTCTGGCCAAATTCCCCCATTTTTCCCCTATTGTTGGCCTTTGGTGGCCCTAAAATGCATTAAAATTGTGCCAAAATCATACGTTTTGTATATTGAGCCCTAGCCCCTTCGGCGTAAGCCCCCGCACCTGTTTCCTCCATAAAGCCCCGCACCGAAACCACCTGACAAACCCAAAGGCACTTATTGTAAAGTTTCATTGGGCGCAGTCTTAATCGTTGATCCAAACAAAATGAACGGCGATCGCTGCCCCCACGGCAAATACCATTAAAACCATTCATCGCTAGCGACCTCATCTAAGCCGTTCATTCCCCAAAAGATCAACGGTGCGGAGCATGATTTTTTCTGTGGTCCCCACCAGCGCACTCACCAAAAAACAACCGGTTTATTTCGCACCGCTTATGCGCGATGGGCAGTTTTTCTCCAATGCCCAGTGATTCCACTCATCATCTGCCACCTGTCTCTTGTATGATTCCGAAATCGCCCATTCCCCATGCGTTATCGTTTGGTCCAAACCTCGTAGCGAAATCCACGAAGGCCATCCGATCCTGAGCTCCTCATCCAACGGTCTTCGCTCCTCGAAGCCGCGCGCTGTTTAACTTCCAACCGCCATACCCTGGCCCACTGTCATCGTTCCCCGCCGCATTGTCTATCGTTGATTTCCCTCAGGATCGACGATCCAGGTTCGTCTGCCCATCGTTGACTGTTCCATTACTCCCATTCCTGCCACGTCACCCCACGTGTATTCCCCATACATCCGCTCATTCCGTTGCATATATCCATCCAAGTTCGTGTTTTTTTAACTTTTTTCTCTGCCAAATTCACTTCGCAGACTGCCACCTCCGCCAGGGAAATTTGTTACCATTTTCCGCGATTTCTTCCCCAATTCATCATATGCACGGCCATTTTCATCTTCTGCACTACCTCCATCACCCCGTCCATAATTTTTCTTAACGGGTTGCGTATTTTGCAGGTTTACAGAGAGGTGGGAAAAAATGTCATGATTTTACAGTGTTTAAATGCATCGACAGGGATTTTGTGCACCAGAGTTAATGAATAGCAGATTTCATACATCAACAGAGTGGTTTTCTACATCAAAGGACAAATTTAAACTCTGCAAAAATCTCCTTGCACCATTAAAGCCTAAGCTAACCTGTCAGAAGAAGAAATGGAGAGACAAAGGATTTCAGTACAAAAAAAAGGGATTAAGGCACGCTAATGAAGATGTCGAGCCTTAAATCAGTGGTTTAGAAGGCAAAGCACCAGTTGAAGGCCCCGAGGATCGATCAAAAGGTCCTGAGCACAAGAAAAAGGTAACATCAGGGTTTATTCATTAGCAGAATGTTTTTCTTCATCAAGTACAGGTCGTCCATACAGCTTTTATTATGCACAATGTCCCTGAAGGAATTTCCACCCTAACGGCAATTCAAAACTGCCAGAGCATTTATATGACAGACCTCTTAGTAGTCTATTTCATTTTTGTTCAAAGCACCAAGAGTACTACAGCCAAAATATATCAAGATCATATCCAGAGAAGATCACTCTTTCACAAGGGAGGTGACAGAGATTAAATACACAACAGTTAAACAAAATGGGTCTCGGCCCCGCATTCATTTTTGTATTTAATATTACATTTAGTATTCACCTACCCTTTCAGTCGATCTTCTGTTCATCCTCTGCTATAAATCACAGAAAATTGTTGTTGTTGGTTTTTGATGAGATATCAGTGACACGCAAGCTTTTTCCTCTTGAGACAAGTTCTCTGTGTAATATTGTAAGATAGGCTGAGATTCGATGTATTCAGACTGAATGTTCAAGCTATGGGCTATGATGTACCTGATTGGTGTTGTTTTTAATATGACAAGCACATTTCTTTGGATCCTGATCTAAGCAGCTGGTGATGTTTTCTTCTCTCTGTGTCTAAATTCATTTCATTCCATTTCTACTGGCTCGCATCAGAAGTTTGGCATAAGATTTACCCTTGATAGGTACCTTATGTTGTTGCTCTCCCAGCCCTTTATGTTTTCTGCTTATATGTGTATCTTAATATTGATTTCAATTGATTTAACCAGTGTAGTGGATGTTATTGCCTACTCTCTGATGTATGAATTAATGAAATCTATGTTTAGATGTTCTTGTTAAGATTTAGTTGGATGAGTTGAGAACGCTGGGAGGTCTAGAACCCTGTCTCTGCCTCTCTAGGATCTTTTCATCCCAATTAGGCCTTTCTAAGATCCCTTGTCCTACCTCTGATTTTTTCCAAGCAGGTCTGGAGTTAAATGACCTCTGGCCTGATCTATAGAAAAAGTTGGTTGGTCCTCCTTTATCCATTTTCTTCCCTTAATGTTCCATTCCACCAATCATCTTGCAAGATCCAAATGCTCTAGATGACTAGCCCAACTGAAAGCTTGCACATTGATCACAAATAAATCTTTTCTTGATTCCATAGCCCAATGGCCTTGATATTCCCTGAGTTGTCTGTCTTAGCCTAATCCCTTCTATGATCATCCTTGTCTTATATTGGACCTTTTTTTCTTGATTCCCAACAACCAAACACAAACAATAAAAAAACAACCCTGAGCCTATAACTAGCCTAAAATCACAACTTAGAGCTTCAAAGACATACCCTTTGACTCATATAGAGAGATCCCTCTCTAGACCTAGGAGGGCTAGATCCTAAGGCCCGAAAGTGGTTCTATGTTGTCTCATATTTTGGTCTTGTCAACCTGGCCAAAACATGGGAACCCCAACATAATGGCGACTCCACTGGGGAATCTGAGTGCATTTAACCTTAAATATTTTTAAAGACTCAGATACTTAGAATCTCTGGTTAGGTTGACAGTAGGTCACTCCTTTCTTGAATCGACCTCCATTATTGAATATCCACCATACTCTTAGACAGAGCTTGGAAATGGCCAGGTAGCTGCTAGATCTCACCCTCTTCGGAGGTGACATATCTGGTAAACGCCCTCCCAGTCAATCTCTGGTTGGAGTTTGCTATTTTTGAGGAGATTCCTGAAAGGTGATAGTGCCTAAGCACTGTGGTTGACAGTGTAACCCCTTAGATATACCCTAAAACCCTCCACCTGGCGACTCCATTGGTCCTAAATGAAAATACTCCACTGGTGATCAGTAGGCCTGCTGATTATCTTGGTTTCACAATAGACTCCACTGGGAGACCAGCCCCTGAGAAAAAATCAACCACAGTAGAAGCAAAAAGTAGGGTTAAGCTGCTTCGCTAGGAAACAACATTCTGGCTTTCAAAACCATTCACACAAGAGCTTATCCAAACCCTGATCCACCTGAAATAGTTGACAATCCGGATAGTATCCTCAAGGGAGCTCCTACACCTAAAGGACCAGCTATTTCCAGTCACATTCATAGAGCTAATTCTGCACCAGAAGACCTAGCAGCTCTATCACATTTTCCCCCTGACCTAGACATACCCAATAGATTACCAAGAACCAGGTCATCCAATCATCTAGGCCAGCAAGACCTTGAGCCTCACAGTACGCCATCTCACAGTGGTCAACACACTAGGGATAGAGAAACCCCTCCATCTACACCACCTGATATCCGCTTCATTCAAAACTTGGGGCTCTCCCACCCTAGATCTGCTCAGCAAACCACTGTTTGTCCTAGTATCCCTATTATCCAAATACCAGCTGCTCAAGCCAACCCTATACCTCATCAGATCATTATCATGGCAGCTTGGTATGCACCTTTGGTTTTACCACAGCCCTTGTTACCCTTAACCAATGATTATCAGTAAAAAATCCCACACTTCACTGCTAAAGAATCCATCACATCTCAGCAACATGTAGATAAAATGGAGGATTCTTTTGATTATATGGAAATTGATGATGAAACAATCAAAATGAGAATCTTTTCCCAAATCTTAGGGGGTGATGTAAAGAAATGGTTTAAAATTTTACCTCCTGGTAGTATCCAAGATCTCCCTGCGTTATATCGGAACTTCATAGAAAAATGGGAGGTTAAAGAAAACCCTCGCCAGCTCCTAGCAGACTACATGTCCCTTAAGAGGAACATAGGAGAGAGCGTCCACGATTACACCACTAGATTCAACAGCATTTACAATGCTCTCCCTCCACATATGAAACCTCCACAAGGGATGGCCCTAGCTAAATATCCTGATGGATTTGATGCTGACATGGCCTATGAGCTTAGAGATAAAGAGTATAACACATTGGAAGATATGCAGAAAGGAGCCATAACCATAGAAGCAAACTTGATGGAAAAAAGGGCAAGATTAAAAACTGAAAAAAGGGTAACATACAGGGATGACAATGTAGCTTCCACATCTGACCCCAAATATGATAAAATTTCTAAAAATGTGGAAGAGCTACAAAAAATGATAAAAAGGATGGTTGTCCAAAACAGAAACCAAAACATTAGAAGAAACAATGCTGCTCCCAACATACAAAGAGAGTCAGATCAACAAGTTATTCCCCCATTTCAAGAAAAAATTTTAGATGAAGATGAGGGAATCATAGAAGAGTCTGGGGAGAATGGAATAAACATGTTTGAAACAGAAGACTCAGTCCTTAACTGTGATTCAGGGGAAGATCAGCCCTCACCTTCATACTGGGATGAGGAATGGTCAGGAATTGAGGACTACAGGTTAGGATTTGAGAATGCCATGATGTAGGTCAGAGAACAGTATGAACTTAGGAGCAAAATGAACCAAGAAAATCCCAAAAAAACGGCTCCTAAGGTAACCATCAAGAAAATACCTGAAAAAAATTCTAAAGCATCTGCTGCAAACAAAAAATCAGCAGCTGTAGGTTCTGGTAAACACAAGGAAAAAGACAACCAAGACACAGAAAAACAAAGTCAACCAACCAGCAGCACTAGCACTGCAGTTAGTGCTCCTGATAAAACGATTCCTGACCTTGTACATAATGAGAAATCACAAAATGATTCAGCTACTAAGGCAGTAGCAAATAAAAGAGAGTTGAGCACTCCAAAGACACAGTCCACTTTCAATTTAGAGAGTGATATTGAAAAAATAAAAATTTCTGTACCATTAGGTGAGTTGGCCACTCAGAATGTATATAAAGGCCAAATTTTGAAAGCATTGAATTTAGGGGAAAACAATGATACTGTAAATTTGAATGATGATCAACCTGCCCTCCTGTTTGGTCCAAAGATTGAGGGAAATTTTCAGGAAGGGGTAGTTCCACCTTTTTATATCAGTCTCAACACTCATGACAAAATACTTCACAATGCCATGCATGACTCTAGAGCGTCACACAATTTAATGCCTAAGGTAGTGATGGAAAAGCTAGGCTTAGAGATAACAAGACCTTACAAAGATCTGTATTCGTTTGACTCTAGCAGAGTAAAATTCCTAGGACTAATCAAAGACTTATGTGTGAGCTTGACCCAGATCCCAGCTAAATATATGGTCATGGATGTGGTGGTGGAAGATGTGTCACCCAAGTATGGCATCCTATTGTCAAGATCATGGGGAGCCAAACTGCAAGGAACAATGCAGATGGATGGCTCGTATGCCACTATCCCTCTATTTGGCCAACTTAGGAGACTATATAGAGAATCCCAGATGAAATCCCTAGTCAGTAGCCCTGAGAAACCTGAAAATTCACCATTATACTCTGTACACACAGAGCTGGATTCTTTCATTCTTTATAACAACCAATCATTAGGAGAACTAGAATTTGAATGCAGAAACACAAGCAAGGACACAGAGCCCGTGGAATTCAGCATAATGGCTACCCTAGAAGAATACAACGAAGAAAACCATGGGTAGGGTACTGAAAATGAAACTCAGAGTGAACCAGTAACACAATGCAGTCAGCCTATTAGTCACACCCTTCAAACTAATACACCACGTGAAGAACGGGGCAACCCACAACCTATTACAGACTCCCCAACGCAACATAATGACGATCCCCTATGGGAAATGAACTTCGATGGGTCCTGTACTAGGCAAAATACTGGAGCAGGGGTGTGGCTACGTAACATAGAAAATGACCACGCAGAGAGCCATTCTGTGAACCTGCATTTCAAATGCACAAATAATATTGCAAAATATGAGGCCCTCATCCTAGGTCTGAACCTATTGAAAAAATTAGGAGCTCATAGGATAGCTGTGAGAGGAGACTCTGAGTTAGTAATCAAACAGGTGAATGGTGAATATACAACGAAACACCCCAGATTAAGAGCATACCGGAACAACGTTCTGGATTTATTGAAAACATTTGTTGAATATGAATTGGTGTTTGTTCCCAGAAGTCAAAATTTTATTGCAAATGGATTAGCCTTCCTAGCTAGTTCATATCCTAAAACTCCCCCTGACCAAAAAATCATCATTCAAACCAAGTTCAGACTTGCAGTGCCAGACAACGAAAAATACTGGCAGGTCTTTGAAGGAGATAAACAGATTGAAGACTTCCTAGTGGGCAGGAATGAGTTTGAATCTTCTGATTCAGACTCAAAGTCTGATGACAGCTGCCCAAGTGAGGATCCCCCAGATGAACAAGAAACACCCTGTAACATAGAAATAAACACCTTTTCTGATGAAACTGGACATTCGACCGAAAAAGGTGAAAATGCAGATAGTGAAGAGATAGAGGTGTTGCAGGCCAAAGATAAGAATATACCCAGAGGCCTAGCACCATTATAGGACCTCTTTGATTTTGATGACGTAGCAAAAAATCCCACTATAGAACATGCAAAATTAGATTTAGAAGGATGCAACATCGACACTGAAGATAAGCCTAAAATGATAAAACTGGCTAAGTCTATACCTGCAAACATGAAGAACAAATACATTAATCTGTTCAAGGAATTCATTGATGTGTTTGCATGGAGCTATGAAGACTTAAAGGCCTATGACACCAACATCATACAACACAAGATACCACTAAAGGAAAATCAGAAGCCTTTCAAACAAAAACTCTGCAGAATCAATCCAAAACAATTGCCTGCAGTTGAGAAGGAGATTAGAAAGATGTATGATGCAGGCATAATAGTCCCTGTGAGGTTTTATGATTGGGTGTCAAACTTAGTGGTTGTGAGAAAGAAAATAGGGGAGATCATATTGTGCATAGACTTTAGAAACCTAAAAAGAGCCTCCCTGAAAGACAACTACCTTTTGCCTAGAATGGAACATATCCTACAGAAGGTAGTGGGCTCTAAGAGAATCTCCATGCTGGACGGTTTTTCAGGATACAACCAAGCTTTGGTACTCCCAGAAGATCAACTCAAAAAAGATTTTACCACTCCATGGCACACCTTCATGTATGTGAAAATTCCTTTTGGATTGATGAATGCTGGGGCGACCTTCCAGAGAGCGATGGACATAGCTTTCTCAGATGAAATAGGACACTTCATAGTTATCTACTTGGATGACTTGACTATCTTTTCTAAAACTGAAGAAGAACATTTGAAACATATGAGGAAAGTCTTTGAAAAATGTAGAAGGTATGGCCTGTCCCTAAATCCTAAGAAAACTGTTTTTGGGCTGCAAGAAGGTAAACTTCTTGGCCACCTTATATCTGAGAAAGGGATTAGGATAGACCCACAGCGAGTTGAGGGAATACTTCAAATTACACATCCAAGAAACATCAAGGAGTTACAGTCCTTTATAGGGAAGATCAACTTCCTCAGGAGATTCATTCCCAATCTTGCTGAGCACCTTAGGAAAATGACTGATATGCTAAAGAAAGGTGTAGGAATCAAGTGGACTGTTGAAGCCAAGAAATATTTTGAGTCAGTAAAGCTTGCACTCACTCAAGCCCCTGTCCTTATCAGCCCATACTTCTCAAAATATTTTCTAATATTTCCATTTGCCTCCCAGCATACAATAGCTGCAGTCTTGCTGCAAAAGAATTCAGAAGGTAATGAACAACCAATTGCATTTTTCAGCAAAGCCTTAAGAGACTCACCCTTAAAGTATAAAATTATGGAAAAAGAGGCATATGCTCTAGTAAAAGCCTTAAAAGACTTTAGGGTGTACATTCTGCATTCTCACACCATAGACTATGTTCTAAATATAGTGGTTAAAGATATCTTGTCCCCGGACCCTGATGGGAAAAGGGGCAAATGGATTGCTACAATATTGGAATACGACCTTGAAATAAAACTCACCAAGCTGATCAAAGGTCAAGGCCTGGCCTAGTTAATGGCTGAATCAAACTTGTAGGCCCTTGAAATTAACATGATAAATGCCTTAGATGAGCAGGAAGGATTACCCCCTCCAACTGTTGAGGATAAGTTTCAAAACTCTCCTTGGTACTCTGATATCCTTTATGTGCTCACCCATCTCAATGCCCCTCCAGAACTATCCAAAACCAAGGCCAGATTCATAAAACTCAAAGCTAGAAATTACTGCATTTTGAATGAAAACCTATATTGGAAAAATCCAAATGGCCTATTGTTGAAATGTTTGTCTGAAACTGAAGCTGAAAGAATCAAACAAGAATTCCATGTTGGAGAATGTGGAGGCCACCTGAGTTGGAAAGCCACTGCAAATAAGATACTCAGGGTTGGTTACTATTTGCCTACACTCTTTAGTGATGTCCATAAAATGATTCTTGCCTGCCACAAATGTTAGATCTTCGAAGGCAGAAGAAAGCGCCTTCCCCTCCCTTTACAACCTATCACCGTAGAAGGTCCCTTCATACAATGGGGCCTAGACTTTATAGGAGAAATTCACCTTGCCTCCTCAGGACGACATAAATGGATCCTAACTGCTACAGATTACTTCACTAAATGGATAGAAGCCATACCCACTAGGAATGCCACTGATTCTGTCATCATTAGGTTCCTAGAAGACTTCATCTTATCTCGGTTTGGCTGTACAAGGAAAATAATCACTGACAACACTGCTGCTTTCGGATCCAAGAGAATGGTTGATTTCTGTTACAGGTACGGAATAACACTTGGTCATTCAACTACCTATTACCCCCAGGGTAATGGCCTATCTGAATCATCTAACAAAAGCCTGGTTACAATCATTAAGAAGTTGTTGGAAGAGAACAGAAAGTCGTGGCACAAAAATTTGGTGCATGCTTTGTGGGCAGACAGGCTCACAACAAAGAAATCCATTGGCATGTTACCATTCCAGCTTGTCTATGGAACTGATGCAGTTTTTCCTACCAGCCTTGGAGTTCCAGTGATTAAGCTTGTCCAGGAGATTCAGACAGAGCAAAACAATATGGTGAGAAGAATCAATGAAACTATCCATCTACAGCAAACAAGGGAGCAGGTTTATAGCAGAGCTGTTAGAGTGCAGGAAAGCATAAAGAGACAGTTTGACAAAAGAGCCAAAGCTTCAGACTTCAAAGTTGGGGATAAAGTTCTGAAATGGGATTCAAGGAGGGAGGAAAAAGGTAAACATGGTAAGTTTGACAGCTTGTGGCAAGGTCCATATGTTATTCAAGCCACTATGGGTCCTAATGCATTTTTCTTACAAGAACTTGATGGTACAGAGCTATTTGGGGGTCCTGTCAATGGCAGGATGCTCAAACACTACTTCTGCTAATTTTCATTCCCAGTTCCATTTCCATTGTACATACCATTGCAGTTTCCATTTTCAAAGAAAAGGAGAAAATGTTCAAAAAAGAAAAAAGAAAAAAAGAGGTGGCTCAAACATGATCAAAATCTAAGCCAAAAGAAGCAGAATAGATGGTCCTAATATGCTCAAAACCTGGACCAGCAGTGAAAAGAAGAATCAGCTCTAACATGCCCAAAAACAGAGCTGAAAGGAACAAAGGAGTGACTCTAATTTGCTCAAAACCTGAGTCACAGAAAAAGAAGGATATTTCAAAATTTTAGATTTCATGCCTTCACAGTTTTGTTTTTAGTTTTCTGCAAGTCCTCACTCCAGCAAGTCAGACAGTCTAATCCTGGCTTGGCTGTTTTTGAATTTCCTGTTTTAGAATGTAGGAGAAGAAATCTGTTGGACAATTTAATCCCAACAGATGTTAGATTAGGTGGAGAAGCATATGAGGCCAACTGTTTAATCTGGTCTCATGGATAAATAAGGGTAGATTTAGAATAGGCTTGTTTTTTTGGTTTTGAAAATAAATGTTAAGGGTATGCTAATTCAAAATGCACCCAAAGGGACAATTGTGAGGACTGTAGTTCGGGTAGGTAGTTTGGTTGGGGAAAATATTTCTGTTGATGTTTCTATCATATTGTGGCAGCTAAAAATTGAAGAAAGAAGGGATGTGCCAAGTAGCAGGCATCTGGCCTACTCCAAAGATCATCTCTGGTTTCTTGACTCCTTCAAGAAGAAGCCATCCCCATGTGGAGTCACTGTTAGCCCCCCTATGAAATTCTTGACAAGCAAGCTGGGGGCTAGGTTGTTTTGGAGCCTTTAAGGAATGCCTTTCCCCTGAAAACCCATCCTCATTGAACCCTCTGAGTGCTATGCCTAATACAAATCCTATCTGCTGGTCCATTCCTAAAAGGCATACTGTTCCCCCTTGCACCCCTGCAAAATGTCCCTTTCTCCCCTTCTCCTCCCTCTGTCAAAATACCTTTGTTCCCCTCTATTTTCCCCTATCAGCCCTCTAAACCCCACCAAAATCCCCTTCAAATTCTGGAAACACCCATTGTCTGGCCAAATTCCCCCATTTTCCCCCTATCATTGGCCTTTGGTGGCCCTAAAATGCATTAAAGATGTTCCAAAATCATACGTTTTGTATATTGAGCCCTAGCCCCTTCGGCGTAAGCCCCCGCACCTGTTTCCTCCATAAAGCCCCGCGCCGGAACCACTTGACAAACCCAAAGGAACCTATCACAAAGTTTCGTTGGGCGCAGTCTTAACCGTTGATCCAAACAAAATGAACGGTGATCGCCACCCCCACGGAAAATACCATTAAAACCATTCATCGTCAGCGACCTCATCTGAGCCGTTCGTTCCCCGACAAATCAACGGTGCAGAGCATGCTTTTCTCTATGGTCCCCACCAGCGCACTCACCCAAAAACAACCGGTTTATTTCGCACCGCTTATGCACGTTGGGCGGTTTTTCTTCAATGCCCAGCAATTCCACTCATTATCTGCCACCTGTCTCTTGTACGATTACGTAACCACCCATTCCCCACGTGTTATCGTTTGGTCCAAACCTCGCAGCGAAATCCACGTAGGCCGTCCGATCCTGAGCGCCTCATCCGACGGCCTTCGCTCCTCAAAGCCGTGTGCTGTTTAACTTCCAACCGTCATACCCTAGCCCACCGTCATCATTCCATGCCGCATTGTCTATCGTTGATTTCCCTCGGGATCGACAGTCCAAGTTCATCCACCCGTCGTTGACTATTCCATTACTCCCATTTTTGCCACATCACCCCACGTGTATTCCTCGTACATCTGCTCATTCCGTTGCATATATGCGTCGAAGTTCATGTTTTTTAACGTTTTTCTCTGCCAAATTCACTCCGCAGACCGCCACCTCCACCAAGGCAATTTGTTACCATTTTCCGCGATTGCTCCCCCAATTCATCATCTGCACAGCCATTTTCGTCTTCTGCACTGCCTCCATCACCCCGTCCATAATTTTTCTTAACGGGTTGCGTATTTTGCAGGTTTACAGAGAGGTGGGAAAGACTATCATGATTTTACAGTGTTTAAATGCATCGACAGGGAGTTTGTGCCAGAGTAGCAGATTTTATACATCAGGAGAGTGGTTTTCTACATCAAAGGACATATTTAAACTCTGCAAAAATCTCCCTGCGCCATTAAAGCCCGAGCTAACCTGTCAGAAGCAGAAATGGAGCGACAAAGGATTTCAGTACAAAGCAAAAGGGATTAAGGCACGCTAATGAAGATCTAGAGCCTTAAATCAGTGGTTTAGAAGGAAAAGCACCAGTTGAAGGCCCCGAGGATCGATCAAAAGGTCCTGAGCACAAGCAAAAGGTAACATCAGGGTTTATTCAATTGCAGGATGTTTTTCTTCATCAAGTACAGGTCGTCCATACAGATTTTACTATGCACAATGTCCCTGAAGGAATTTCCACCCTAACGGCAGTTCAAAACCACCAGAGCATTTATATGACATACCTCTTAGTAGTCTATTTCATTTTTGTTCAAAGCACCAGGAGTACTACAGCCAAAATATGTCAAGATCATATCTGGAGAAGATCACTCTTTCACAAGGGAGGTGACAGAGATTAAATACACAGAAGTTAAACATAATGGGTGTTGGCCCCGCATTCATTTTTGTATTTAATATTACATTTAGTATTCACCTACCCTTTCAGTCGATCTTCTATTCATCCTCTGCTATAAAGCACAGAAAATTGTTGTTGTTGGTTGTTGATGAGATATCAGTGACACGCAAGCTTTTTCCTCTTGAGACAAGTTCTCTGTGTAATATTGTAAGATAGGCTGAGATTCGATGTATTTAGACTGAATGTTCAAGCTATGGGATATGATGTACCTGATTGGTGTTGTTTTTAATATGACAAGCACATTTCTTTGGATCTTGATCTAAGCAGCTGGTGATGTTTTCTTCTCTCTGTGTCTAAATTCATTTCATTCCATTTCTACTGGCTCGCATCAGAAGTTTGGCATAAGATTTACCCTTGATAGGTACCTTATGTTGCTGCTCTCCCAGCCCTTTATGTTTTCTGCTTATATGTGTATCTGAATATTGATTTCAATTTATTTAACCAATGTAGTGGATGTTATTGCCTGCTCTCTGATGTATGAACTAATGAAATCTATGTTTAGATGTTCTTATTAAGATTTAGTTGGATGAGTTGAGAATGATGGGAGGTCTAGAACCCTGTCTCTGCCTCTCTAGGATATTTTCATCCCAATTAGGCCTTTCTAAGATCCCTTGTACTACCTCTGATTTTGTCCAAGCAGGTCTGGAGTTAAATGACTTCTGGCTTGATCTATAGACAGAGTTGGTTGGTCCTCCTTTATCCATTTTCTGCCCTTAATGTTCCATTCCACCAATCATCTTGCAAGATCCAAATGCTCTAGATGACTAGCCCAATTGAAAGCTTGCACATTGATCACAAATAAATCCTTTCTTGACTCCATAGCCCAATGGCCTTGATATTCCCTAAGTTGTCTGTCTTAGCCTAATCCCTTCTATGATCATCCTTGTCTTATATTGGACCTTTTTTTCCTGATTCCCAACAACCAAACACAAACAATCAAACAAACAACCCTGAGCCTATAACTAGCCTAAAATCACAACTTAGAGCTTCAAAGACATACCCTTTGACTCATATAGAGAGATCCCTCTCTAGACCTAGGAGGGCTAGATCCTAAGGTCTGAAAGTGGTTCTATGTTGTCTCATCTTTTGGTCTTGTCAGCCTGGCCAAAACATGGGAACCCCAAGAGGTCGTACCACACCTTAGACATATATGCCTTTCCATGGATGTGCACATTTTGAAATTAAGCCTAGAAATATGCAATATGCTTGTATTGATCATACAATGTGGGAGAGAGGCACAACTTTGAAAAAAAAACCTCATGAACCTTTGTCTGTAATAAAACCCAAAAATATTTTATTTTCTATCAGCCGTGATGGATCCTTCGCCACCCATAGAGATGCATAGTGTGTTGCTTCACACATATCAAGGTCAATTGTGAGGATTTATGATTGTGATGATGCCTTGCATCCCATTGGCATGAATAGGAACAAAAGCCACACGTAGTGGAAGAATTTCCCTTCCTCTTGCACCACCCAAACATTCTCCAAGAATTCTTGGCACAAGTACTTGGCCTCGCTGTATTGAACCCCTTCGACACATTGCACCACTAATGAAATGAATGGTGCTAAATTTTTTGTGTTGTGACATTTCCTCATCAGTTTTCATGCCAAGATATGTGTAGCAAATATGACCACATGGTCATTAACGATGCTAACACCAATCCCCTTGTATTTATGATCACTCCATACTTCTGCTTCATGGTGTCTACGATTTTATTCTCCTAACCATTCCCTATGAAGTCTTCTGCGAGGTCTTCTCCTTGGTATGGAAAGCCTATAATATGGTGGATGAGCATATCATCAATGGGAATCAAAATTTCCTGCCAGAGGTAATTATTGTGCACCAGAGTCAGAAACTGGCGCAGACAGACATCATTAATGGTGTTGCGACCAAAGTGGGGAACATGTAAAAGGCTGAGGAGCCTGACCTTCTACATTCCCAAAGCCCACTACATTAGCTCTACCTTGGTTATTCCAATTTATTCATATGGGACTTGCTCCAAATACTACAATGATACAAGCTTAGGAAACTTTGTGCAGTCCGCCAAATACCAATCCCCAACTTTAGAGAGGGGAACCGTCCCAGTAAGTCACCCGCGACTATAACATTCTCAGGAAGCTGGGGTGTATTAATGTGTGCCCTGACCTTATCAGGATTCCTTGGGAAATATATCGATGACATCCATGGTGCCATGTACAGTGGCAGTTATGAGATTGGCTCTACTTCCTCTATAAATCCTTCCTCTAGCACAGTTACCTCCAGTTCTTATTCCATGGGTCACTTCTCTCTATCTACACGGGAAGTCTAATTTTTCTTCTGGGGCATTTTGCACAGGGAATACGAGGTACTTGATGTTTGACCTTTCTTGTGCTTCTGCGTGCCATTGGTACTAGGTGCTTGTGGTGTAGTAGGGGTAGGATAAGTTGTTGTCATGGTTTCTAGGATCAAATGGCCTAAGCCCTGTTGGTGCAACATATCTTCATGTGGTTCCCTCTATGTAGAAATAAGAATCGTCAAAGGGAGTGAGAGCAGAGGGAAACATTTGATCAGATCACTTAGAAATGAAGGGGAAATTATGAAGACCTTCATGCCATATTTATAGCAATTCTACAGCCTAAACAACCTTATGTCCATTGATTTAGCTCCATTAATGCTAAAACAACTCCAAATCTGTCATAATCTCATCCTTAAATGTAAGTTTTCCTCTCCTTCAAATGGTAATATAGTAGTCGTTTCCATATTTATTGTTCTAACAACTAGTTTTTGGGTTTTCTGCAACTGAAACATCCTTCTAGCACAACCTCTGTGCTGGTTTCACATATACCTGTGCACCCTCAAATTTCATCGCCCAAAAGTTTAACAAGAATTTTTGTAACCTCTGACAGATTTCTTTAAATTCATGTGCCCTCTTGCAAAACTCTGGGGCGTTAAATTTTTTTCCGGCTATACAGTCATTTAGCATGCATAGGGATGGGGTCATCCCTGTAAGGTTTCAGGAGACTACCATTAACATGTCCAAAAATTAACTCATAATTTAAGGTAGCCAAATGAACTAAACCTCCTTCCGTGATTTCTTTGATAATATAGGGCTCAAGCCAATGCATCTTGAGCTTCCCTGGAAAGTGAGAAAAATTAATGTCATAGAGTGACACGAAATCTTCCTTCTTAAAAATATTTTGTTTGATATGTCGATCATGCCAAGCCTTCTCACATGCCTTCTGCACCTGTTAGTGAAAAACATCAACGATTCTATCTTCTTCCAGCTCAATAAGTAGTGCCATCCACTCCTCCATAATGTCTGGATCATCCATGTTGGTGACTACTGCAATGCGTAGACTAGGGACAATGTATTCCATTAGCATCATGGCCTCATGTCCTTAGACCATCCTAAAAGGTGTTTGTCCCATCAGTTTCTTGCACATGGTACTGTATACCTATAGAACAACATGTATGTGCACATCCCATTCATTGTGATTGGACTTGCGTATCTTCATGAGCACATTTTCCAGTATCTTGTTGAATGATTCCACGGTTCTATTTTCTTGAGGATGATAGGGTGTACTCTTTTAATGATGTATTCTGAATTCTTTTGTCAACACCCGAATCATATAATTTAAAAAACACATACCCTTGTCACTCCTCATAATTTTGGGACACCCAAACCTTGTCAAAATATTCTCAAACATAAAGTGCGCAACCATCTCTGCACTGCAATATTTCATAGGTTGAGCCTCCTCTGACCTAGTCAAGTAATATATAGCAATGATGATATATCACGCTCCATTATTCTTCCCCACAGGGTCAATTGGTCCAAAAAAATCAATTTCCCACTTGTCAAAGTCCTGCAAAGTTACCTGTATTTGTAGTGGCATCTAGTCTCTACACGAGGGTCTTCCTATCCTTTCACACATCACAAGAATGAAGATATTCCTTTGCATTAATGTGCATCATAGGCCACCACAACCCAACCCTTAAGATCTTTTGCATGGTCAGTTTTCCTGAGTAATGACCACCTGCAACGAATCCATGTGTTTTGACCAATACCTTAAGTATTTTGAACTCACAAATATATCACCTCAAAACTTCATCAGTTATCATATTGTATAATTGGCCTATGATCAAGGTGATGTCTGTTGCACATGCGATCAACTCTTTCTTCTACTTTATTGTATATTTCGCAGGTTCACTTCCAGTGGTTAGAAAATGGATGATATTTTCAAAATGATCATCATCTATCTTAATAGCGAACAACTTCACATCTGGTAATCCATCCTACAGATTAGTTGGTTATTCACCACTTCAATGCGCGATAAGTGGTATGATCCTACATTCAACCTTCCAGGTTTTACAATCACCTCAAACCTATATTCCTGAAGCAAGAGGAGCCATCTATAGATCCCACCCCCCCCGAACATAGGATTTTTCACCAAGTATTTCAAAGCAGAATGATTTGTGAAAATATTAAAATGACCTCCAAGAAGATAATGACGGAAAATTTTTAGTGCATACACCATGGATATCCCTTCTCATTTTGTGGTTGAATAGTTTCACTCAACATTTGACAAAATCCAACTTGAAAACAAAATCAAATGATTAATATCTCTAATGCCTGGCTGCGCTAATACAACTCCTAGCACAATACAAGAAGCATCAACATGTACATGCAATTATTTTGACAAGTCCAGGAATACCAAGATAGGCACAATTACCATCTTCTCCTTGAGTATGTCCAAACTCTTATGAAAGTCCTCATCCCAAAAGAAACTGGTGTCCTTCTTTAGCAACTTCTCCATAGTTTCATTTATCTTCACATAAGCTTGAATACAATTCCAATATTATCCAATGCATCCCAAGATTGTACACAACTACTTCACATTTATTGGGGGATCTAGATTAATCATCACAACAATTTTGGTTGGATCAACCATAAGTCCTTGTTTACAGAGAATATGTACCAGAAATATACCAAAGGGGATGGGTAATATAAAATTCTTCAGATTTAGATAATTTGATATTGTCGGGAAGTATCTATCATCAAGCGTAACCTGGAAACATGTTTCTTCAAAAGTCCAAAAATAGTCCAATCATCAAAGTACACTTTTAAGAACTTGTGGATATAGTATTTTGAAAGCAACAACTACTATGCACGAAAATATGGTTGGTGCATTCTTCAAACCAAATGGAATCACATTATATTTGAATGAACCCCATTCTGTCGCAAAGGTAGTATTTCCCATTTTTTCAGGCGCGATCCTTATCTAATGATATCCTAAAAATCCATCAGTAAATGAATAGGCTTCCTTCCCTCCTACATTTTCCGTAACCTCATCTGAGAATGGGGTCGGAAAAGGATCATGCACATAGGCATCATTCAATTTGCACAAGTCAACAAAGATCCTTATTTAACCTTTTGTATTATTTTCTTGGACTACCATGGGACTCACCTAATCTGATTCCTCTACTGGCTCAATAATTCCTGCAACAACCATATTTTCTAGCTCTTCCTTCACCTTCTGCTTATAATTTGGGTTCAACCTGTAAGGGAACTACTTAACATGCCTAGAATTCAGTTTCAAAGTGATCTTCATCACACCAAGATCTCCAATAATCCCTTTTAGCTCAGAAATCGTTGTCCCATTGCTTCAAAATACTATGGTTGTGTGCTTGAAAATAATAATAGCATCCATTTCAAAATCCAAATCTAGACCCAAAAACACAAGATATGGATTTGTATCATCAACAATTTCAATGACTTCAAAGTGAGAAAACACCTTGACTCCTTCAATGTCAACTACTACCCTGGAGAGTCTGCTTATTGGGATAATTTTCTGTTGGTTATCCATATGCAGTTGAACTTTGGATCATTCAATATTTGGTTCTCCCATTTTCTACCATGCCTATTTAGGTATTACATTTGCATCAGATCCCATATCCAAAACAACTTGATCCATCTCAAAGTCTCCTACTTGAGCAACGCGGTGCATCTCTTGCCCAATATTTCTCTTATTCTTGTATAGATTTTTGACAACCATTTGTTCTTTTTGAGGTTTTTATTTCTCAGTGTAGTTATCAGCTAATGTTTGAAGGTTTTAAATTTCTTTCTTATTGTGAAAAAATTTGATACAAGCCTGCAGGAACAATTTTAGTTCAGCTAGATCGGTCACCTCTATGACATCAACATGCCTAATAGGTGTTTTTTAGGTTGACACACTAGGGTCCATAAAGTTATTATTTGATTCATTAAAATTTTACTTTTCCTTTTCCAATTTAAATCCTTCCTTCTTCTTTGGGGATTTTTGAACCCAAACATGTGCAACAGGTTTCTTACCTTCGACTTTGTCTTCACAAGTTTCCACACCACTTTTGGTTACAATATTGACACTAGGCTCTTCATTTCCTGGCTTTGCCCTCATCATATAAATGTATATGTAGGCGTATGAGTTTTTTTTTCTTGCATATTCGCAAAAAAGACGGGGCAATATTCAATTACATGGTCAAACTTCTGACAATACGACAAGATTGTTGTGTCGGGTTTAGGCAGTTGCATGCAAAGTGGTTAGATTATCCACAATTATAGAAGATAATATGGCCTCTTCCACGGCCATCTCCTCATTCTCTTCCACACCCTTGACCCTAGAATCCCCCTTGCTTAGAGGGAAAAACATGTGGATCTATACCTTTACTTTATGATTGTATCCTGTAGGTCAAAACTTGGTCAATCATTAGGTCAATATTGTGACATTTCTTCTCATCATGGCCTACGGATCGCAAAACATTGCAATATAACTTCTTGGCCATCAGAATATATTTCTAAAACTTGGGAAGTAGTCTGTAGGGTGCTATACTTGACATATTGCACACCATATAGGAGGGTTCACACCTGACGACCCAACCCATGGATCAGGCTTTATCGGACTCAGTTCGCCAACTTCTAGATATTCACCATATACTGGGCATTGCTCCTTGTTATGTCCTTAAGCTTTGAAGTACACACACCATAAATATACATGCATGTCCTTTCCATTCTCCTTCCGTAAGATTTGTAGTTCTAAGTGGAGGGTAGCCAACTAACTCTGTATCTATTGAACCCTGACCTATGCATTCTGAACTAGTGAAGCTTCTAGCTTCATCGCGATTTCCATAGCTTCACTATGGGACATGATATTCTATTGAGATAAAGGTAGGTGAAAATGTGGCAATAACATTGCAATGAACCATTATTTATGTTTATCATCACTAATGGTAAAGCCTCCATCCTTGATGATATGCTTTAACCATTGATTGGTCTCCCATATGGTTTCATTCGCTTCTTGATGGATATCCTTTAATTCAGTGACACATTGAGAATACGAATTTGGCTTTCAGAACTATTCCTTCAATGCATTCTTGAGGTCATCTATAGTCGAATTTGGGTTAGTCACCACATACCTGATATACCAGTGCAACACACGTTCTCGAAATACAATAGTGATCTGCGATTTCTTGACATCATCATCATTAATCTGTGGTGCCTTCCACATAGCCTCTATGACGAACCATAATTTTTCAGTGTCTTCATTCCCGAAACCCTTAAAATTCTACATCTTAGTAGAGTTAGCCATGTCAAATACTGTTGGTGGAGGTGGAGGTGCAGGTGGAGTAGTGCGGGGGCTGGATGGGATGGTAGTGTGAGGTTGATTTGGAAGTGGAGTGGATGGGATCTAACACGCAGTTTTGGTCCTTTCTTCTGATTGCGCTGACTCACCAAGACTACTTGTTTCAGACACTTCTTCACTGTTAGATCTTCGTTTTAGGGGACTATATCAGCTAATTGATGCCTTTCTAACATTCAATCTACATGGTTTCACAAATTAACCTTTTCAAAGAGCGCAGGAACTTACCTTGAGGAACTTTGAAGAACATTATTTTGGCTTCAAAACATGACACAAAGGTGTCAATAAAAAATTTAGTGATAAGTTTTCCTAGAATGTTGTCGGTCCAGTAATCCATGGCGCGAGTGATATTATGGCTAGATTTTTCCAATTGATGAATCAACTTAGGAATCCACTTCGTAATAACGTCGTTCTTCACACATGTATGATACTTAGCAAGCTAGGATAAACACTCGTGTAGTTATGTTGCAAAGGACAGAAAGAAAATTTCATGTTGCTCTATATAATAAATCTTTGTTCTGAATATTCAGTAGATAATCATCTATTCCATTTCTCTAGGATCATGATGTATGCACCGTTTTATTGAACTAATATTGCAATTCCGGCTTAGTCGGATTCCACATCAAATTTCCCTCAAACAGATCTCGGTCTTGGCAATGGAACCATTTTTTGGTTTGAGGGATTGTTAGTCATCAGTATTTTTCACTATCTTTAGATGACTATAGATGGGTTCTAGATTTATAAAAACAACCTTCCTTGAATATTGTGAGTTTCATAAATCTCACTACCTTCATTATCCTTATGGAAAAATTTTCACTATTTTATCAATTTCCCATTTCATGGTCACCCTGTTGCTCCTACAAACTCCTCATAAGCTTATACCTCTCATTTTTACCCTTCTTCCCTTCCTATAACCTCATTGGCCTATTTTCCCCTTGTCCATAAACTCCACTTTACCTCTATGGTTTCCTATAAGCCTACTCACTCCCAGGTTACCCAGGTTCCTCAAGCATTGATAGTCTCAAAACTATCTCTATAGGCTCTTTAGATAAATAAAGTAAATTGGATTTTGTATCTTCAATACAACACTTTTGAAAATAATCTATTTTTCACTTGAAAACCTCCATGTCAAATCCCAGTCAAAGTCAGGTCAAATTACCCTCCCACTAGGTCATTAGGGTTTCACATGTTGTAAGGTCATCATTGGATGTTTCATACACTACTTTTCCTTTGATAGAATCTGGCTCAGATGTAATAGAATGTCAAGACATAGTTATTCAAGAAGGACCTAAAATATTTCCAAAGAAGACTATCTCTTCAGTTCAGAGTCTGCACATGAGGAAAATGGACAAACTTTGGCATTTCAGTAGGATAGTTGAAAGGTCTATCTGCAGAAAGTACTGGTAAGGTAGGTGGTCTGCTCCTGAATGAAAACAACCTACATCAAAGGAGAGAAGAAAAACTTGGTCTTGTAGGTAACTAGGGTTATGAACTTGATGGTCTAGTTGAGTGCCAAAAATAGTGATCACTTGAAGAAATGACATAGAGGAAGCACACAAAGCCAAACATGAAGAAAGTCTATTAGAGACTATTGATGAGATTTGGAAAAGGTGAGGTGTACTGGAAATAAGTGAAAGAACTTGAAAGGGCTATAGAGAACTTAGAACACAACATTGATGATTGCTGTAAAGCACTCCAGACACCTAGGTTTTTGGTAAAATGGCCAGAGAAAGTGAAAGATGAGTTGAACTCCATGGTGGAAGCAAAAGAGGATTTTGAAGATGCCACTGTGTGATCAGATCCCAAACTTGTCAAAAATGAGCTTGTCATGCCTAAATGAGAAAAATATGAGTTGAGCTCCAAGGTGGGAACAAAATAAGTTTTTGAAGATGCTGCTATATGACCAAATCCTAAAGTTGTCAAAATCAACCTGGCATGCCTAAATTAACAAAAGAAAAGCCACCTCGATGTTTTCAGTCACCCGCAAAGCAAAAGTGTTAAATGACATCAGTAAGAAAAGGAAAAAGGCTTTTAAACATTAGAAAGTGGGTTTTCAAAAGATTAAATCAAAACTTCACTTGGCTATAAAAGCCCATAAAACACTTCAAGGGAGTCATTTTTGCCTTCAAGAGATCAAGAGCATTCAAGGAGAGGAAAATTTGTGAGTTTTCAAGCCAAACTTGAGCAAACTTTCCTGCCGCTACACGCCTGGGGTCAGGCATTGTGCCCTTGGAAAATTCCCCCCACACATTTTACACTGGCGTTGCGTGCCTGGAAGTGAGTGTTGCGCTCTTTCTCGACAAACTCAGTGAAGTTTTCCATTGGCGCTGCATGCTTAGGACTGGCGCTGCGCCCTAAGCACTGGCACTGCGCGCTTGGATAGGAAGGGTTTCTAAACCCTACAACCACTCAAATCACTCCAAAGGGCTTCAAAACTCTTACTGAAGGTCCTCCAAACATATTGAGGGGTAAAGCTACATAATCAGAGTAAATCTCGAGGTCATCAACCAATGTCCAAGAATTTTTTGGTCATCATTTAATTGAAATAAGTGAAACCCTGAAGGAAACCTAAGGCTTAAACTTGAAATCCTTTGTTTCATTACTTCATCTGCTTAGAAATAAAATAATTGATAGAAGCGAATTACATATTTTTGAGGTTTTTCATTCATCTAATCTTGTCCCTACATCCATTTCCTTCATAACACTCTGTCCCTTCACTTACAAAAAATGGACATTCCATTACCCTCTTTTTCATCTCAATTTTCACATCAATCCTAGGGTTGGAAAAACAGAGTTTTCAAAATTTCAGAAGAGGGAGACAATGGTAGTGGTGGAGAGGCGCAAATGCCAAGGAGGCATGAGCACAAAGGATGAAATATAAATATATTTGAACCCCTCAACATAAGGGAGCTAATGGAATCTCTCTTTACTATTTCATGTTTCAAACACATGGGATGCTTTGACTTTTGTGAAAAGGTGCAACAAGTACAAAACCAGCCTGAACTTACAAGAATTTTCATTATCAATTTGCATGACAAATAATTTAATCTAGCTAGGGTTACATTTGAGTTGTCTACTAATGCTATTGCTGCAGCTACTGGGATACAAAGTGTCGGTGAGAAATGGTTCAAGCAAGAAAACCTAGACATGAGCTACTTTGATCCATATCTAAAACCTAGGTATAAAGACCACCATAAGTCCATCTTTCCTTTTTCACATCTGCTTGATATATATGCACTGATGATGAGGATCATAATGAAATATTTCACATGTGAGGGAAGATTCTCCCACATTTACTCATATCACATCAGGCTGCTTATGCATTTTACTAGAGTGAGGATGTTGCACATACCCTATTACCTCTTTAGAAGCATTGAAAAAATGTCCTACATAGGGCAAAAGAGAGACTATCCTCAGCATATGCAAATTCTCTTCCATCACTCACTTATCATGTTGTGAAACCAGCTCCAAAAATAGAAGAAAAAAGATATCAACGCCTTCGAAATAATCCACTTAGAGGGAAACCTCCAATACATTACATAAATGAACAATTCTTGGATGATACAAATGACAAAACCTCCTTTCTATATATAGGAGTCCATGGGGCCACAATGTAATCCTAGTGGGGCCTCAATGTAACCCTAGCGGACCTAACAATAATAATGTAAGGGGACAATAATAACAATATGGGAGTTACGGGGTACAATGTTACGGGGTACAAAAATAAAAATAAGAGACCTCACTAGTAATATAAGGGATACATATTAATATAGGGACTTAACATACTCTCCTGGCCAAAAGTATTGTCCTCAATGGCTTGGTTATTTCTTGATGTACAGCCCATAAATTCTCATCCTCCCATGTGGAATCTTCTATATAGGAAAGTTCTTCCACTTATTTAGAATATTGAAATTTATCGTGCTTGTCGAGTTCTTGTTTACGTGAGCGCTTCAGGTTCTCAGAACTTCTTCGATGTGATGTTGATCTTCCTGACTGTTTTATCAGATTCTGCATAAATTTGGATTTATCCTTTGAGAGTTGGAGAACTTGTTGTTGATGTTAGATGTGATCTTCCACTAATTTATCATCCATAATAAAGCTATTGTTCATCCTTCAAACCATCCACTTAGCCTCCATTTCTGCTTTTAAACCATCTATGCCATCTTCTATTGCTCTTCGTAAGATCGAAATTTTTTGCACTTGGTACCATAATTTTGATATCTCATATTGCAATTATTCCTGTTCATGCGTCATAGTATATCTTTTTGAGGGCTTAATGGGTATGGAATTATTTTTTTGAGCATTATAGAACCCAATACTGATAAAAATTCTAAAATATTCACTTGGAATCACTTCAAACTGCTTTTGCAAACAAACGTTATGCAATTTTAAAAACCAAATACACACCTTTTTCTTGCTTTTGAGGAGCTCGATATTTAAATTGACTTATCTCTATAATTGCAGATCCTCAATATCTAAAATTCGGCCTTGTAGTATTCCTATAAAGCTTCTTTAAAATTCCACAGGTTTGACTTGATTTGGATTCTTCAAGGCAAAGTTATGTCTAATCTCCCACAATGACCTAATTATGGACTGGTTCAGTAGAGTGAACTTGTACGACTTGCCACGTGTCACTGTTTGTTCCTTTGGCTCTGAAATTTATACACAGGAAACTACAGTACAATTCCAATCTGATGCTCAGAGAGAGCGTTATGAAGATTTTACCACGATCACCTCTTTGAGATGAAATTCGAGAGCCTGAAAAAGACCTAACTTCCACATATCATATCTCCGAAAATATTACGAACCAAGCTCCGAAATGTTGTGAAGATGTTCCTCACGATCTCTACTTCGCTCTCTAAAAATTTCAGCTTTTGAAGCTTCGTAGAAAAAAGGTTATAGCGAACATTCCGTGATGACCGTTTTAAGTGAAATTTAGGAGCCTGCAAAAATCCCTACCTTCCACAGATCATATCTCCGAAAATATTGCGAAACAAGCTCTAAAATATTGCGATGATTTTTCTCAAGATTTTAGCTTCACACTCTAAAAATTTCAGCTTATGAACCTTTGTAGAAAAACAGTTATAGTGAAAATGCCACGATGACCTATTTGGAGCAGCGAAACCCTAGAATCCAAAGCTCTAATACCAAATGTTGTGGAACCAACTCCAAAAATAGAAGAAAAGAGATATCAACGCCTTAGAAATAATAAACTTTGAGGGGGAAACCTCCAATACATTACATGAATGAACAATTCTTGGATGATACAAATGACAAAACCTCCTTTCTATATATAGGAGTCCATGGGGCCACAATGTAACCGTAGTGGGGCCACAATTAATCCTAGCCGACCTAACAATAATAATGTAAGGGCACAATAATAAAAATATGGGGGTTATAGGGGTACAACGATAAAAATAAGGGGGGCTACACTAACATAATAAGGGACTACGCTATTAATATAGGTAATTAACATATCAAAATGGTTGTTCACCAACTACAATAGAAATGCATTCCATGGGAGAAATGCATTGCCAATGAGGTGTTCACTTCTCCACAAGCCCATCATCTACAAAATACACCATCATCATCTCATCCTCCCATTCCTAATTCTCCATCACTTCATGCTATTACTACAACTCCAATCACTCATATTTCTTCACCCCATGATGATCCTCCTTCATCACCTTCCCACAACCCTTCACCCTCATCTCATGATACCAAAACATCCAATAGTGAGGCAGAGATCAGTGAGGAAAATGGCAGTGAGACAGATGGCACTGAGATGGTTGAGATAGAGCCTTTTCCTTTGAACTATCAAATAGGTCATAGGCAGGTGTTTGCTACACAAATTTTGGATGGGGCCCTGCCTTCTACATAAACAAAACATCTTGACAAAGGTAAGGAAAGGTCATTGAGGAAGAGGAGGAAGACAAGCATGAAAATGAACAAGAGTTTTAACTAATTCACCTTGACAGTGATGATGAGAATGAGGAGAGGATCACAAACATGTTTCTCAAGAGCAAGGATGCCTAGATTAGAGAGCTACAAACCAATCTTGGTAGGGCTAAGAATGTAATAAACTTCCTTGAGGTAGAAAACCAATAGTTAGAAACAAAGAAATCCATCTATGAGGTGAGAGCTATTAGAGCTTGGAAAGAGGCTACAAAAGCCAAGGATAAACTAGATGGGAGCTTGGGCACTCTTGATGACATTGAGGATGAGGAAGAACAACTTCATAGGAAGAGGCCAAGGAAAATTGGTTTGAAGAAGGCCTTATCCTAGGAAAGAGAGCAAGAGACAACATTGGTAGAGTAGCTCACTCCAAGTGAGCTGCTTGCCATGGAAATCAGCTACGACAGAGAATATTGGCTAGAGACAGCCAATGTACACCTAGAGGATCAACTTGAGAAGGCACAAAGGAACATTAACATAAAAAAGAATATGGCAAAGCATTATGCCATGAGGAACAAAATTGCAAGGGCCAAGCTCAAAAGAGCCCTTGCAAAGATTCAAGTCCTAAAAGAGGTAAAGGAGAAATAAAAGTTGGATATCTTTTTTGATTTATCCCTTCAAGCTTTCCAAACATGATCAGCAAGTTGAAATCCAATTTTTACACATTTTTGTACTTTTTGAAATTTTGACAATTAGCTAGCAGAAATAGGGCAAGGTGGGTGCTGCGCTCTTTTTTGGGGAACCCAATTGAGGAAAGGTTTACATATTCATGTTTATCAGGCCAAGGAAATCACCCTCAAAAATTTTCAAGTCATTTGGAGCAGAACTGGTCCTCCAAAAGTGCCAAAAACCACCTAAACATCATCTTTCTGCCCTCTTTTCAGCACTCGCGTTGTTCCCTGAGCAGTCTCGGGAGAATGGAGTTTTGGGTAGGAAAATGGACACCATTTTGGAAACCAAAGGCAGATTTGGTAACTAGACAGGACAAAATTTTCAATGAGATATCATGGAGCCCATTTGGACACTGAGAAGACCTCCAAATCTTAGCTACAAAACAAGAAATGTTTCTAGATTTGGCGTTGCGCGTTTGACATGGCGTTGCGCCCTTATACCTTGGCGTTTTTCCATTTCTTGAAATTCAACAAAAGACACAAGGAGTTAATTAAAAATATATTTTTAAGGCTTAATACACAATTATCTCTAAAATAAGCTGAGGATTTATGTTAGAAGTTATTTTTGCATTGAATGAGCTTGTGATATTTGTGCCTTGGGCCTTGCATGGTCTCAATGGTCAAATGCATTTATTATGTAATGAATGACATTTTGAAACCCTAGATAGATTTTACCTCCTCATTTTTGTAGTTAAATACTGCATGTATTCTTCATTATTGTTGTTTTTTGTTTATTGAGATGAATACATAGACTTGGAGTTGTGAAGAAATTGGCTTTGGAGTTGTGTGATTGTTTTTGGACTAAGCATAAATGGAGCAAGAACCTTCATACAATTCATCAACCTGGTTAATGGTGATGTTTCTCTAATCTAGTTATTGTTTTCTTATGTTCTCATATTGTTCCATCTTTTCTCTTGCATTAGAACATAAATTTTAGGCTAAGATATGTTGTTAGAGGCACCTTAGGTCTGTCTGCTTCTATTGCTCAAATTTTTTCCTCTGCTAGGTCTGATTGAAGAATTCTTATTTTCTCTTTAATTCCACTTAGCTTGTTTGTCTTCAAAATGATTAAATAAAGTCAAGCCAAAGAATTTTATGGTATGACTTGTCCTTTGGTGTAGCTTGAATCATTATTTTATAGGCTTTTCTTTGAAGTTTTCTTATGAGGGTTTAGGCTAAAGAAGTTTATGGTATGCCCTGCCCTTTAGTCTATCTTGAAATGGTTAATTTGAAGGTATTTATAGTTTGATTAAGGAATTTAGGATTTCCTCACTCTTTAATCATTACTTATGTGCTATCTTGAATGTTTTCTTTCTCTGAAGGTAGATAGCTAGAGAAGTTAGGAGTTCCCTACTCTCTAGGGTTTGATGGATAGTTGTTTTAAAGTTTACTTGATAGATCTAGGTCAAAGAAGTTTATGGTGTGCCCTGTCCTTTGATTCTTTCTTTATGCATAGTACTCTTATAGACTCTTCTTGTTATAGTTTATGTTAAAGGATTCTTAACTTCCCATTAAACCTACTACATTCACAACTTAATTTTCATTTCACACTCATTAAACCTATTTAGATCCATTTGGATTTGTTAACTTTCCCTATGAAACACCCTTGACCTATTTTTGTACTTTTCAAGGCATTTTGCAGACTCCATAGCCCAATGGTTTAAGTTTATCTTACTCTATCTGTATTCTTGAAAACCAACCCAACCAAACAAAACAAAACAAACAAACCCTATCAATTTAACTAGCCTAAAATTAGAATCCTAAAACAAACAAGTTACATATTTTACACAAATATAGACAAAGCCCTCTCTAAGTCCAAGAAGGCTAGGTCCTGTGACTCCAAATTTGGTTTGATGTTACCCTTGTACATTTCGTCTTGCTAGTCTGACAAATTACAGGGACCTAACATAATGGCGACTCCGCTAGGGACTCTGAGTAAGTAACAACCCAAATACTCCTTAGGAACTCACAAATCCCCTTTTGAAACTTAGATGAATCAAGTGTTAGCTAAGAATGATATCTGGTTGACTCATCATACTAAAAAAATGGTGACCATACTGGATAACACTTATTGAAAATCTTAGTGTTCCATAAAGGACTCAGAAAACCCAAAAAAATGTTTAGATTGGTATTTAGTTGTTGATGGTGGAAAACAAGTACATCCTCAGAACAGTAAGCATCATTCACCTGGTGACTCCACTAGTCTTCAATAGCCCTGTTGACCCCACTATTTCTCACAGACTCCCCTGGGAATGTATCAATCAGTCATAACAGTGTAAAGCCCAGTTACATACTGTGTGAAATTAGTACCCTTACAGATAGATCTGTTTTCAAAGCTCTCATAAACTTTCAGCCTTTTTGTGATTAAGGGTCTGAAATATGGCTTCACAAATAATTATCACCAGATCTCACCATGACCCAAACCCTCCTACCATAGTTGATGACCCAGAAATAATATTATGGAAAACTTCTAGGACTGAAGATTCAAATATTGTTAGACCAATTCATAAAGCAAGTTTTGTCATTGAAAATCTCACATCCTTGCAAGATACCCAATTTTACTTACACCATAGAAGAAACCTATTCAGAACTAAGTATCAAAGTGGAATAGAATAGACAGGCCTTGAGCCTACTAGCATAAAGAAGAGTCCTAGTGGAGAAGCCTCTCCTTCCACTCCTCTTGATTTTTAGCTTCTCCAACACTTTGGCTCCTTTCATTTCAAATCTTCTCAACATCAACTAGCTAGTCCAAGTACATCTACCACACCCACTCATACATCCACTATGCAAACCAATCCATTTCATCCTCCACCTCCTCTCATAAACCCCCCTCTTATAAACCCTCCTTGGGTTCCTTTACCTCAAATCATGGCAGCATTTTTTGCCCCATTGGTACTACCCCAACCTTTACTACCTATGCCACAAGAATACCAATCCGAAATACCTCACTTTAATGGAACTTACCTTACAACTACCCAACAACATGTAGATAAGATGAATGACGCTTTTGACTACCAAGAAATAAAAGAGGAGACCATAAAAATGAGAATTTTTTCCCAAATTTTAGGGGGGGAAGAAAAGAAATGGTTCAAAAAATTAACTCCTAACATCATACATGATCTCCCTTCCCTTTATCAAACATTCATAAACAAGTGGGAGACTAAGAAAAATACCCTTCAGATCCTATCAGAGTATGATAACCTTAAGAGAAATGTCGGAGAGAGTGTCCAATAATACTGCACTATGTTCAATAGTGTTTAAAATGCATTCCCACCTCACATGAAACCCCCACAAGGCCATGCCTTAGTAAAGTTTCCAAATGGGTTTGATCTCGAAATGGCCTACCAGTTAAGATAAATAGATCCCCTTACCCTAGAAGACATGAAAAGGGGAGCTGTAAGTGTAGAAGCCAATCTAATTTCTAAGAGGGCTAGGATGAGAACATAAAAGAGGGTTACATACAAAGAAGAAACTGTGGCCTCCACATCTGATGCTAAAATTCAAAATCTAGTTAGGACAATGGAAAGGATGATGGATGGAATCAACCTGAATGAAAGAGCGCCCCCTAGGGAAAACCAATCAAATCCTCAAAGAAACCAAAAATTTAGAAGAGATCCTCCTCAAATCAAACAAGGAGACAATTACCAGCAAATTATGCCTCCTTTCTAAGAAAAATATGTAGATGAAGAGGAAAGAGAGACTAAAGAGTTCGAAGAAAACCATGTGAATTTAATAGGCTCTAATAGTGAAGATGTTGTTTTTCTCACAGAAGAAGAACAAGGTCTGTTCTCCTCAAACCAAACTGAAAGAACATACGAAGATTCTTAAGAGTACAAACTAGGATTTGAAAATTCTATCATGGAGGTTCATAGGCAATATGACCTCAAAAGTAGGAAAACCCAAGATACCCCGAAGAAGAACAAACCAGAAATTTCTGCTAGGAAGATCCCTGAAAAAACTCCTAAAAAGACATAAGAAAATGCAAACATAATGGCTAAGAACCCTAATCAAAGTAGAAAAAAAATTGGCCAACATGATAGTGACCAAAGCTGCCCTAGTACATCAACTAGTGGCCCTAAGAAAGCTTCTTTAACTGACATTCCTAATAAAAATTAGCAAACCAAAGTTGCAGAAAAGACCATGTATGATAAAACTGATGTAAATAGCCATACCTCTTACTAAAATAGTAACTCAAGATGTATATAGGTCTCAATTTTTGAAGGCTTTGAACATAGGAAATGACATCGACACTCTAAATTTGACTGATGACAAGCCAAAACTGCTGTTTGGACTTGAGGTAGAGGGAAAGTTTCAAGAGGGAGTTGTCCCTCCATTCTATGCTAGTTTGAACATTCATGACAAAATCCTAAACAATGCCATGCTAGAATCCGATGCTTCACATAACCTCATGCCAAAAGTAGTGATGGAGAGATTAGGCCTAGAAATAACCAAACCATACAAAGACTTGTACTCTTTTGATTTGAGTAGAGTTAAATGTCTGGGTCTAATCAAAGATCTATGTGTTAATTTGGCACAAATACCAGCCAAGAGCCTAGTCATGGACATTGTAGTGGCCGTCATTCCCCCAAAATATGACATGCTTTTATCTAGATCATGGGGAGTCAAACTCCAAGGAAACCCTCCAAATGGACATGCCCTATGCTACCATCCCAGTATTTAGCCAAACAAGAATATTGTATAGAGAATCTCACATGAAATACATGGTAAGCAGCCAAGATAGGCCAAACAACACCCCTCTTTATTCTATCCATTCATACCTTGACCCATTTATCTTGTACAATAAAGATGACATTAATGAACAAGTAAATGAAAAAGAGGAAGAGCTAGACCTATCAGAATAGTGAAACCAAACACCAAATGAAGAATATAACAGTCAAAACCTTTGCAGCCATGTACAACAAGATAATGGTGAATATGAACTTGAAACTCTTTGGAACATGAGCTTTGATGGCTCTTGTGGCAAAGCTGGTTCAGGAGTAGGTGTTCGGATACATAGCACCAATGAAGGTCACTCCTACAAACTTGATTTTCAATTTACAAACAATATTGTAGAATACAAAGCTCTTCTCCTAGGCCTACACTTGTTGAAAAACATAAGAGCTAAGAAGATTTTTATTCAAGGAGATTCCGAGATAATCATTAGGTAAATCAAAGGAGAATATTCAACCAAAATCCTAGGCTAAGAGAAATAGGAGTGTTGCCTTAGACCTCCTGAAAACATTTGAGAAATATGAACTTACCTCTATCCCAAGAGCTCAAAACAACCTCGCCAATGAACTAGCCTTTGTCGCTAGCACTTGCCAATTACCTCATGCCAATGAATAATACACAGTGAAAGTCAAAAGAATACCTATAGTACCTGATAACATAGATTATTGGAAAATGTTTGAAGGGGACAAACATATTGAAGAATTCCTGCAATCCAAGAATGAATTTGAATACCAAAACCAAACTTAGACCATGAACAAGATTGATCTAATGAAGAAAAAACACACAAAACAGAGCCATTTTCTCCTGCTGATATAAATATGTTAGAACACCTTCATGAGGCAGAATTTTGTAGGGATCTAGATCAAAAATACCTTAAGGTATTGCAATGAAAATATAATCTATTTCCAGGAGGTCTTGTCCCCTTAGAAGAGCTGTTCGATTTCAATGATGTTTCTAGGAAGCCTAAGATGGAATCCACCGAAACAGATGTAGAAGAATGCCACCTCTCATAAAACATAAATACATTGAGCTGCTCAAAGAATTTAAATATTTTTTTGCATGGGGCTATGAGGACTTGAAGTCCTATGATACAAACATCATTCAGCATAAGATTCCTCTCAAGGAAAATCAGAAACCATTCAAGCAGAAATTGAGAAGGATAAACCCTGTCCTAGTGCCTCTGGTTGAGAAGGAAATAAAGAAGATGTATGATGTTGGAATCATAGTCCCACTTAGGTACTGAGAATGGATTTCAAACCTTGTGTCAATAAGAGGGAAAACATGGGATATTAGGCTATGCATAGACTTCAGAAATTTAAACAAAGCCTCCCTGAAAGACAACTACCCTTTACCTAAGATGGATCATATACTACAAAGGGTGGTAGGCTCTAAAAGAATATCATTTCTTGATGTTTTTTCAGGATATAATCAGGTGGTAGTACACCCAGATCAACAAAAAACTACTTTCACTACACCTTGGGGCACCTTCATGTATGTCAAAATTCCTTTTGGGTTAATTAATGCGGACACTACTTTTCAAAGAGCCATGGACATTGATTTTTCTGAAGACATAGGTTACTTCATTGTGACATACCTGGATGACATCACTGTCTATTCTAAAACTAATGAAGAACACCTAGTTCACTTAAGAAAGGTCTTTGAAAAGTGTAGAAAGTATGTTCTATCTTTAAATCCTAAGAAAAATATGTTTGGTATTCAAGAAGGAAAACTCTTAGGCCACATCAGATCTGAAGAAGGGATTACGATAGACCCAAAAAGGATTAAGGGTATATTGCAAATCAACCACCCTAGGAACATCAAAGAGGTGCAATATTTCATTGGAAAGATTAACTTCCTAAGAAGGTTAATACCAAACCTTGCAAAACTCCTAAGAAACATTACAAACATGCTGAAAAGAGAAATAAGAGTCAAGTGGACCATAGAAGCAAAACAATCCTTTGAACTGGTAAAACAAGCACTTACACAAACACCAGTTCTAATCAGTCCTGATTTTACCAAGGATTTCTTCATCTTCTCATTTGCATCAGAACACACAATTGCTACATTATTGCTACAAAATAACATAATGGGACAAGAATAACCCATAGCTTTCTTCAGCAAGGCACTAAGAGATGCACCTATGAAATATAAAGTCATGGAAAAACAAGCCTTTGCCTTAATCAAAGCATTAAAATGTTTCAGAGTTTACATCTTGCATTCACATGTCATCACTTTTTTTCCACACACAGTTGTTAAAGACATACTAAATCAGGATCCTGATGGCAAAAGTGGTAAGTGGATTGTTGTAATCATGGAATATGATCTAGAAATTAGACCCACTAAACTAATCAAAGGACAAGGACTTGCCAAACTAATGGATGAAGCAAACTTTCAAGCACTAGACATAAACATGATACATTCCTTGGATGAACAAGAGGGGTTGGCGACTCCACCCATTGAAGAGGTATTTCTGAACTCACTCTGGCATGCTGATATATTGTATGTGCTTTTTAATCTAAATGCTCCTTCTGCTTTGTCCAAAACAAAAGCTAGATTCTTGAAACTAAAGGCTGTAAATTTTTTCATTCTAGATAAAATTTTGTATTGGAAAACTTCTGTTGGTATCTTGCTTAAATGTTTACTTGAAGATGATGTCGATAGAATCATGCATGAGTTTCATGAAGGAGAATGTGGAGGTCATCTCTATTGGAAAACCATTGCCAACAAAATCCTTAGAGCTAGTTTCTATTGGCCCACTCTTTTCCTTGATATCCACAAGCTAGTAATGACTTGCCATAAGTGTCAAATATTTGATGGAAAGAGAAAACTACTGCCTTTGCCTTTTCACCCTATCAACATTGAAACTCATTTTCAACAATAGGGTTTATATTTCATTGGAGAAATACACCTTGCCTCCTCTACCTAGCACAAATGGATCCTCAATGCAACTGACTATTTCAACAAATGGATAGAAGACATCCCTTCAAGGAATTCCACTGACTTAGTGATCATCAAATTCCTTAAAAACAATATCCTGTCCAGATTTGGCCGTCTAGGAAAATTCATCATCGATAATGCTGCTGCATTTAAGTCTAAGAGAATGGTGTACTTTTTCTACAAGCATCACATTACACTAGGGCATTCTACAGCTTATTACCCTCAAGGTAATGGGTTGGCTGAGTCCTCTAACAAAAGTTTGGTGAACATCATCAAGAAGTTGTTGGAAGAGAAAAAAATTCATGGCATAGAAAATGATTGCATGCACTATGGGAAGATAGATTAACAAGAAAAAAACAAATTAAGATGTCTCCCTATCAACTAGTGTATGGCATGGATGCAGTTTTTCAAACATCCTTGGGAGTTTCAGTGATGAAGCTCCTCATGGAGGTACAATAAGAAGATAATGATATGAAAAAGAGGCTGAACTAAACCATTCAATTCTAGCAGTCAAGGGAAGAAGTTTACAACATAACACAAGAAGTGCAAGAGAACATCAAGAAGATCTTTGACAGAAGGACTAAAGCCAATGATTTCCAGTTTGGAGACAAAGTGATGAAGCGGGATTCAAGAAGAGAGGAAAAATGCAAGCATGGAAAATTTGAAAATCTATGGAAGGGTCCATACATCATCCTTTTAGTTAGAGGTAACAATGCATTCTTCCTACAAGAATTGGATGGAACAGAGCTATTTGGAGTTCTTGTCAATGGTAGGATGCTCAAGCACTATTTTTGTTAAAAGTTCCTAGTTTGAAGTTTTATTCATTGTACATAACATTGCTTGATAAAATATCAGAAAAAAATGAAACAAAAAAACAAAGAAAAGAATAAAAAGAGGGCAGATGAAAAGAAGAGGTAAAGCCTCATACCAAAAAAGAATGTTCCTGAAAGTGTGCAAGTATAAATGCCACTACTTTGAGGAAGAAAAGTCTTGTTCAGTCATACAGCCTAACCATGATTGAACATGTTTTAAATTTCTGCCGATAAGTAAGAGAAGCAAGATTTTCCAAACAATCTAAACTTGGCTTATCAAGTAGACTAGGTTAGGAAAAGATGCTGGTTCCCAAAGCTTAAATCTGAACTAAAGAGAAATGAGAGGGATAGGTAAAAAACTCCAAATTATGAGCCCTCAAGTTTCTAGTTTTACTTGTACAAAAATAAAATTCGTGTGTCATTTTTCCAAGATGCCACAACTCCTGACAAACCAAACTGCCTAACCTTGATTTGGTCATGTTTTGAATTTTATGTTGATAGGTTAGAGAATGAAAATATGTCAAACTATTGACAGATAAGTAGATTAGGTAGAGGATAAAAGAGCTCATTATCCTAATCTGAGTTCTTGGAAGTTATAAGGGTAGAAGTAGATAGTTTTTATGATTTCAAAAGAGAAAAAATGATGTCAAGGGTTTTCCAATCCAAATGCACCCAAGTGAAGAAAAAATGTTAGGAAAAGTATGATGGGTAGGTAGAGATGATGCTAAGCAATCATATTTTTTCAGATTATAGGATCATAGCTTCAAATAATAGCAGCAAGATCAGCCTTGAAAAATGAAATAATAGGAATAAATTAGCAAGCACGTGAGGCTGCTTATCTGCAAAACCAGAGATCTGAACTCTGAGGTTCTTGACACTTCCTTAAAGGAGTTTCCCTCCCCAAGTGGAACCACTGTTAGTCATCAATAATTTTCACTATATTTAGATGACTATAGATTGGTTCTAGATTTCTGAAAAACAACCTTCTTTTGAATATTGTGAGTTTCATAAATCTCACTGCCTTCATTATCCTTATAGAAACTTTTTCACTATTCTATCAGTTTACCATTTCATGGTCACCTTGTTGCTCCTACAAACTCCTCGTAAGCTTATACCTCTCATTTTTACCCTCCTTCCCTGCCTATAACCTCATTTTCCTATTTTTCCCCTGTCCATAAACTCCACTTTCCCTCTAGGGTTTCCTATAAACCTGCTCATTCCTAGGTTCCTCAAGCATTGATGGTCTCAAAACTATCTCTGTAGGATATTTAGATAAATCAATTACATTTGATTTTGGATCTTCAATACAACACTTTTGAAAATACTCTGTTTTTCACTTGAAAACCTCCAAGTCAAATCCCAGTCAAAATCAGGTCAAAGGACCCTCCCACTAGGTCATTAGGGTTTCACATGTTGTAAGGTCATCATTGGATGTTTCAGGAAATGCTTTTCCTTTGCTAGAATCTGACTCAGATGTAATAGAATGTCAATACATGGTTATTCAAGAAGGACCTAAAATATTTCCAAAGAATACTATCCCTTCAGTTCAGAGTATGCACATGAGGAAAATTGACAAACTTTGGCACTTCTGCAGGAGTGTTGAAAGGTCTATCAGCAGAAAGTACCTATAAGGTAGGTGGTCTACTCCTATATGAAAACAAATTACAACAAAGGAGAGAATAAACACTTGGTCTTGCAGGTAACTAGGGTTATAAACTTGATGGTCCAATTGAGTGCCAAAAACAGTGATCACTTGTAGAAATGACATAGAGGAAGCACACAAAGCCAAACATGAATAAAGTATATTACAGACTATTGATGAGATTTGGAAAAGGTGAGGTGAACTGGACATAAGTGAATGAACTTGAAAGGGCTATAGAGAACTTAGAAGACAACACTGATGATTGCTGTAAAGCACTCCACACACCTAGGGTTTTCGTAAAGTAGCCAGAGAAGGTGAAAGATGAGTTGAACTCCATGGTGGAAGAAAAATAGGATTTTGAAGATGCCACTGTGTGATCACATCCAAAACTTGTCAAAAATGAGCTTTTCATGCCTAAATAAGTAAAATATGACTTGAGCTCCAAGGTGGGAACAAAAGAAGTTTTTGAAGATGTTGCTATATGATCAAATCCTAAAGTTGTCAAAATCAAACTAACATGCCTAAATGAACAAAAGAAAAGCCACCTCAATGTTTTCAGTCACCTGCAAAGAAAAAGTGTTAAATGACATCAGTAAGAAAGGGAAAAAGATTTTTAAACTTTAGAAAGTCAGTTTTCAAAGTATTAAATCAAAACTTTGGTTGGCTATAAAATCCCATCAAACACTCCAAGGGAGTCATTTTTTCCTTCAAGAGATCAACAAAATTCAAGGAGAGGAAAATTTGTGAGTTTTCAAGCGAAACTTGGGCAAATGTTCCTGGCATTGCGCGCCTAGGATCAGGTGCTGCGCCCTTGGAAAAATTCCCCCACACATTTTACACTGGCGTTGTGTGCTTGGAAGTGAGTGTTGCGCCCTTGGAAGAGTGTTGTTCTCTTTCCTGACAAACTGAGTGAAGTTTTCCATTGGTGCTACGTGCTCAGCACTGGCGCTGTGCTCTTGGATAGGAAGGGTTTCTGAACCCTACAACCACTCAAATCAGTCCAAAGGGCTTCCAAACTCTTGCTGAAGGTCCTCAAAACATATTGAGGAGTAATTATAGGTCATCAACCCATCTCCAAGAATTTTTTGTCATCATTTAATTGAAAGAAGTGAAACCCTAAGAGGAAACCCTAAGGCTTAAACTTGAAATCAATGTTTACCATTACTTCATCTGCCTGGAAAGAAAATCAGTGACAGAAAGAGTAATTACACTTTTTGGAGGTTGTTCATTCATCTAAGCTTGTCCCTACATCAATTTCCTTCATAACACTCTATCCCTTCACTTGAAAAAACTACTATTCCATTACCCTCTTTTTCATCTCAATTTTCACATCAATCCTAGGTTTGGAAAAACAAAGTTTTTAGAATGTCAGAAGAGGGAGACACTGACAATGGTAGAGAGGCCCAAATGCCAAGGAGGCATGAGCACAAAGGAGGAAATATAAATATATTTTAACCCCTCAACACAAGGGAGCTAATGGCATCTCCCTTTACTGTTTCCTATTTCAAACACATGGGATGCTTTGACTTTTGTGAAAAGGTGTAGTAAGTACAAAACCACCTTGAAATTACAAGAATTTTCATTATCAATTTGCATGACAAAAAGTTAGTCTAGCTAGGGTTACATTTGAGTTGTGTACTAATGCTATTGCTACAGCTACTGGGATACCAAGTGTGGGTGAGAAATGGTTCAAGCAGGAAAACCTATACATGAGCTAGTTTGAGCCATATCTAAAACCTAGGTATAAACACCACCACATGTACATATTTCCTTTTTCACATCTTCTTGATAGATATGCACCCACGATGACGATCATAATGAAATATTTCACATGTGAGGGAATATTCTCCTTCCTTTACTCATATCACATCAGGCTGTTTATGCATTTTACTAGAGTGAGGATGTTGCACATAACCTGTTACCTCTTCAGAAGCATTGAAAAAGTGTCCTACATAGTGCAAAATAAAGACTATCCTCAGCAAATGCAAAGTTTCTTCCATCACTCACTTATCAAAATGGTTGTTGTGCCCCAACTACAGTAGAAAGGAATTCCATGGGAGAAATTCATTGCGAATGACGTGTGCACTTCTCCACAAGCCCATCATTAGAAAAATACACCATCATCATCTCATCTTCCCATTCCTACTTCTCCATCACTTATTGTTGTTCTTACATCTCCACTCACTCATATTTTTTCGCCCCATGATGATCCTCCTTCATCACCTTCCCAAAACCCTTCACCTTCATCTCATGATACCAAAACATCCAGCAGTGAGGTAGATGGCAGTGAGATAGATGACATCTAGATGGTTGGCATAGATCCTTTTCCTTTGAAATATCAAAGAGGTCATAGGCAAGTGTTTTCTCCAAAAATTGTGGATGGGGCCCTCCCTTCTACATCAACAAAACAACTTGACAAAGGTAAGGAAAAGGTCATTGAGGAAGAGGAGGAAGAAAAGCATGAAACTGAACAAGAGTTTCAACTAATTCACCTTGATAGTGATGATGAGAATGAGGAGAGGATCAAAAACATGTTGCTCAAGATTAAGGATGCCTAGATTAGAAAGATACAAACCAATCTTGGTAGGGCTAAGAATGTAATAAAATTCCTTGAGATAGAAAACCAACAGTTAGAAATAGAGAAAGCCATCTGTAAGGTCAGAGCTATCAGAGCTCAAAAAGAGGCTGGAAAAGCTAAGGATAAACTATATGAGACCTTGGGCACTCTTGATGACATTGAGGATGAGGAAGAACAACTTCCTAGGAAGAGGCCAAGGACAATTGGTTTGAGGAAGGCCTTAGCACGGGAAAGAGAGCAGGAGTCAATATTAGCAGAGCAACTCACTTCAAGTGAGTTTATTTCCATGGGAATTAGCTATGATAGAGAATATTAGCCAGAGAGAGCCAATTTACACCTAGAGGATCAAATTGAGAAGGAACAAAGGAACATTAACATACAAAAGAAGATGGAAAAGCATTATGTCGTGAGGAACAAAATTGCAAGGGCTAAGCTCAAAAGAGCCCTTGCAAAGATTCAAGTCCTGAAAGAGGCAAAGGAGAAAGACAAGCTAGAAATCCTTGCTAATGTATCCCTTCAAGCTTCCCAAACATGATCAGCAAGTTATAATCCAATTTTGACACTTTTTGTACTTTTTGAAATTTTTGCAGTTAGCTAGCAGAAAAAGGGCCAAGCGCACAGTGCCACTGTCGATATGCTCTTTTTGGGGAACCCAATTGAGGAAAGTTTTACATATTCATGTTCATCGGGCCAAGAAAATCACCCTAAAAAATTTTCAAGTCATTTGGAGCAGAACTGGTCCTCTAAAAGTGCCAAAAACCACCTAAAAATCACCTTTCTGCCCTCTTTTCAACATTGGCGCTGCGCCTTGAGCAGTATTGGGAGAATGGAATTTTGAGCCAGAACGTGGACACCATTATGGAAACCAAAGGCAAATTTGGAAACTAGATAGGACAGGCTTTCCAATGAGCTAGCATGGAGCTCATTTGGACACCGATAAGACCTCCAAATCTTAGTTGCAAAACATGAAATATTTCCAGATTTGGTACTGCGCCCTTGCCTGAAAGTCAACAAAAGACACAAGGATTTAATGAAAAAAATACTTATAAGGCTTAATAGACAAACATATCTAAAATTAGCTAAGGAATTATGTTAGAAGTTATTTTTTCATTGAATGAGCTTGGGATATTTGTGCCTTGGGCCTTGCATGGTCTCAATGGTCAAATGCATTTATTATGTAATGAATGACATTTTGAAACCCTAGCTAGGTTTTACCTCCTCATTTTTGTAGTTAAATACTACATGTAAGCTTAATTATTGTTGTTGGTTGTTTATTGATATGAATACATAGACTTGGAGTTGTGAAGAAATTGGCTTTGGAGTTGTGTGATTGTTTTTGGACTAAGCATCAATGGAGAAAGCACCTTCATAGGGTTCATCAACCTGGTTAATGGTGATGTTGCTCTAATCCATTTATTGTTTCCTTATGTTCTCATATTGTTCAACTCTCTCACATGACCATAAAATTTTAGTAGATATATTTATTACAGCATATTTCTGAGTTATTTATTATTGTCAAATGTTTTCCTCTTTGAGTAGTTGAAATTTAACTTAACTGTCTTTATTCCACTTAACTTGTTTACACATGATAAAAATGATTCAAACAATGATCAAGCCAAAGAAATTTATGAAAGCCTTTGCTTATTTGGTGTAGCAGATATTTCTTTCAAACTTTAGGATTTTTGTAGGAGTTTAGGCTAAGAAGTTTATGGTAATACCTGTCCTTTAGTCTATATTTAAATGAATTTACTTTGAAGGTGAAGGTATTTAAAGGCTGATTAGAGAATTTAGGAGTTCCTATACTTTAATCATTTCTTATACTAACTATCTTGAATGTTTTCTTTCTGCGAATATATAGCTGAGAAGTTAGGAGTTCCTGCTCTCGAGTTTAGTGAATCATTGTTTTAAAGTTTACTTGATAGAGCTAGGTCAAAGAAGTTTATGGTGCGCCTTGTCCTTTGATTCTTTCTTGATGCATAGTACTCTTATAGACTCTTCTTGTTATATTTTATGTTAAATAATTCTTAACTTCCCTTCAAACCTACTACATTCACAACTTAATATTCATTTCACACTCACTAAACCTATTTAGATTCATTTGGCTTTGTTAATTTTCCCTATGAAACACCCTTGACCTATTGTTGTACTTTTCAAGACCTTTTGCAGACTCCATAGCCTAATGGTTTAAGTTTCTCTTACTCTATCTGTTCTTCTTGACAACCAACCCAACCAAAAAAAACAAAACAAACAAACTCTATCAATTTAACTAGCCTAAAATCAACACCCTAAAACAAACAGGTTAAATCTTTTACACAAATATAGAAAGAGCCCTCTATGAGTCCAGGAAGGCTAGGTCCTAGGAATTCAAATTTGGTTTGATATTACCCTTGTACATTTGTTCTTGCCAGTTTGACAAATTACAGGGACCTAACAGGGGTATTGATCCATGTTAAGAGAATTTTGTGCAACCAAGAGAACCCTCCAAATACTCACCCTTTTGGCAGCGATCTGCTTGCGCAGACTAAAGTCTCTCCCAAAGCAGTCTAGGGGGGTGCTGGAACTAGGTTTACACACCCTAAAGGATGAATGTGATGTGGGCATAACCCTTCTTGATCTAATATAATTAATATTTTTCTACGCAATTTCGTTTAACCTGATTCTGATTTAAATGTAACAAACCCTTAAATTTAATGCAGCTCCTGCACAAACACACACAGAGCTATTTTTCATTCAGATTTAACTTAATAGAAATGTATATAAATCTTGTGCAAAAACATAGACATATAATTATACAATTAACCCAACAATTCATATCAAATAATAGAAACTACAACAAACTGATATGCAAATCAACACATTAACACATAAGACAAAGATCATGCAAGTAACCAATAATTCTTCTAAAACATCTCTTTATTAAGCAGAACTTCAGTGACTACAATTATTTCTCTTTCAAAGACATCCGTAGAGCCCTCGCACACATCCCAGGACTTAGGTCTCCACGCACACAACCGTAGGAGCCTATCTCTTACTCAAACTATTCACAAAAAACTGGCCCAAAATCACATTAATTCACGAAAGATATATCATGGATTGTATCATCTCTTCAACTTGAATCTTACCTACCTTTTTATATAACTTATATGCACAAAAACCATGGAATCAAACCGTGGTTTGAGCCCCATGATTTACCCTTTTACCCATTACAATAAGAAGGAGATTTGACCCGCCCCAAAGCCCCTTGACCTGCGCCCAACAAAAGGTAAAATTTTTTACTAGTATACCAAGTGATGGTCTATGTCTCAAGTCATACCTTATATTTAATTCAACAATAAGGAATTCAAAAAAAGCTTGATATTTTGAAACTTGAGAGGTTTCTTGGTTTTGATCAAGTTACTAATCTTAACATACTGGAATAATACCATTATGAGATTATGGATCTTCAAAACAATTGATATCATTTGTGACAACATGAATAGTTTCTTGAGGATATTTATCATCAATAATTAATGGAGGTTAAATTTGTTGAGCAATTTTTGGCCTATGTAAAATTTGAGGTTGAAAATGCCTTCTATATTGGACTTGTGGTCTGTTTGCAACTTATTGAGCTACCCTAGGTTGAGTTTCCATTCTAGAGACTCTATTACAAAAATTAGAGAGGTTATTTCATCAATTTTATGTTCATCTTTAGTTTTTGATGATGAGGTACCTTCTTCTTTAACTTTCATTCTTTTCTCAACCTTTTGTGCCTTAGCTTTTAGTTTAGCAGAAGTTAATCTATTAGATGAAACTTTGATTACATTAGTTTACATGTCTGCTAAGGTTTCATATTTTCTATCCAAGAATTACAAGAAAGTTATCTTCAAAATATTTGGAATACCTAAACTTAGCATAAGTTACTGATGGTTTGCAATCTGGAGCCATTTTACTATAAAGTTTATTGAATCTTTTAATGAAATCAACCACCGGTTCACTAGTGTTTATTTTCAAGTCTACAAATTCTGTTAAGTAGTAAACATCATCCTTTTTTATTACCCATTTAGTTTTAAAAATGTTAGATAGTTCATCCCATGAATTAATGGAATTAACTTGAAGTTGTCTACACCATATTCTAGTATTTACTTCAAGTGACTAAACAAAGAGTATTGTATAGACATCCATATGCTCAATATTCAAGTTATTACCAAAATCTAGAAATGCAGCCAAATGATCTTCAACATATGGCCATGTCTCTCCATTGAATCTAGGTAGATGTTTTAAATACCAATAAGGAAAATCATGGAGTTAGGTTGTAGCTAGAATAACTAAGGCTGCATAACGTACTTCTACAATTGGTTGAATACGAACTATTTGGTGTTATGATGGAACTATCCTTTTAGGAGTAAGAAGTTTACTAGATAATGGTTGTAATGGAGTTTTAGGTTTTTGGAAAGATTGAGGATTAATGACTAATTTTTGAACTTCAGAATCATCCTCCTCCAAATATTAAAAATTTGTAGGATTAGTATAAATACTAAGCTCCTCTTCATTTTTAGCATAAGTTGAAGGGAAAATGTGTACCACAGGAGACATAAAATCAACTGGTTTGAATTTAGGAAGGGTAAGTGTTGAACCACAAAACTGTTCCTAAATTGACATCCTTTTCCATCATTTCTTCTTCCTTTTTCACAAATTCATGAACTCAATCAATGATAAATGACATATTACACATATGAGAAGGAATTTTTATGATCTCTACTTTATATTATAATGTTTCTTATTATTTAGATGAATTTATGTAATTTGCTATAGAATTCATGCAATTTTGTAGCTAAACTTTGTTTCTGCAACCACCGTTATTTTTTGACATGTTTTCAGAAGTAAATGAAGAAGCGAGTCATATGGGTATCTCTGAAATGGTCCACACATGCATCGTATCCCACTTACCTGTTCGAATTCAAGAAGGAATCATGCCTATGCTCGCGGTCAAAGATCAGTCAAGGAATGAGGTCAACAGACAAAGACTCTCGATTTTCTCTTACGTAGAAAATCGAGAGAGAGCCATGAAGAATTTTCTTCTAAATAAAATTCTAATTTTAGTTTTATTTTTCTATCCATTGGTAGAATTGTCTCAAATAGTTAAGTCAAAAACCTGTATAGATATCGGTCTGTTGAAACCGGGAATGAGCTTAGTTTTTTTGATAATACTGTGTTACCCTCTCAAACTCTGTTTTTCTAATAAATAAGACCAATTCTAGATCACTAATTCATGAATAGCCTAAGTAGATTTCACACTCGTTCTGTTGCAGAGGGCCCCTACATGAAAAGGAGGCTTTTGTAGTTGTTTTGTAGTTTATTTTACTGTCAATTTCATAGTTCAATTTCCTATTGATTCATAGTTAATTTCTTGTCAATTCATAAAAAATTTATCATTATTTCATAGTTATATTCTCATCGATTCATAGTTTAATTGCTCACTGTTTTGTATTTTAATTTCATGTCAATTAGTTTTAAATGTTTTTTGAATTAATTTTTTACATTTACAGTTGACTATTGGTTCTTATGCTTGCTTGAATCATCTCATGAATGTGACTTTATCATATTCCAATTGAATATATTTGTGCATTTGGTTATACATCAACCATAGGCTTTAAGATTAAACATGTCTTACGCAATAGATACTTTGTCATTTCTTGCTTGCCTTAGTTAATTTTGATTTCAATCAGCATAGTAATTTAATTTCATAGCAATAGAATTTATGCTTTCTTTCATTTAAATGTAGATTAAATTTATCTTTCAATCATTCTTAGATTTAAAACTAGGACAAAGTTGGATTATAATTGTACTTTGATTATTTTAGAAGTAGCTTAAATGCTTTGTTTTTGTAGAATTAATGCTTTCAAGGGATAAGGAAGAATATGGTTTCATTTTTTCATGTTGGTAGATAGAACATCATTTTAAGAAAACTAGAATTCAATTAGATTTAGAATATTTCTTTGTTTAAATAATGAATCAATTCAATTAGATGCTTTCCATACATGTTTTTCTGGCCTCAAATAGTCTAACATAGCTCAGATTTTAACCATTCAAAGTTTGATTTATTTTATGCAAAATAGATTAGTTATTTAACATTTCCTTTTCTTCCTTCTTTATATTTTATATTTCATTCATTTAATTAAAATTAATTTTTAAATCAATTCATTTTCTTAGAATAAAAATAACATTTCCTTTTATTTCTTCTCTAAGATTAAGTTTTCATCATTAAAATTCATTTAGAATTAGTTTTTCACTAGAATTTAAATATTTCATTTACAAGCATAGATTTAATTCCTTAGATCAATTTCAGTTCTTAAACTTTAGGCATAAAATACAAAACCCAAAAACAATATAAAACATACACAACGAAGTAAGAAAGAAGACCATCTAAGCATATATAGTGCACCACACTTCATTAGATTACTAATCTCAGTCAATAATTTATGATAGAAATTTAAGACATTAAATTGACTATACATTTTGGCGTCGTAGAGAAAGAGACTCTAGGGGTAGATTCATAGCTAGAGGTAGAAGTTTTTATTCTAGCAACACCGCTCACTCCACCAAGACCACGTAGTGCCACACCACCATCTCAAACTCATATTCCATTTTTCACTACAAGACATAGACTCCTTGAATTCTTAAGGTTAGAAATCCAACCAGGAGATTCTCTAACTTCATCTACTAAGGCAGCCTTAGAAGAGGAACATCCTAGATCTCCAACAGAAGGTGTAACCTTTCTCACCTCTATAGGAAACATATTCTATCTCAAGAGTTAGAAATCCATAGTGAGGAAGAAGAAGAAACTTTCTTCAATATCCCATCGATAGAAGAACCAAAGGAAGAACAAATAAATATATAGTTAGAACTTTACATTAGCTCTAAGGAATCTACAATGGCAGGAGAGGAAGAAGGAGGAGGAAACGTTATGAATGGAGATGCCTTAAGAATAGGAGGAGGAAGAAGAGGTGGAGGATGAGGTGGAGGAAGAGGTATAGGAAGAGAAGACCCTAACTCTGTTGGATTTCCTATAGTTGATTAGGATACAAATGACACAATGAAAAATATTTCACCTTCCATCCTTCCCAATTTCCATGGATTAAGGAGTGAAGAACCTAAAACATTTTTATTTGAATTTGAGATTTTATGTAGATCTTATGAATACTTACAAGACTCTCAAAAAATTGAAGTTATTTCCTGCAACACTCAAGGGTGCAGCTTTAAAATGGTTCATGGGTTTGACAACACAATATATTAGGACATGGGATGAGATGAAAAGTTCATTTTTACAAAGATATCTAGATTATTTCACACCTATTAATAGGAAGGATGAAGTATTTAAAATGATTCAAAGTGAGGATGAAAACTTTGAACACTTAATTGAGAGATTCAATTACAATATAAAAAGAGATACAATGAAACACCTAGATCATGATAATTTAAAATATATATTGTTGAAAGCTATTAGAGATGAATGGATAGATATTATTAACATGATCGGAAAGGGAGATATCTCTCAACTACCATTACCTGAAATTGCTGAATTATGCATTCATTTCTCGAGAGGAAAATAAAAAATGGGGAAGAATACAAGAGATCATATTCTCTCTAGTGTGAAAAATCTGCAACTGGAATAGTAAGTAGGGCAGAAATTGGAAATATGCTTGATGAATTTAAAACATATATCTTAGGGAGTCTCAGTGAAAAAATAAACATCCTGAAGTTAAAAAACAAGAAGAAAGCTGAAATTGATGCCTTAACTATTTTCTATCCTAAATGTAGGAAGAAACATGCTTTAAGAGAATATATTCTTGATGTAAAAGTCATAGAGACATGTGCTATTTGTGCAAAAAACCAGGAAACAAAAAAATGTCCCTCTATACCATGTCTAAAGGCTATTTTCCAAGAAGAAGTAGCTCCATCTCCAGTAGAACCTCTTTTTTTGTCTCTAGAATACCATGGCAGGGGCCACAAACTCAAAGTTTTAATAATAAAATGTATAATTACCCCCTGCCAAACAATTGGAATTCATCATGGTAGCAACCTTGGTCCCAACCCCAACCTTGGACACAAGGGATGAAAAATCATTATGGAAGATACTCTCAATATCACTAGTATCCACAATCCTATCCAAACTATCCTCCCCAACATTTTCCACAACAAAATCAACAACCCCAATTCCAAAATCATAACCGACAACTTTCATTACCATTTCCACAAAGACCAAATCAACTACCTGCTCAGCCATTACCAAACCCAAATAATAAAAATGCTCAGACTTCCTATAACATAGAAGGAAAAAAAATTCTAGCTTATATGATTACTCCACTAGATTTTAACAATGTCCAACTTAGATCTAGTAGGATATTACAAAGGAAAAAGCCTTCTGTTGTTATTCAAGAAAAATATGATATTTATGAAGAAATTTCTCTACAGTAAAATAAAAATTTCTAAAGAAGGGAAATCCCTTCAACAGAATCAAAATTCTGAAAATCAAAAATAAGAAAATCCAATAAACTCAACTCCTATCATAGAGAAACCTTCAATATCTATTTCTAACCCTCCTTTTCCTAAAAGATTACAAATCGGTAGAGGGATAGAAAAAAAAAAAAATGTTTCCTAACTATGATTTGCTAGATGAATTAAAAAACATTTATATCAAAATCCATTTGTTACAAGCCATTAAAGAAATTCCTACTCTAGCTAAAACAATAAGACATTTGAGCATGAAAAAATTAGGAATAAAAAGAAAAGAAGTCAAAAGGATTTAGTTAGTAGGAAAAATTGTTGATATTATGATGGGAAAAATAGGCATACAATAATATTTGGACCCAGGAAGTCCAGTTGTAAAAACACATATCAATGGTATTGAGATTCCAAATACATTGTTTGACTTAGGAGTAGACATAAAAATCATGAGAAAACATACCATGGAACAACTTAGGCTTCCAAACCTCTAGTATACACCAACATTACTACAATTAGCAGAAAGATCAGTAATCAAGCCTGGTGGTGTATTATAAGACATATATGTGTCCTTAGACTCTAGGGAATATCTAGTTGACTTCGTGATCTTAACTCCCAATAACAACCTAGGGGGACATCCATTAATTTAGGAAGACCTTGGTTAGATACAGTTGATGCTTTCATTAGTTGTAGATTTGGTGATATGTTCATTTCTATTGGTAATTCAAAAAATACGATCACAGAAATAGAAAATGAAGAATGGACGGACGATGAGAATGATATACAATCTCTCTTTATTATTTCTCATATTAGTGAAGAAACTCAAATTTTAAATTCAATAGAAAATTTTGAAACATCTTCACAATGTGAAGATGAGCATAGTTTTCAAGAACAATGCAATACTGAATACTTGTCATCCAAAAAGATGTTTTTATATTCTATGGAATAACTTGGTAACTTTGTACTTTAAATATTTCCAGGAATTTTTTTGAACATAAATAAAAACTTGGAGAAATTCCAACAAGAATATTTAATCAAAACATTGCAAAAAAAATTCTTCTGCATATGCATGGGAGTACACTAACATGAAAGGAATTAATCCTGAAACTTGCATACATCATATATACATTGAGGAAAACTCTAGGCCTATCAAACAACCTCAAAGAAGAATGAATCCAAATCTTAGAGAAATTGTGAAAGAAGAATTGCAAAAAATATTGAATGTAAACTTCATTTATCCAATTTCAGATAGTAAGTGGGTTTCTCCCTTGGTGATTGTACCTAAAAATAATGGTAAATGGAGGGTATGCATTGATTATCGAGAATTGAATAAGGCTAATCTAAGAGATAATTTCCCATTGTCTTTCATAGGTCAAGTATTGGATACATTAGCAGGTAAGAAGTATTTCTCATTCTTGGATGGTTTTAGTGGTTACAATCAAAGTCAAGTAGCACCTGAAGACCAAGAAAAAACCATATTCACCTGTCCATGGGGAACCTATGCTTACCGAGTACTTCCTTTTGGATTGTGCAATGCACCGACAACATTCTAAAGGGAAGTATTAGGAATTTTATTTTATCTAATACATGACTGTGTGGAAGTATATATGGATGATTTTACATTTTATGGAAATTATTTTGAAGAGGCTCTTAAAAATTTGGAAAAGGTTCTTAAAATATGTAAAGATGAAAATATTTCACTAAGTCATTAAAAATGCTTTATGATGTTTATTGAAGGAATTGTTTTAGGACATCACATTTCAGGGGATGGAATTAAAGTAGAATCATCCAAAGTTGAAGTCATCTCCAAATTATCAATTCAAAATTGTCAAAAGGATGTTAGAAGTTTTCTAGGTTTTACATGGTACTATAGAAGATTTATATAAAACTTCACGAAAATTGCATCCCCACTCTTTAAATTTCTTACCAAAGATTGTGAATTTAGTTGGAATCTTGATTGCCAATTGGAATTTGAAACTTTAAAAGAAAAAATATCTGAAGCACCCATCTTAATAGGACCAAATCAGAAAACACCTTTTTGTATTTCAAAAGATGCTTCAGATACAACTGTGGGAGCTGTATTAAGACAAAAATATTTGATCCCCTATGCCATCTATTACACAATTATAATTTTGACTCTTGCTGAGTTAAATTACACTGTAACTAAAACAAAGTTTCTAGCTGTTGTCCATGCTATTAACAAGTTTAGACACTACATCACTAGATATGAAACCTTTATTCACACAGATCATTCTGAAATTAGGTATTTAATGAATAAATCTATCACTAATAGAAGAATCACAAGATGGTTATTAATCCTGCAAGAATTTAAAATCACCATTCTAAACCGACCTGGAAAACAAAACACAATTGTTGATTTCTTGTCTAGAATTAAAAATAACAATAATGATACTCCAGTAGAGGATAATTTTCCTGATGAATATCTCTTTGCAATATCTACTAAATATCCATGGTTTGCAGACATTGCTAACTAGTTAGCTATAGGAAAATTACAAGCATACTTGTTTCCTAGAGAAAAGAGAAAAATAATTCAAACAAGTGCATTATACTCATGGATTAATGATGAATTGTATAAAACAAGTCCATATCTCATCATCAAAAGATGTGTCCGAGAAGATGAAATACCTGAAATTGTGAAGGCATGCCACGATGAACCTTGTGGTGTACACTTTGCTGATAAGAGGATTGCCTATTAAATCCTTCATTTAGGATATGATTGGCCATCCATCTTTAAATATGCCAAGGATTATGTCAAATATGTGACAAATGTTAGAGAATTGGGAAACCTGTTCCTATAGATGAATTTACCTTACAACCTTTGGTGCTCATCCAATCCTTTGAGAAATGGGCCCTGGAATTTGTTGGACCAGTCAATCCACCATAAAAACAAAAGAGGTACATTATGGTTTGCACTGATTATGTCACTAAATGGGTAGAGGCTAAAGCACTTTCTTTTTCTAATGAAAATGATGTAGTTTCATTTCTCTTTGGGGACATTTTCACTCATTTTGGTGTCCCAAGGGAAATTGTGATAGATCAAGGATATCAGTTTACATCTAAGATGGTGTAGAGGATTGTGGATGAATATAAGATCAAATATAGAAAGTCTACTCCATATCATCCACAGGAAAATGGAAAAGTGAAGTCCACCAATAAAGTGATCAAAGCAATCCTCATAAAGCCTGTACATCTACATAGGAAGGATTGGGCAGATAGGCTTCTTGAAGCCTTACCGGACTACATGGAGGAATACAACAGGACATACTCGCTATGAACTTGTTTATGGGAAGTAAGTCTTGTATCCAATAGAATTCTAGATCAAAACCTTCAAGACAACAGTTAGATAGATTTATCAGAATCCCAAAAGCACAAAATGGAGCAACTTAATGAGCTTGATGAGATCATGCAAGATGTAGTTCAAAGAACCAGCCTAGTTCAACAAAAAAGGTCTAGATAGAATGATAAGTACATAGAAGAAATAAAATTTCAAGCAGGATATTGGGCACTTTTGTTCGATTAAAAGTTCAAATACTTCCAAGGAAAATTCCAGACTCATTGACTTGGGCCTTATACGATCAAAAAATTCTTTGGCAATGGGATAGTCAGGATAAGGAAAATTGATGAAGAAAAGGTACATATTCTTGTGAATGGACATCGACTAAAGGTCTATCATAAACCAATTACAAAGGAGGAATTTATCAAAAAATTTAAAAACAATGTTGATATGAAGTTGGTGAAGAAAAATCCTTCTTCTTCCCTATTTTTTTTTGAATAATATATATATATATATATATATATTATTAAAAAAAAAATTGTATAAGTATGAAAACTAATCAATGATTGGCATCCTTATACAAAAAATACAAGGTGAAAATCATAGTTCTGACATCTTATATTTTTTTCCATTCTAAAATCCCAAATTATTTGTTCCCTTTCTTTTTCTGAAGCAATAAAAGAAGTAGCTACAAAATTGCTACATTTCTACAACTCTCAGAAGAATCTGCAGCTCTGTTACATTTTTACAGTCTATTGAAGAAGAACATACTGAAAAAACAAATTAAAGACTCCATTGAAGATCATGTTAAAAAGACACCTGAGGAATTTAACACAAAAAGAAGATCAACAAAGGTTAGTTCCAAGGTATGTTACAAAATTTCTTTAAATAATAAGGTCCAAAAGTATTAGTGTATATAATTTAGATGATCATATGTTGCCACCTCAATATGTCATCATTAAAATTGATTGTACTCAGATTCACATCAAAATTCCATAATTCGACCACTTCATCCATATCATATCCCATAATGATCAAGACTAATTTCATTCATTAATGATTAACAGTCGTATCTCATTCCATATCCTACTTATCCACGTTCCTAAACCCCTCTCCCGAATATCTATTTTACATACATGTCTCTACAAACTCCTTTCGACACCCTTAACTCAAAGCCAAACCCTCAATCCACCTGGTTAAAGAAGAACAATTCTAAAGGTGAAAATTATTACGACAGAGACATGGGTCTAATAGTGAGAACCAAGCCTATGGGAGAAAAATTCATGGAAGGTTATCCATAGATTAAGGAAATGCTACTGAAGGTGCAATGGCTCTAGTTCATAAATAATTTCGATGGGTTCCACAATGAGGTCACCAAGTCCTTTGCAAGAGCCTTCAATGGGACAAAGGTCGAAATTGGGGACATAAATTTTTCGGTGACAAAGGCCTTCATAGATGAAGCCACAAATTTTTTGAAAAATAGCGAAAGATGGTTCAAGAGTATGGAAATTCATGGCAAAGAATGGAAGATTTTTTGGAAGAATCCATGAATGGACACTACTATTTTTAAGAAAGAAATTCCCAGTACGATGCTTAAAAAAAATGGAGGAAAATGCTGTTAATTATACAAAAAAATTGTTACTTGCGAGGGTAGATTTGGTTATACGTTTGTCTACCATGCCAAACTATTAATGAATTTCCTAGAGGATGGAGAAATAAACCTCCCATACTTCCTACTGAACAACCTAAATAAAATGTCAGTAAATGTGAAGAAAAGAGTCCAATTCATAGAAAATACCATGCATCATCATGCACTGATAAAGATAGTCATTGAATTTCATCTAAAGTGTACATGAGACTCCACGGAATGTTTCCTAATCAAAAATCATTTTCAAGAAGAAGCACGAGAACAACCTAAGGATGAAAAAACCAAAAGAAGTACAAGGAGAAAGGTTGATACTTACATTGAGGACAAGTCCTCACCTCAACCACAATAAGAAGAAGAACTCACCATTGTAAAATTACAGAAGAATAAGAAACAGAGTGGAGTAAAAAACAGAGGGAATGTAAAGGAAAAGGGAAAAGTTACAAATTTATAAATCTTAAGCCCTTCACAGCCAAGGAGAAGCTCTAGAATTTGTAAACCATTGAAGAAGATGCCTCCACAGGAAGAAGAGTTTGTTAATTTAGATGAAGAGCCCCAAGTACCATCACCCATTACTGTCTCTCCTATATGTAGTCCCATACATAGTCCTATACATAGTCCAAGTAGAAGTACCCCAGAAATTGACTCGACAAAGCAGGAGATTTATGACTACATTGAGTCCTTGGAGAAGAGACATGAAGAAGCAAATCCAAGTGTTGAAGAGCAGCCTATCAGTCCAAAAGAACCTCTCGTGAACACATTGAAGTAAGAAATATATGAACTAGAGATACTGAACATGAACATCAAACAAGAAAATGAATCTCTAAAGGAACAAAATCACTTGGAAAAGGTCATCAATGGCAATATTGTCTTACATTTGGGGCTATAGTATAAAAAGAACAAGAAACTAAAGAAAATGAATAGCTTTTTGAATAGTAAAGTCATCATCTTGAAGTAAAAACTCCTCATGAAGAAACCAAGAATGGCAATCACTTCAAGGAAAAGAAAGAAGATGAAGTTGGATGTACTGGAAGAGGTATAAAAAAATTTTGTAGAAGGTGAACGCTCACAACTTTGGAAATGGCATGAGGACATGCAATTCGTCTCTTAGTGGGGATATGTTGAACCTCAAAACTATTCCTAATTTGACATCATTTTCCATCATTTCTTCTTCCTTTTTCACAAATTCATGAAGTCAATCAATGATAATTGACATATTCCACATTTAGGAAGGAATTTAGATGATCTCTACTTTATATTATAATGTTTCTTATTATTTAGATGAATTTCTATAATTAGCTGCAAAATTCATGCAATTTTATAGTTAACCTTTGTTTCTGTAGCCATCGTTATTTTTTGACATGTTTTGAGAAGTAGATGAATAAGTGAGTCATATGGGTATCTCTAAAATGGCCCACACATGGATTGTATCCCACTTACCTATTTGAATTCAAGAAGGAATCATGTCTATGCTTGCAGTCAAATATCAGTCAAGGAACAAGATCAACGAACGAAGACTCTCGATTTTCTCTTATGGGTCAAATCGAGAGAGAGCCATGAGGAATTTTCTTCTAAAAAAATTCTAATTTTAGTTTTAATTTTCTATCTGTAGGAGAAATTGTCTCAAACAGTTAATTCAAAAACCTGAATAAATATCGGTCTGTTGAAATTGGAAATAAGCTTAATTTTTATGATAATACTATATTATGCTCTCAAAATCTATTTTTCTAATAAAGAATACCAATTCCATATTAGTGATTCAGAGATAGTATAACTAGATTTCACAGTCATTCTGTTGCAGAGGGTGTAATATCCCAGATGGGGAATGCAACAATACAAGAAAGATATGTAGTAAAAATAACACAAATCATAAAGATTATAGCAGGAGGCCAATATGGAGACCCTTCTTTAACATTTAAAATAGCAAATCAGATGTACAATGAGGCCCATAAGATGTACAGTAGGAAATAGAAGTCTCCAATGGAAGAAAATCCTCAAAAAGAGGTGTTGCAATCACATATATTGCTGAAACCGCTTGGACAACATTATTTTTATTAGGCTGCAACAACTGTTGATTACAACTTAGATCTAGAGCAAAATAATTCATGAAAAGTCATATCTATGATAGATCCATACACTATAAAGACTCTTCTTTAAATATCCTTTGGGGTTTTCAGAAAAAACATGAAGCACCTAGAGTAGATCTAAGATCTAAAAGCTACAGATCTGCAAAAATATTCAGATACTCAGGAATGTTCAGATATGATATGATATATACAATATGATGTTCCTCTTCAATGGATATCAAAGGTGAAGGGAAGATCCCCAACACATGAAAATCACTTGTAATATTCCAAAAATTTAGACTTCATCTAAATGGAATATTATAGTTTGTTTTACCACTAGGTAGGTGAATAAGTGGTTGGGGAGACTCATAAAACCCCTTTAGAAGGAATAATAACACTCCTAATATGAAAGGAGGAAGAATAAATAGTTGGATTAAGCACCTTTGGGTGTGAACAGGGATTGGATCATGTTTATTCAGTCAACTTTGACCAAATCAACAACACTATCATGGAGGAGTAGTCTTTTGTTGGGTGTAGGAATTACACTTAAGCAAACTCCTCAACACTCAATTTGTTAACCCGAGGGATTCGTAAACTTAGAGATGAAGCACAGGCAATTCCAGAGATGGTATGAATCTTACTAATGTAAATCCCTACTTTCTTTAAAGGAAATATTGCAGAATCAAATCAAAAGAGAAGAAGGAAACTTGAACCATAAAAAATAATCTAAGACTGGAACGAGGAAATATGCATTTGCAAGAGAGAATTAAAGATAAAAGGCAATCACTCCCACTAATGGTTGTTTAATCTACTGAGTGCGTGTTTTCCCTTAGTAGAGACACTTTAGCAGTCTCGTTAGATGGGCCCTTAAACTTGCTTCCTTAGAGATTTCCTTCTCATATTAATCTTTCCTGCACTAGTGCAGGATCAGAGATTTATGTAGAAGGTATAAATAGTGTCTTTACTAAAGGCTTTTTTTACTTCATGCAAGGGCTCGAAATTTTCAAGGTTCAGAGCACTCAGATCTTGTGGAAAAAAACTAGTTCTTACACTAGATCAAAGCTTCCTGCACTTAGAATTTAATCCTTAAAATGAGTGTTCAATTATTGAAAGTGCTAGTTTTCTATCGAATCAAATTGCACACATAAAGGTGAATGTTTCTGTTCTTAACAAAATGCAGAAACAAAGAAACAATCTTTTATCCTGTCATAAGAATTTAAAGAGAGAAAGAAGATTGCGGAAAGTAGATTAAGAAAACTTGCTGCATCACACCAACATGCACTGGTGCAGGTTCATTTCTCCTGCTTGGAATAGGAGGAAAAGCCAATTAAACAGAATTGCAGGAAAAGAAAATATCTCACCAATGTGCACTAGTGCAAGTTTGTTTCTCCTTCTTGTACCAGGCAGATGAAAACCAATCTAAAATCAAGTGCAGGAAAGTAAGTTGCAAGAAACGAAAATGTATCTACTTCACACAACGGATCCGTTTTCACTCAGACAGGAATACATGTGCTGAAAGTTAAATCACACTTTGATAATATAAACACAAATGACAAGGAACAGAAAATGGGGTAAACGTGCTGGGTTGGCTGGGCCTTAGCCAACCATCGCATTTCCCTTTTAAGTTAAAATGCTGCTAAAAAAATTATTCGATTCATCAGCTTAAAGACAGAAACTCAATTTTTGAAACATGAGACAGAGCTCCCTTTTTATTAATTCATTGAGGAAAATACATGCGTTAATACAATGTCCAGCCTAGATTCGAGTGATAACAAAACAACTTGTTACCGCCTATCAAAATTCGTTCTAAAAACTCTCCTAAAAAATTCTCCTCCCCTAGGTCTTATTTACACTTTACATTATATAGATCTATTGGCTGAAGGCCAAAATAGATCATTCAACTGATTCATAACAAAATGCAGAATTTAGTTTCGGCCTTCAAGATAAGACGGTTTTGCAAAACTGGTCGTAGCTAACCAGCTTTCACCCTTCACGGATTGGTCTCGGCCCTTTGAATCATTTGTTGTTGTGGATGAAGTGACGAGGCGGTGATCGAGGAGGTTCGGATCTGCCACGAAGATCTGTTGCGCTGGCAATGGTACGAGATCCGATCCTGCACTAAGATCAGCAGTCACGGTAAGCACTATAACTATCAAATAACCATTGGAGATATCGATAAGTTACAAAAGTGATTTAAAAGTAAGTGCTAGCTCCCTGTATTTTTAGCAGATTGGTAAGACCAAAAATGCAGAGAGAACACTTGAACCACTTTGGGATTCTAGGATCTATCCCTCCTAAATCCGGAAAGGGATCTCTCCAATAAGTGCAAAGACTGATTTATCTTTAAAGGTTTTATGGTATGATATTAGGCTAGTTATGAAGACCGAGGGTTTTTGTTTTTTTTGGATGGTTGAGCATGATTTTAGTTGAGTGGAAAGTCTTAAAATGCAAGAGTTTCAAAGGTGTGAAGTTGCAAGAAATCAGAACAAGTTTTGGCTGATTAGATAGATATAACGCTGGTTTTTAGTCCACTGGGCTATGGAGTTATAAAAGGGTTTAATTGAGCAGCAATTTCAAGAGTGGTCCAAGGGGAAAGTCATATATATCACAAGATCTTTGAGATTAAAATGATGGAATGGAAATAATAAAAGTGTTGGAGGGGTGGAAATAGACACTAATTTCAACTAGGATTTAACAGTCTGTCCAAACAAGAAAAGCCTTTTGAGTAACTGTTTAAAATTGGACAAAGGGCAGGGCTCACCATAAACCTCTTTGGGCAAGTTCGTATTAAAGTAAACTCAATAGACAAACAATCTAGTAATCTGCATAATTACCTTCAGAAGGGATGAAAACATACAAGGAAAATGAAGGGCAGCTTAAGATTAGATAAGGTACTTTTAAACCTAGTCTGCTTTCAGTATACACTTAGGGAAACTTTCAAGATTTACCTTTGGAGAAAGAAGCTAGAAAATAGGGCACACCATCACTTTTCTAGTCTAACTTTAATAAGAAAATAATAAAAATAACATTCAAGAATAATGTTTAAAGTAAAGAGTAGGACGAGGGAACACCAACATTCCTAACTGCTTGAACTATATTGAATCATTCTTAAATAAAAAATTTGGAGGAAAACATTGAGATAAAGATTATTAGTCAGAGAAGGGTACTGTAAACAATAAATCCTAACTCTATGCTTTTTGTTCTTTATTAGAGAATAATGGACAATATGGCATACATGAAAGGAAAAACAATAACAAAGAAAGAAGCACTTCAACAGTGATATAGACCAGGATCCCAAGAAACAATTTGTATATTGATGTCAAACCAGTTACAATATTCAAGTCCGATGTTTTATTTCAAAAATCATCTTCACTTCTCAACCTAACTTATTTAATCACAAACAGAGCTTCAAGAGCCTTTGAACACTATTTACATGTAGAAGTTTCGAGCACAAGTATATTTCAAAGTTCTGCAACCAACATTGTTTCATCTTCTACAGAAGTATTTATAGAAGAAATGAGGAGGTGGGATGGGATAAGAGATCCCCAAGGTTCAATTAATACAGATTAATACTTCTTGGCCTTTGAGGTGCTCAATGGAGAAGTTTATAGATATTTCTTCTGTATTAATTGTTATAGATTAAGAATTAAGCTTGGTGAGGATCTTTTGTTGACTTTAAAGGCTCTGTGTCATCTTGTAATAACTCTTTTTGGCGTGCAATAATTGTTCGAATGTATTGAGGTAGATATGCTCTATTCTGGTTATTATTCGGCCTTCTGTTGAATGCTTTGAGGCTACAGGTGACATTAGGTAGCTGAAAGGAATCAATTAGCCTCTGATGTGGCAGTGGAAGCTTTCTTGATTTGGTAGATATTTCTATTTTGACCTAAACAGGACTAATTAGCTTCTGATCTATGTGTTAGGCATAATTATGCCTAATTATCTGTCTTTTGTTCTTGAACTGTGTTTAATTTAGTGGATTAGCATTTTGATTTCCGATCTTAGCCATAATCCATCAAAACTATGTAAACCAGCTTTAATCCTTCATTTCTGGTTTGATTTGGTCTTCAACACTGATACTCTCCGTTTCTTTTAATCTTCACTGTGTCTTGTTGATGTGCAGGTGCACAAAGGCTTTTATAATGTTTCCAGCATTCACGAGACACCAGAAAACGTGGTGTTGCAACCCTGTGGAACAATCTCTTTGATAAACAAAGCCTGGAGGATTGTCATTGTCAGATTTTATTTTCTTTTTAAAAAATTTGAAATCCTTTTAAAACCTGCATAAAGAAAAAATATTAAGAAAATCCTACATTATTTGGGTCAGACTATTTCAGAGGTTGAATTTAAGAGCATAGCCGTTGGATGACAGCATGCAGTGGCGAAGATTGCGCGTTGAGGTTCAAAGGAGGTGATTGGAAGATGGTGGGAAAAAATAAGTCAGGGCCGTTGATCTATAGAGATCAACGGTCAGGAGTGATCCAGGTTCATATAATGAAAAAGGGCCACTTTTCGTGAAAACAGAAGAAATACAAAGGAAAATAGTGAAAATCCCTTTGGACGGAGGAAATATGCATTGAGGAAAATTGGGGTTTCTTGGATGATCATGGGCCGTCGGATCAAATTGGACCCCGAGATCAACGACGGAGATTGCTCGTTGAAGGCCCTTTGAAAAAGGTAGAGGGCGATAGTGTAATGGCCAAATTAAATCTGAGTCGTTGATCTGTAGAGATCAATGGCGGGGAGAGAATGAAATAAAACACAGTGTAAATGGGAAAAGCGGTTTCGGGAGGAGAAACGAGCGGTATCGCATGGCCAAAAGGGGAAAATATGATTTTCACTTTTCAAACACAATATGCGTTATCAGTTGACACATGGCATTTCAATACCACCCATGTTAAAGCGCTGTAAGGGAATTCTTTGAAGCGCAAATTCACGCAAAGTACTGCGTCATGAATTTAAGGGTCTCGCGGTTGTTGTTGTGAAAACCTTCCAATCAGACAGTGCTGAGAATGTAAATCAGACATAAATGGTTTTCAATATGAGCCGTGAGATCAAAATTTTGTGTTGAATCAAATTTGAAGGAAAGCGGAAGGAGGGCCATAAGTCAAGTTTGTCCAGAGATTGATACAAGAATATAGGATGAAAATGAATCAGTACGTCAAGGAAGATTGAATATAGGGTTAAAATGAAATAATAAAAAGGGCAAAGAAAGGGTTAATATGGGCCGTTGATCCGCAGGGATCAACGGTTTAGATCTCCCAAAACAACCTTATAAAAAGAGACCACTGTTTTAACAAGATTTAGGCTTCAATACGGGCGTGATTTGGTTGTGTAGACTTGATCCGAGTTCAATGGAAGGTGAATCGGCGAAATGAAACAGCAGGAGAAAATGTCTGATGATTATTAGTGAAATCATCCCAGAATTAGATCGATGGTGGAAAATGAATTAGGAAATTAATGTGGAAGAATATGGCTTGAGGATGGACGATGGGCCCGTTGGATCTGATAAGATGGAGGAGATCAGCAGGTGATGATACGATCTGGAGAATTGCAAATCGAGGTTGTGAATAAAATATCAAGTACGTCAATGAAAATTTGGATGCAGATTCTCTTGATCGTTGATTGGTTGAATCAGCGATTTCAAGATTCATTTAAAAACTTGATCGTGTCATTACTAACATATTAAAACCAGGTACAATGAAGAAAGGTTTTGACTTGGGGAAGTTTATTATAAAAGGATTGGTGCAGATTAGAGGCTGTGGATATGAAATAGATAAAGTATTGAAGTTCAAACAATCTGAAGACCTAGTCACATTGGAGAAGCAGTGGGTGGAGCTTTTCAAAGTTTAATTAGAAAATCTCCGATGTACAGAATCTACTAGCCGTCACTGTTGACACTTTAGATAAATGAATCTTTAATAAAAACATTATATTGGTAGAGTTTTTAGACAAAAACTTAGGAAAAGTGAGTTTTATGAATTTACAAAGAAATAATATGGTTGGAAAGGTTTATTCACAAGTTTTAAGCACCCAATTGGACCTTTTGTTTTATCTAATGACGAAGGGATCAGAGTTATAACTAAAAGATAAATCACGTGAGAGGTTCAACGAAACAAATGAACTTATGTTGCTTGATTCTCGATCTAAATAAAGTGCTAAATGGATTTAATGCAACTTAATTTCAATCGCTACAAGGCATATGTGGGGAAGTGGTTTAGGGTTTTGCCCAAAGGGCTTAAGCCTATAGTAAAAAAAGCTTATTTTTTATGAAATTTTCAAGGTTTTTTGATGGATTTGGGGGTTTTGGTAAGGTTTAAAAATGAGTTTTAAACCTTATAAAGGGATTTTTGTGAAGGGAAAAGGGGAATAAATGAAAAATGGAGGAATTTTATGCCAAAATAGAGGACAAAATGAAGGTTAATGATGAGGGGGAAAAGGAGTAAAATGAGGGAAAAATGGGGATTTTTGCAGCAGTCTTTTCTTCATGAAAACAACAGTATTTTTGAGTTTAAAAGGGAAACAACAGTAAATATTAATCAGAGGATAAGATATCTTCATAAGGCTTCAAGAGATAACAATTTTTCATTAAAAATTGTTTCTTGAAGGTTTCAAAAATTATTTAGCCACCATTTGATATGAAATTTTTTATAGGTGGCTAATAGTGGCTCCACATGGGGATGGTGCCTTTTTGAAGGCATCAAAAACTTTAGACTTGCATTCTCTGGGGGGCTGATCAGTGCCTCATCCTTTGGGCTGCAACCTTCCTTACTTGGATGATCTTCTTATGTTTTGAAAATGTTAGCAGCCATGAAAAATTAATGGAATTTCATCAACACAAGCTTTCTACCTACCCAATCCTATCGATCTAACATTTTTTCTTCTTTAGAGTGCACTTGGATTGGAAAAATCTCTTAAATTTTTTTTTATTCTTTTGAAAGAAAGAAAATAATCTAAGTCTACTTCTTATTTCTCCATGAAATCAGATTAAATAGTTGAGTTCATATGCTTCTCTACCTAATCTATTATCTGTTAGGATTGAGCAGTCTAACAGATTTTATTCACTAATTTCTACAACAAAGATTTAAAAGCATACAAGTCAGGATTGAACAGTCCAACTTGTTGCTGATCCATGGCATAAACAACAAGCTACACATAGATATTATTTTATAGAAAATTAAATTAAAATGGAAGGCTTAAGATCTAAAATTTCTGAGCACGACCTTCTCTTTTCGTAAGCTCTGTTTTTTGAGTTTATTCGAGCTATTTTTTACTTGTTTCTATGGTTTAGATTTTGAGCTGATTTGAACCATTTTACCTCTGTTTTTGACTCAAAATTAAAACAAATAAGAGTCATTCTTATTTTGGACACTCAGGTTCGGATTTTGAGCTCGTTTGAAACTTTAATTTCTATCCTAAACTACCTACTGATAAGCCAAGATTAAGTTGTTTGGAAAATCGAATTCACTAACCTATCAGCAGTAAATTTAACACTAATTAGTCATGATTAGGCTGTATGAATAACTAGAAGTGTGTTTTTTAGGAGTGGCATTTAAGCTTGCACACTTTCAGATTTTGTTTCTCTTTTTTGGTATGGGTCTGTACCTTTATTGTTTTTACAATCTGCCCTCTTTTCTTTCTTTTGCTGTTTTTGTATTTTTGATTTTTCTAGCTATGAATGCAATGATGGGTGAAATATTTATAACGAGAAAAAAGATAAAAAGGCTTTCAAAACATGATAGGATCAAGAGAAGTAATGATTTAGCATCCTGCCATTGACAGGACCGCCAAATAGTTCAGCTCCATTCAACTCCTGCAAGATAAAGGCATTGTTACCAGCAACAGAATGAATGAGATAAGGGCCAAGCCATAAGTTATCAAATTTCCCATGCTTGCCCTTGTCTTCTCTCCTTGAGTCCCATTTTAACACTTTGTCCCCAACATTGAAATTGTTGGCCTTTGTTCTTCTATCAAAAAACATTTTGATGCTGTCTTGCTTTTGTAATTCTTTGTTGTAAACCTCCTCTCTGGTTTGCTGAAGATGAATAGTCTAATTAATCCTTTTAATCATGTCATTGTCTTCAGACTGCACCTCTTGAATCAAGTTCATAATTGGTACACCAAGGCTAGTTGGAAAAATATCATATGTACCATACACAAGCTAATAAGGTGACATCCCAATAGATTTCTTTAATGCCAATCTATCAGCCCATAGTGCATGCACTAGCTCTATGTGCTAAGAATTCTTGTTGTCCTCCAGAAACTTCTTGATTATGTTCACCAAGCTCTTATTTGAGGATTATGCTAGCCCATTAACTTGAGGGTAATAAGTAGTAGAATGGCCCAATGTGATCTAATATTTGTGACAGAATTCAACCATCTTCTTGGATCCAAATGCAACTGCATTATCAGTGATGATCTTTCTAGGATAGCCAAATCTAGAGAGGATATTAGTCTCCATGAATTTTATGATGACATAATCATTGGCTTGCCTAGAAGGGATGGCTTCTATCCATTTGGTGAAGTAGTATGTTGCAGTGAGAATCCATCTATGTTGGGTAGAAGAGGGTGGATGGATTTCTCCTATGAAGTCAAGTCCCCACTGTTGAAAAGGAGCTTCAATAGTGATTGGGTGCAGAGGTAAGGGCAGCAACTTTCTTTTTCCTTCAAAAAGTTGGCATTTATGATAGGCAATGATCATTTTGTGTACATCAAGGAAGAGAGTGGGCCAATAGTAACCAGCCCTTAGGATTTTGTTGGCTGTTGTCTTCCAGTAGAGGTGGCCTCCACATTCTCCTTCATGGAACTCGTGCTTAACCTTCTCTGAATCATACTCAGGCAAACATTTAAGCAATATTCCACTTGCATTTTTCCAATAAAGACATTTATCTATAATGCAGTAGTTTACAAATTTTAACTCTAAAAACCTTGCCTTTGTTTTTGATAAACTAGGAGGTGTGTTCAAATTAAGCAAAACATAAAGAATATTAGCATACCAAGAGGAATTCATAAAATGGTCTTCAACAATGGGAGTTTAGATTTCCTCTTGTTCATCCAAAGCATTTATCATATTAATATCAAGAACTTCAAAATTTGATTCAGCCATTAATCTAGCTAGACCTTGGCCTTTAATGAGTTTAGTGGGCTTGATCTCTAAATCATATTCAAGAATAATAGCTATCCACTTACCTCTCTTACCATCTGGGTCCTGAGTTAGAATGTCTTTCAAAACTGAATTTGGGACAAAGGCAATGATGTGTGAGTGCAATATGTATACTCTGAAGTATTTTAAAGCCTTGAACAAAACAAAAGCTTGCTTTTCCATAATGTTATACTTCAGAGGGGCATCTCTCAAAGCCTTGCTAAAGAATGCAATAGGCTGCTCTTGTCCTTGTGGATTTTTCTGTAAAAGGAAAACAACTATTGTATGTTCTGATGCAAATGAAAAAATATAAAAGCTTTTGAAAAATCAGGACTAATTAGGACTGGTGTTTTGGTTAACGCTTGTTTCACTAGCTCAAAAGACTTCTTTCCTTCCAAGGTCCATTTAACCCCTTGCTCCTTTTTCAGCATGTTTGTAATGTTCCTAAGGAGCTCAGCCAAGTTGGGGATGAACCTTCTCAAGAAATTTATCCTTCCAACAAAATATTGGAGTTTCTGATGTTTCGAGGATGAGAGATTTGCAATATGGCCTCAATCCTCTTTGGGTCTATCTTAATACCCTCTTCTGAAATAATGTGCCCAAGAATTTTACCTTCTTGGAGACCAAACCGTGTTTTCTTTGGGTTTAAAGATATTCCAAACTTTCTCCATTTCTCTAAAACTATTATCAAATGTTCCAAGTGCTCTTCATCTGTCTTTGAAAAAAAAATGTCATCATCAAGGTAAATATTGATGAAGTAGCCTAATTATTTCGAGAATGCAATGTCCATAGCTCTTCGGAATGTTGCACCAACATTCATTAAACCAAAGATAATTTTCACATACATGAAAGTGCCCCAAGGTGTAGTAAAAGCTGTCTTTAATTGATCATTAGGATGAACTAAAATCTGATTGTATCCTGAGTAGACATCAAGCAAATAAATTCTTTTAGAACTAAACACCCTTTGTAAAATATGGTCCATCTTGGGTAAAGGGTAGTTGTCCTTTAATGAGGCTTTTTTTAAGTCTCTAAAGTCTATACAAAGCCTAATTTCTCATGTTTTCTTCCTAACTGACACCAGATTAGACACCCATTCAAAATATATAATAGGGACAATAATACCAGCTTCATACATTTTCTTGATTTCCTTCTCAACCAAAGGTAACTGAACAGGGTTAATTCTGCACAAATTTTGTTTAAATGGCTTTTGGTTTTCCTTGAGAGGAATTTTGTGCTGAATTATTTCAGTGTCATAGGATTTTAGATCCTCATAACTCCACGTAAAAACATCAGAAAATTCTTTAAACAACTCTATGTATTTGAGTTTAATGTGAGCTAGTAAAGTCTTAGATAGTTTAATCATCATTGGTTTCAATTCACTACCTATATTGCACTCTTCAACTTCAGTTTCTACAAGCTCCAGTTTTGGCTTCTTGGCCACAACGTTGAAATCAAACAACTCTTCTAAAGGGGCCAGACCCTTTGGCAAACTCTGATTGTTAGAATGCAGGGTTTCTAAATCCTTTGTTTCTAACTCTGCAATAAATTGTGTTGTGTTTTAAAGTTTGCTAGACAACATATTTATATTAGCAACCTCAGGAGAATTTTCTTCTTCATCAAGAAAATTTTCTTCACTAGGGCAGTCAGTTTCATAGTCTAAATCCGAACTTGGTAGTTCAAATTCATTTCTAAACTGCATGAAGTCTTCTATCTTTTTGTCTCCATCAAACACTTGCCAATAATTTTCATTATCAGGAACAGCTAGACTAAATTTAATTTGAGTTGTACAATATTTGGTTTCATATGGCGTTAAGCATGTTCTAGCAGCAAAGGCTAAACTGTGGGCCATGTTATTTCTTTTTCTTGGGACAAAAATCAATTGGGATTCCTCAAAATTTTTTAGTAAATCCACAACATCGTTTTGATAGGCCCTAAGTCTGGGGTGATTAGCGCTGTATTCCCCATTCACTTGCGTAACGATTAATTCTGAATCCCCATGCAATTTAATTCTTTTGGCTCCTAATTTTTTCAAAAAATGTAAGCCTAAAAGAAGGGATTCGTATTCCCCTCTGTTATTCGAACACTGAAAGTTTAGTCTATAGGAATGACTTTTTGTGTGATTATTTTTAGTGTTATGTATCCAGACCCCTGCACCAGCATTTTTCCTAGTGCAAGATCCATCAAAGTTCATACTCCGCAGAGGGTTAGTTTCAGGTTCATTCGTTTGGTTACTGTCCTCTGCAACTATCGTTCTTTCGGATTGTTCTTGAGTATCAACACTTAGTCGAATTTGTTTTTACTCCTCAGGTTTTTCACTGCGTTGAGGTTACTGTCTTGACTATCCAGGTTTAAAATCAAAGGATGCATGACTTGTAGCTCAAGACCTATGTTTGGTTTGCTAAAGTTTTCAAATGTAGCAAACTGTTTAGAAACGTTTGTGTCATCTTGCTCCTCCTCTCCATTGGCCATTAATTCAGTTAAAGTGACTCGTTCACTGAATGATTCATCGTTAAAAAAGATAAAAGAGTCAAGGCATGTGTTTACAGAATAAAGGGGAGAATTTTTCCGTCTGTCTTGGCTAGTAACCATGTACTGCATATGGGACTCCCTATAAAGTCTTCTTTTCTGATTGAAAACAGGGATGGTCGCATATGTCATGTCCATTTGCATAGTTCCTTTTAATTTCTCTCCCCAAGATCTAGACAACAGCATGCCATAATTTGGGGGTACATCAGCCACAACAATATCCATTACCAAAAAGTTGGCTGGGATTTGTGCTAAGTTAACACAGAGGTCTTTGATTAATCCTAAACATTTCACTCTTCTTGAGTCAAAGGAGTAAAGATCTTTATAAGATTTAGTGATTTCGAGGCCTAGGCTCTCCATTATATCTTTGGGCATTAAATTGTGAGAGGCCCTAGAATCATGCATAGCATTGTGCAAAATCTTGTCATGAACATTTAAACTTACATAAAAAGGAGGAACTGGTCCCTCTTAAAATCTACCTTGAATATTAGGACCGAATATGAGCTCTGGTTGGTCATCGTTAAGATTGATAGTGTCATTATTCTCTTTTATATTAAAATCCTTCAAAATTTGAGATCTATATACATTCTGGGCAACTAACTCAGTGAGAGGGTCAGAGATTTTAATTCTGGAAATTTCCTGCCCCAAGCTAAAAGGTATCTGATTCTTTGAAGTGCTTGTTTCATCCTTATTAACTTCCACTCTATCAGCAAGATCTGTTTTCTGATTTTCTCTATTTACATTTGTCAAAATTGTTTTAACATGAGTATTAGCTGAGGTGCTAACACTACTAAGGTATGCACTCTGTTTTTTATTTTTTTGAGTGCTTTTCTCTTTCCCTTTATCAAAATTTCCAGTCACTGTTTTGTCTTTCTGTTTTACAATTTTGGGTTTATTTATAGTGTTGTTTTGTGAATATTTATCAGAGGTTTTAGTCTTGGGAGTTTCCTGATTGGTTTTACTTCGAAGGTCATACTCTTTTTGAGACTCTATGATGACATTCTCCATATCTTGATAATAACTTTCATCCTCATCTCTTTTGTCATCATAAGGTGTGTATAGACCTTGTTTTCTATCATAATGAACTTCAAAGTCATCATTATCTACTCCCAACATGTTGATATCATCTTCCTCTATTTTCTCATCTGTTTCTTCAACCTCACTTACATAGTTTTGATGAAAAGGAGGGGTGATCTGCTGATCATCCTCCCTTGGTATGTTTTGAGGCCGATTTCTCCTGAAATTATGATTTTGGTTATGATTTCTATTTTGAGGAGTAGTATGATTTTTAATAGCTTGTGCTCTCTCAAGAATACTCATCTTTTTCATCATCTCCTCCATCATTCTTTCCATCTTTGAGCTGGAAGTGGAAGGTGTAGATTCCTCTCTAAAGGATAATCTCTTCTCATTTTTCATTCTTGCTCTTTTCTCCATCAAGTTGACTTCCACATCAAGAGCCCCCTTTTGCATATCTTCAAGAGTTAAAGGATCTCTTTCTCTCAGCTGATAAGCCATCTCAGGATCAAATCCTTTAGGAAAATTGTTTAAAGCTGAGCCTTGTGGAGGTTTTAATTCCGAGGGAAGTGCATTATACACACTATTAAATCTAGTGCAGTAAGCTTGTACACTTTCCCTAGTGTTTCTATGGATATTATTGTAATCAGAAAGTATTTGAAGAGGGTTTTTCCTTACTTCCCATTTGTTTAAGAATGTCTGATGGAAGGCTTGGAGATCATTTATATTGTGAGGGGCTAAGCCTTTAAACCATTTTCTCACTTCTCCCCCTAAACTCTGAGCAAATAATATAACTTTGACAGTTTCATCATCAATTTCATTTTTGTCAAAGTATTCATTCATCTTATCCACATGTTGTGAAGCGATAGTACCATTACTAGTAGCATACAATGGTATCTTGGACTGATAGTCCTATGGAAGATTGACTAAGGGTAAAGGAAGGACTAAGGGAGCATACCATGCTGTCGTGATATGTGGTGGAGGTGGATTTACAAGAGGTGGATTAACAAGAGGGAAAGTGGGATGGAATGGAGTGGTTTGGACAGTGGATGTGTGAACAAGAGATGTGGATGTACCAGCAATATATTGTTGAGCTGATCTTGGATGAGAGACACCTAAATTGTGAAGGAAATGTAAATCAGGTGGTGTTGTTTCTCTACTACCAGGATGTTCACTTGTTTTCGAGGATGAAAGTGAAGACTCTGAATCTAGCTAATCTAAATCATCAAGAGACCTAGTTCTAAATGGATTTCTTAAGTCAACTTGTGATTGTTGTAGAGCTTCAAGGTTTTCAGGAACTGAATTAGCTCTCAAGGGTGATCTAAAAATAGTTGAAGATTTAATCTTAGGAGACTTCCTAAGGATAATTTTAGGGTTATCAACTATCTTAGGTGGTTCTGGGTCAGGATAGGCTCTAGTATGAATCTTTCTAGGAGCCACTATGCTGTGTTTTTCAGACCCAACTTAAAAGAAAATTTTAACCAGATATGACAGTCTTTAAGAGGTTAATTTTTCTTTAAAGCAAGAAAAATTTAATCCTAAAGCCTTCAAACTAAGTTTAAAAGATGTTATGATGATTACAGGTCTTCCCAGTGGAGTATTAAGGTCTGTTTAGGATTGTGGAGTCACCAAGTGGAAGTTTTCAGCTCTTTTGGAGGTAAAAGGTTTTATGGTCCACCACCATGTTTATTGAATACCAATATAAAATATTTTTGGGTTTTTCTGAGTTATTTTTCAGTCCTATGGGTTCTAAGAGTGTTCTAAATCTATTTCAAAACTTAGCTAGGGTTATGAGACAAAGACACTCTACTCTTATCGCTAAGCTAGCTGATCCTTCAAGGTTTGATAATTTCTTAAGAGAATCCTAAGGTTTCCTTAGTTTGTCTCTGATTCAAACAAGTTTTATCATGATTACCATTTGCTTGGTAGTGCTTGAAGAGGGTTTCTTGTACTCAGGGGGTTTTTATGAAGTCTTTAAGGGAACATAAGATGAAATTTTAACTCAGTCCCCAGTGGAGTCGCCAGAAATGTTAGCTCCCTATATTTTCAGCAGATTGGTAAGACCAAAAATGCAGAGAGAACAATTGAACCACTTTGAGATTCTAGGATATAGCCCTCTTGAATCCAGAGAGGGATCTCTCCAATAAGTGAAAATATTGATTTATCTTTAAAGGTTTTATGGTATGATATTAGGCTAGTTATGAAGACCGAGGGTTTTTGTTTGTTTTGGATGGTTGAGCATGATTTTAGTTGAGTGGAAATTCCTAAAATGCAAGAGTTTCAAAGGTGTGAAGTTGCAAGCAATTAGAACAAGTTTTGGCTGATTAGATAGATATAACATTGGTTTTTAGTCCATTGGGATATGGAGTTATAAAAGGGTTTAATTGAGCAAAAATTTCAAGAGTGGTCCAAGGGGTAGGTCATATATATCACAAGATATTTGAGATTAAAATGATGGAATGGAAACAATAAAAGTGTTGGAGGGGTGGAAACAGACACTAATTTCAACTAGGATTTAACAGTCTGTCCAAACAAGAAAAGCCTTTTAAGTAACTGTTTAAAACTGGCCAAAGGGTAGGGCTCACCATAAACCTCTTTGGGCAAGTTCGTATTAAAGTAAACTCAATAGACAAACAATCCAGTAATCCGCATAATTACCTTTAGAAGGGATGAAAACATATAAGGGAAATGAAGGGCAGCTTAAGATCAGATAAGGTACTTTTAAACCTAGTCTGCTTTCAGCATACACTTAGGGAAACTTTCAGGATTTACCTTTGGAGAAAGAAGCTAGAAAATAGGGCACACCATCACTTTTCTAGTATAAATTTAATAATAAAATAATGAAAATAACATTCAAGAATAATGTTTAAAGTAAATAGTAGGACTAGGGAATGCCAACATTCATAACTGCTTGAACTGTATTGAATAATTCTTAAATAAACAATTCGGAGGAAAACATTGAGATAAAGCTTATCAGTCAGAGAAGGCTATTGTAAACAGTAAATCCTAACTCTATGCTTGTTTTTCTTTATCAGAGAATAATGGAAAATATGGAATACATGAAAGGAAAAACAATAACAAAGAAAGAAGCACTTCACCAGTGATATAGACCAAGATCCCAAGAAACAACTTATATATTGATGTCAAACTAGTTACATTCTTCAAGTTCGATGTTTTAGTTCAGCAATCATCTTCACTTCTCAACCTAACTTATTTAATCACAAACAGAGCTTCAAGAGCCTTTGAACACTATTTACATGTAGAAGTTTCGAGCACAAGTATATTTCAAAGTTCTGCAACCAACATTGTTGCATCTTCTACAGAAGTATTTTAGAAGAAATGAGGAGGTGGGATTGGATAAAAGGTCCCTAAGGTTCAATTAATACAGATTAATACTTCTCGGCCTTTGAGGGGCTTGATGGAGAAGTTTACAGATATTTCTTCTGTATTAATTGTTATACATTAAGAATTAAGCTTGGTGAGGAGCTTTTGTTGACTTTAAAGGCACTGTGTCATCTTGTAATAACTCTTTTTGGCTTGGAATAACTATTTGGATGTATTGAGGAAGATATGCTCTGTTCTGGTCATTATTCAGCCTTCTGTTGAATTTTTTGAGGCTACAGGTGGCATTAGGTAGCTGAGAGGAATCAATTAGCCTCTGATGTGGCAGTGGAGGCTTTCTCGGTTTGGTAGATATTTCTATTTTGACCTAAACATGACTAATTAGCTTTTGATCTGTGTGTTAGGAATAATTATGCCTAATTCTCTATCTTTTGTTCTTGAACTGTGTTTAATTTAGTGGATTAGGATTTTGATTTCTGATCTTAGCCGTAATATATCAAAACTGTGTAAACCAGTTTTAATCCTTCATTTCTGGTTTGATTTGGTCTTCAACACTGATACTCTCTGTTTCTTTTAATCTTCACTGTGTCTTGTTGATGTGCAGGTGTGTAGAGGCTTTTATAATTTTCCCAACATTAATGAGACACTGGAAAACGTGGTGTTGCAACCCTATGGAACAATCTCTTTGATAAACAAAGCCTGGAGGATCGTCATCCTCAACCTTTATTTTCTTTTTAAAACATTTGAAATCCTTTTAAAACCTACATAAACAAAAAATATTAAGAAAATCATGTGTTATTTGGGTCAGACTACTTTAGAGGTTGAAGTTAGGAGCGTGGCTGTTGGATGACAACATACAATGACGAAGATTGTGTGTTGAGGTTCAAAGGAGGTGATTGGAAGATGGTGGGAAAAAATAAGTCAGGGTTGTTGATCTACAGATATCAACGGTCGAGAGTGATCCAGGTTCATATAATGAAAAAGGGCTAATTTTCGAGAAAATAGAAGAAATACAAAGGAAAATAGTGAAAATCCCTTTGGGCGGAGGAAATATGCATTGAGGAAAATTAGGGTTTCTTGGATGATCATGGGCCGTCGGATCATATTGGACCCCGAGATCAATGGCGGCGATTTCTCATTGAAGGCCCTTTGGAAAAGGAGGAGGGCGATATTGTAATGGCTAGATTAAATCTAAGCTGTTGATTTGTAGAGATCAACGACGGGGAGAGAATGCGATAAAACACAGTGTAAATGGGAAAAGCGGTTTCGGGAGGAGAAACCAGCGTTATCGCACGGCCAAAAGTGGAAAAGACGGTTTTCACTTTTCGAACATGATATGCATTATCAGTTGACACGTGGTGTTTTAATACTGCCCATATCATGTAGCTCTTGGGGAATTAACCTTCGAGCATGAATTCACGCGAAACTGCGCATCTACCATCAGATCTAGGGTCTCAGATCTGACAGCTGTAGAAAGAGTGTGATACAGGACAGGTGCTCAGTAGATAACAAGTGGGGTAGAGCATAAGTGGTTTTTAATCTGAGCCGTTAGATCAAAGTTTGGATGTCTGAGATCAAATCTGAAGGAGGGAAAGACCCATAGGAGTCAGGCCTGTCAGGATTATTCTGAACCATCAGATGAAGGTAGATCAATAGTCAGGATTGAATATGGGGTTAAAATGAAATAATAAATAGGGCGAATAAAGGGTTAATATGGGCCGTTGATCCGCAGAGATCAACGACTGAGATCTCCTCAAACAACCTTATAAAGTGGGGCTTCACGTTTTTAACAAAGGTTGAGGCTTCAATCTGGACCGTCAGATCTGGATGTATGAATGGTCCAGATTCAATCGGAAGGTCTGTGATCGACGGTGGTAAAAGAGTAGAGGTGCCGATGCGATTGACTGTGGGCCGTCGATTTGAGGATCAGATCGACGGTGGAAAATGAATCAGGAGGTCGAAAGGCGGAAGAATGGGTTTGAGGATGGAGGGATGTGGGCCGTTAGATCTGGGCCGGGTGGAGGGAGATCAACGGCTGATAGTCCATCGAGGAATCACCAATCGGAGGTTGTGAATAAAATATCAAGTGCATCCAATGAAAAATTCCGATGCGAGATTCTCTCGATCATTGATTGGTTCAAGATCAACGGTCGGGATTCGTTTAAAACATGAATCGGTGGAAACCATTTATAACATATGAAAACCAAATTTTAATGAAAAACAAAGGTTTTTTGGCTTCGGGGAGGGTTTATTATAAAAGGATTGGTGCCCGATTGCAAGGCCTATGGATATATGAAACAGATCAAGGGACTAGGGTTCAAACATATAAAGGGCCAATCGCATCGGAACAATGGAGTGGGCTTTTCAATATACCCATTAGAAAATCTCCGATGCGAGATCCTGCTGACTGTCGATCGACTCTTTAGATCAACAGTCATTTTCATTAAAAAACATTACATCGGCAGGATTAGACAAAAACTTAGGAAAAGTGAGTTTTATGAATTTACAAAGGAAGAATACGATCAGAAAGGTTTATTCTTAAGTTTTAAGCACCCGATTGCGGGCCTTTTGTTCTGTGAATCGGCAAAGGGATCAAGGGTTATGTATAAAAGGGCTAATCACATCGGAGGTTTCAACGAAACAAATAGACTTGCACTGGCTGATTTCTCCGATGCGATAAGTGCTAAATGGGTTTAGCGCTTGGTTCCGGCACTAAGGCATATGTGGGGAAGTGGTTTAAGGTTTAGCCCAAAGGTCTTAAGCCTATAGTAAAAAAAGCTTATTTTTTATGAAAGTTTCAAGGTTTTTTGATGGATTTGGGGGTTTCGATAAGGTTTAACAATGAGTTTTAAACCTTATAAAGGGATTTTCATGAAGGGGAAAGGGGAATAAATGAAAAATGGAGGAATTTTATGGGGAAAAAGAGGACAAAATGAAGGTTAATGATGAGGGGGAAAAGGAGTAAAATGAGGGAAAAATGGGGATTTTTGTAGCAGTCTTTTCTTCATGAAAACAATAGTATTTCTGAGTTTAAAAGGGAAACAAATGTAAAGATTAATCAGAGGATAAGATATATTCATAAGGCTTCAAGAGATAACAATTTTGCAATAAAACTTGTTTCTTGAAGGTTTCAAAAATGATTTAGCCACCATTTGATATGACAAATTTTATAGGTGGCTAATAGTAAGAAATCATGTAATAAATATTTAATTAATGCTAAATTGAATTAAAATATGAAGAATAAAGGTTTATGCGAAATATGTCACCTTGCTTGGACTGGGGCAAGATGAGGGTGCATAAAAGAGGTGAAACAAAGGTAAATGGTTATGATTTAGAAAGGGGAAAATGGTAAAAAGAGAGAAAATTATGGAACTAACATCCTCCCATCCCTAAGCTGTTGTGTGTCCTCACACAACTATTTACCTCTGCAAAAAAACCTTCAAAACTTTGAGCGTTCTAGCTCACTCCTGCTCTGGCATAATATCACCAGTCTACAATGTTTCAGACTTCTTTTTTTTGTTTTTCTTCAATTTCTTCGTCACCTTTTTAAGTCATCTGAAACATTGTGAAGCACTATACTTCCATACCCTGACTTCTCCTTTCTTTTTCTGGATTTCCACCATGAGTTCTTCTTTATTCTATTCTTCTTCCTTCTGCACTTTAGCTACAAGCTACTCTAAGTTCTGCACTTGAAGCTCTAGCTCGACGTTCCAAGCAGCAGGAGCTACCGAGTCTTCTTCCTTTTCTATCCTGATAGGGGCTATATTTTCTTCAGGGATCTTAGTATCCCTCATGAATTTAGTAAATACTTCTTTCTCTTCCAGTTATTCTTCTTCTTCTTCTTCTTCTTGCTATTTCAGTTCTTCTTGCACTAATGCAGGTGGGGATTCAACGTTTTTTGGGGACTGTAGTTCTTCACCAGGTTCTTCATTCTTTTTCTGGGCCTTAATAAAATCGGCCAACAGAGTGTCATCTTCAACTTCCACAGATTTTTCTGTGTCTACAAGGAATGATAGCAAATTGTCTTCTTTGGGGGTTTGTTCATGTACTGGTGGCGTTGAAAGAGTTTCTTCAATAGGTATACCCGTTGTCTCCTTTTTCTTTGGAGATGGGCCCTTTTCTTCTATTGATTTCCTGGGTCGTTTCCTTTTTTCATTGGTGTAAGAAGGACTTCTCTTTACACTCGGACCCTTGCTTCTGCTAGCGGGGGTCTCTAGCAGAAGCAACCCCCTTTTCAATAGTTGTCTTCTTTCCTGCAGATGGATTTTTATCTAGCTGCTTCAACAACACCTTCCAGGTCATGCCCTTAATTTCTAATTGTTTCTGGACCAGGATTTTGATTGGGCCATGGTGATATAATTTCTTATCAGCCTGGTTTACCCGTGCACCCTGCACACTCTTGGCCATCTTTTCCAAAATTTTACGCAAAAAAAAAGTGAAATCCATCCTCCACTGGACGTGCCAACCAGGTTCAAAGTGTTGTAGCATCCTGAAATGATACAAAAAGGTGAGGGAGTACCTTCCCTCACAAGTCACAAATTTCTGGAGGACAAAAAGGAGGTCCTGCCACTGTCCTAGTAGGGCGCTGCGTGAAACTCCTTTCTTCCAGTCTACCTTCATTTCCTTATAAACGACGAAACTCTGTCAGCGTCCTCTCAAGATTCTTATTTTTAAAGTACTGCACACCAGTGTTTTGCAAGCCCGTCACTGCTGCTATTGATTTTTTTGTGACTTTAAATTTTAGGGGCCCAATATTTACACGACTGTTTTTAAAACTCTTTGCAAACTGTAGGGCCACTTCACTGTTGTGCCCATCAATTTTTTGAAAAAAATAAATAAATCCTGAGTCTCGCAATAGTGCAAGACTATTGCGAAACTCAACAGTCTGTTCTACCTCACTGAGGGACGAAGGTTCACATGGAATAGGCAGCATATCTGCTTAACATTTATGAACAGTCCAAAAATTGCATGCAATACCAGAAAATTTGGCTCTTTATAGATAGGGATCCAACTGTCCACCATCTCTTCTGTCTTATCACCAATCCATTCCACCAAAATAGCTGTGGATGCACGGCATGTTTAGAATCATGCAAGATTGGTACTTGCAGCGGCCTTTTTAACAGCTAAGTGAAGTAATCATTATAAGTGAAGGTCTTTTAGGATCATGGCAGAAAGGGTAATTATATCTAAGCAACGGTTAAACATTTCCGCACTCCTTCATAATTCAAAAAAATAACTTTAGCATTTATTAAAAAATGATCATGATTCTTAACTAAAAACACCTTGTACTTTAAATATTTTTCTCCTAGTTAATATGATAGCACAAGTACTCCTTAAATAAGTGAAAATGCTTCTTGTAAATTTTCATGATGACCACTTTTCTCTGACATATACTTATGAAATTGTACTCTTCTTCTGTCAAGGTGCATGCTTGCACCAATATGTTTACATCGCTTACTATGTTGTTCTGCTGGTACCATTCTGCTTGTATTATTATTATATAGGACGATATGCTTGCACTAGTGCAAGCATATTGTCTGAAAAAAACAACAGAGAATTTAAGTAAAATATAGGCTAGACTTCTAACATAGCTTCCTCAACTGATACTAGAAATTTTCTTCGCCCTTTCTTGATGCTTCAAAGCATCTTTTCGCTCTTTTTGTATGAGATCCTGCAATGAATTCATGAGGGAACAAAGAAGTGGGAAAGGAGAAAATTTCAGAATGGGAAGGAATTTTGTTATAGGGATTCCAGAAATAGTACCAAAGAGGGGATAAACAGAAGTGGGATAGGGAAAAAAATTCAAGGGTAAAGTGGGATTTTTACGAAACAGGTGGGGAAAATTCAAGAGAATGTGGGAAGGTTAATCATTTTGGGATTTAAAGAAGAAAAATGAGTGAATATTATGAAATGGGATATGAAGAAAGGCAGAAAATTTTCTGGAAGGTCTGTTTGCACTGGTGCAAGAAAAAATAACTGCAACGAGAATTAAGTGTTACTTGAATAAAAATATCCATGCTAATTACCCCAATGTACAAAGGTATGTTGAACCTGCTTTTACTCAGTGGTTGCTAGAATATCTAAAGATCAAGCAACATTCTCTTTTTATTAGAAATTTTTAATCTTCCTGCTAGCAAGCTAGTTTTCCGGTTGACCCTTCTGCAATCATGTCAGCGAACTGATTTTCACAATTACAGGAAAATATTTTTTCTTTACTTTTTTTATTAAATTTATTTTCTCTTTTTTCCTTTGAGAAGAATAAGAATTCATGTTTTCAAAAGGTTGATATTACCATTTACCACTACCGTCCCTAATTGCTGTTGGACTTGTTGTGTAAAATCTTTCTTGGCAAGTAGCTAAAAATACTTCTTTAATCTATTTCCATTTACCAAGAATACTGAAGTTTGTCCATCAATAGTTTTGACTTCTACTGCTCCATTCTTGAATACTCGGATCACTTCATCAGGTCCCATCCAACGTGTATGGAACTTCCCTTTAAAAATTTTAATCTAGAGTCATAAAGGAGTACCTAATCACCTTGTTGGAACTGCTTTTTCTGAATAGTCTTGTTATGCCACCTTTTTCGTTGCTGTTGAATTAGGATGTTTTGCTGAACAAAATCTCTACGAAATTCATCTAACTCATTTAATTGGAGAAGACGTTGTTGTTGTGCCTCAGAGAGATCTAGTCCTAACTGAACTGCAGTTATGAAAGTTTTAATTTGGAACTCAATTGGTAGCAGAATCTGTTTGCCATATACCAGCTCATATAGTGTATGTCCCATGCTATTTCTCCAAGTGGTTCTGTATGTCCACAAAGCTTCTGGTAATATTTTAGCCTAGTCTTTCCGATGCATGTTGACTATATTTGTAAGAATGGACTCGATCACTTTGTTTATAGATTCCACCTAGCCATTTTCTTGCGGGTGATACGGCATGGATTTCCTATGCCGGATCTTGTATTGCTACATCACACCCTATACCAGATTAGAAATAAACTGCGGACCATTATCAAAAAAAAATTCTCTAGGCACACCAAATCTAGTAAATATTTCAGTAAAAAGAAAATCAACAACAACTTTTCCTGTAGCAAAAGAAACAACTTTAGCTTTTACCCATTTTGTAACGAAATCTGTAAAAACCAAAATATGCTTTTTACTTAAGGATGTTGGATTTATTGGCCCTATAAAATCAATAGCCCATTTTTCAAATGGCTCAATCATAACTTGGGGTCATAAAGGCATTTCATTGGTTTGATTAGGCTGGCCCATTCATTGAAAGCTATCACATCGCCTGACATACTGTTTGGCATCCTTAAACAAGGAAGGCCAAAAGTAACTGACGCGTAATACTTTATATGCAGTCCACTTATTAGCGAAGTGGCCTCCATGAGGTTCATCATGAGTAGATTTCAATATGTTAAACACTTCCTCCTCTCTTACACATCTACGGATAATCAGAACTGGACAAGTGTAAAAGAGATCTCCTTGAATCCAGGAATATGTAGCACTTTTCTGAATAATATTCCACTTTTCACAAGCGGACAAGTGAGGTGGTGTTTTTCCAGTGACCAAATGATTAGAAATGTCAGCAAACCACGGAGAATCTATTGACACAGCAAAAATATGTTCATCTAGAAAATCATCATTAACAAGAGTTACTTCACCATGATTATCTAATCTAGAAAGAAAATCTGCTACAACATTAGATTTCCCTGGTCTATCAACAATAGTAACATTAAATTCCTACAACAATAGCAACCACCTAGTCACTCTACCACTTGTCAATGGTTTTTTCATCAAATATTTAATCGCGGAATGATTCGTATGTACAAATACTTCATATCCTATAATATAGTGCCTAAACTTATTAATTGCAAAAATCACAGCTAAAAACTCTTTCTCTGTAACTGTATAATTTAATTCAGCAGAAGAAAAATTCTTACTAATATAATAAATAGCATAGGATTTTTTATTTTCCTCTTGTCCTAAAGCTGCGCCAATAGCCAAATCTGAAGCATCAGAGGAAATGTGGAAAGGAAGGGACCAGTTAAGACCTTGCAAAACTGGTGCTTGCACCAACTTTTCCTTCAATGTTTCAAAAGACTGTTGGCAAGCTGTGGACCAAGAAAATTCACTATCCTTAGCTAGAAGTCAGAAAAGAGGAGCAGCTATCTTCGAAAATTTTTCAATGAATCTTCTATAGTAACCAACATGTCCTAAAAAACCCCTTACTTCCCTTTGAGTTTTAGGTGCAGGAAGATGCAGAATGATTTCATTTTTTTCCAGATAAACCTAGATACGTTTGTCAGAAATAAAATGGCCAAGTACCAGTGCTGCTTTGCACATTAATCTACATTTCTTATCACTCAAAGCGAGATAGGCTTATTGAAAACGAAGAAGTACTTTCTCTATATTTTTGAGAGCTTCCTGAAAAGAATCACCAAAAACAGAAATTAATCCATATAAATTTCTACAAATTCTAGATCAGCAAAAATGGCTAGGACTGCCCTTTGAAAGGTAGTTGGGGCATTAAATAAACCAAAGGGAAGAATTTTATAAGAAAATTTCCCCCACGGACATGTAAAAGTATTTTTATCCTAATCTTCGGGTGTAATCTGTATCTGGTTATAACCACTGAAGCCATCCAAAAAGGAGAAATATTTATTTCCTGCAAGGGTATCAAGCACCTGATCAATGAAAGGGAGAGGGAAGTAATCTTTAAGAGTGGTTTTATTCAATTCTCGGTCATCAATACAAATACACCATCTTCCATCTTTCTTAGGTACTAGTACTAATGGAGAGACCCACTGACTGTCAGAAATAGGATAGATAAAACTGGCATCTAAGATTTTTTGTACTTCTTCCTTCAAAATATCTCTTAGAGCTAGATTCATTTGCCTTTGGGGTTGTTAGACAGGTCGGGTTCCTTCTTGAATATAGATATGATGTGTATAAGTTTCATGAGGGATACCCTTCATATCTTCATAGACCCAAGAAAAGGCACTAAGATGGTTTTTCAACAAATTCACAAGCTTCTCTTGCTGAGATGAGTCCAAATCTAAAATGATATGCAAGGATTTACCAGGGCTAATCTCAACAAGGGTGGTATCAGGCTTAGGAGTACTCAAGGGAGTGGTCAAATGCAGTGGTACAAAAGAATGAGAATAATGATTTTCTTGAAAATCTAGGCTGAAAATTTAGCTCAAAGGCTCAAAATTAGGCATAGTGTCTAGATTATTCATAAAATCTTGAATCTCATCTTCTTCTGAAGACCCAGTATAATGATGGATAAGGGAAATAGACTGAGTCTCCTCATCACTGCTTTGATCCAACCATAAAGTATCTCAAAGGTTCTGAATGGATCTGGCAAGGGGGTATAAGGTAACTTTCTTCCTCGAATCTCCATGCGAAATATACATATCACCAGAACGACATCCAATATATGCATCAACCGTAGCAAGCCATGGTCAACCCAAGATCAAGGGATGTCCTCCTACTGGGTTCTTTGGCTTAATCACAATGAAATTAGAAGGATATTCCTAAGAATCTAATGAGATGATCACATCGTCCAATACTCCTTCTGGCTTAATTTTAGATCTATCTGCTAATTCAAGCACAGTGGGAGTAGGGCAAAGATGAGATAACCGAAGTTGATCCATGGTTTGATTAGTCATTAAATTAATGGCTACCCCTAGGTCTATAAGAACATTAGAGACAAGGACATTACCAATCTGAACTGAGACAACAGGGTTTCTAAGATCAGTATATTTTTCCACAGACACACATCCCATCATCAACTCTGCTACCCTACCAACAAATTGAATGGTTCGGGGTTCCAATCTCTTCCTCTCGAGTTTCTTGAGACAAATTTCCTTAATAATCTTGGTACAAAAGGAGATCTCTTTGATGGCTTGAAGCAAAGGTATCTTAATGAAAATATTCCGAAGCTCAGATGCCAAACTAGTCTCAGAAATAGGCTCACTCCTTTCCATTACTAGCCTCTCTGGGAAGGGAGGCTGGTTGGAAGAAGATGGCAAGGATTCAGAGGGTAAGGGATGCTTAGTGACCATTTTCAAAGAATGGTTAAGAGTTTCCTCTTCTCCTTTCTTTTCAACTATCACCATAGGTTGCTTATGATTTTTTGATGTTACAGTCCTTCCCGATCTTAATTGAATATCATGAACCCCAACTGGAATAGATGGTATTCGAATGATAAATGTGGGTTTTTTACATAGATCATTTTCACTACTTAACTATTATTAGGATTGGGCATAGTTTGAGCAAGAAAATGAGGTCAAAAAGGTGGAGGTAAAGGCAATGTTGGAGTGGACTGACTCGGAAGTTGAGGCATTGAATAAGGTGCATGTGTAGATGGATATGACTACATAGGTGGCTCGTAGGAATATGGAGAATGAGTTGGCCCTCTCCAACCTTGTTGCCATGGTTGAGAAGGTTTCCCATGCTGATATTGATTCCCATATTTCCACTACCGATGAGAGTTAGGATAAGAATATGCATGTGAATTATAACCAAAATAGTGTGGAGAAAATTCAGAAGCCATACCTGTACCTACCTGAGGTCAATTCCTTCTTGCTCCCATATCATTCAAGTATTTAGCTTCAGTCTGTCCCCCTGTAAATATAGCTTTAAGTCCTGGTATAGAGGGACATTGTTCTGTGATATGGTCTTCTTAAAAAATAGCACACTTATTAGTTTCTTTCAAATTAAGAGGACACTCTTTAGGAGAATGCTTGTCTCTACATTTAGGACAAAAAATATATAACGACTCTTGTTCCTTCATGAATTTTTGTTGAAACTTTAAGGAGTCTAATTGTTTGGTAATAGTGTTCATTATATCAATTTTCATGTTTTCCATTTTATTTTCTAGTCCAATAATCATAGCATCAGTAGATTTAGTTTTTCTATTTCTCTATCGTGTTCCTCTACCGGATCTATACTGGTTTCTTGAAAATTTCCTACATAATTCACAAATTTGATCAAAATTTTGCTAAAAAATATCACCATGTCCTAACAGATTCAAATTATTTCTAGCATTATCAGTAAGTCCTCTTAAGAAAAAGGTTCTAATAGTGTTGGGATCAAGCTTAAGTTTTGACCTTTCTAAAATATACATAAATATTTCTAGATAATATTCAAGAATTTCATCATCATCTTGTATGATTATAAAAATTTCATCTTGCATGTCCCGAGTTTTGCAATATTCTTGATATTTAGACAAAAAAAATATCTTCATTTGATCCAAAGAGGTTATAGTGTTTCCTCCTAACCCCATAAACCAACGTAGAGTTGAGTCCTTGAGGGTAGCAGGAAATAATCTTAACTTATGAGCCTCAGTTGCATAATCATAACTTCTACATAGAATATCAAACTTAAATAGAAAAGAGTCAGGATCTTCATGAAATTTACCATGGAAATGAGGGAGAGCTGATGGTGGAATATTATTCATTTGTGACACAGTATCAGGATCCACAATTGGAAACACAAAAGTGGATTGTTCTTCACTTACCTGATTGTCACTAGTCCCTTCCAAATGATCTTCTTGGTCCACCAATGTTCCCCTTTTACTTATACTACTCTTCACAGGCTAATCCACACCTGAGATGTTATCACCAGAATCCAAGTGGATTGTTCCTGCGTGATGGGTTTGAATTGGATTGGGCTTCCTGCTAACAGAAGGAGACCAAATATGAAAATTGTTTTCAAAATTCTTTCGGCCTTTAGTGGGCTTCAATCCATTACCTTTTATAGGCATTCATTTCAATAGGAAAAAAGAAAGAAAAATTAACAGATAACTTCTACAAAATGTTGTCAGAAATAAATCAACACTAGTAAAATTCCTTCAAAGAAACAACACTGCAAAAATAAAGAAAAATTACTTCGATTGCATAATCAGAAAATTCTTACCAAATCAAATCGCCTCCCCGGTAACGGTGCCAAAATGTTGGGTGTGGGAATTACACTTAAGAAAACTCCTCAACACTTAATTTGTCAACCTGGGGGATTCCTAAACTTAGAGACGAAGCACAGGCAATGCTAGATATGGTATGTGTTAGCCACCTATAAAAAATTTTATACTAAGAGGTGGCTAATTTTGTCCTTCAAAACTCCAAGAGATAATTCCCCTTTGAGAACCTATCATCCTTGAAGTTTTTATGAAGATAACTAATACTTTAGTTAATCTTCACTGTTGCTTCCCTTTTAAACCCGAAAATTCTGTTGTTTTCCTGAAGAAAAAGACTGCTGAAAACTCCATTTTGCCCTCATTTTACCCCTCCTTTCACTCATTATTAACCTTCACTTTTATCCCCTTTTTTCCCATGAAATTACTCTTTTTTCCATTATTTCCCTTATTCCCTTCATAAATCCCCTTTTATAAGGTTTAAAACACCTTTTTAAACCTTACCAAAACCCTCAAAATCCTTTGAAAATCCTTGAAAATTCACAAAAACCTATTTTTTCATTATAGGCCTAAGCCCCTTCAGCTAAGTCTCCAAAACACTTCCCCACCATATACCCATGCCCAGGACCAAGAGTTAAAGTCCTGAAGCACTTATCGCAATCAGAACTATCGACGAGCGCATTCCTTTCGATTGCGTTAAAATTCCCCGATGAAATTGGCCCCCTTGTTCTAACCCCCGATCCCTTTTTCCCTTTGTAAAACCAACAGCCCCGCAATCGGGTGCTAAACATAATATAAAACCCCTCCCCGCTACAAAATATCCTTTGTATTTCGTAAAAAGTCTGATTTTCTTATGTTTCAAAGGTTTCCGCCGGTTCATGGTTTAAACCATTCCCAACTGTTGATCTGAAACAATCAAATAGTCTTCGGGATCTCGCATCGGAGATTTCCATTAGGTGTGTTTAAATATTTTATTTCCCACTCCCGATTGGAAATATTCCAATCGATTTCCAACCGTTGATCTCTATCGCTAGGCTTAGATCCGACGGTCCCTATTCTTATTTTTCATAAGCCCTTCCCTTCGCCTTTGGACCTCTGATTCATTCCTAACTATCGATCTGATCCTCAGATCAACGGACCACGTTCAATCGCATCAGCACCCTTTCTTCTCTCTTCCTCTGATAGAAAATATTCCAATTGTATCTGGGCTGTCCACACGCCCATATTTGACGGTCCAGATCAATCCTCGCAACCTTTTTAAATTCACCAACCCCGCTTTATAATTTTTTTTCAGAAAATCTCCGTCGTTGATCTCTGCAGATCAACGACTCACACTGACCCTTCTGCCAAAGGTTTTTTGACCATTTCTCTTTGTATTTTCTTCCGTTCCATTGTAATGTGGCCCATCCGTATTACATATTCACGGTTGATCTCAACCATTGATCTCTGCAGATCAACAGTTCTAACTTAATCTCCTCACTGCTTTTTCAACCACCTCCCTTTTAACCTTTGCAGGAAAATACTCGTCGTTGGATACTTTCATCCAACGGCTGCGATCTAACCTCAAACCTCTGAAGTAGTCTTACCTTATCCCGCAATATTTTTTATAATTTTGTTTGTTTGTGTAGGTTTTAAAGATTTTTCAAATGTTTTAAAGGAAAATTGAAGGCCGAGGATGACGATCCCCTAGGCCTTTATCTTACAAAGGAAATCATTTCGCAGGGTTCCAAATTATATTTTATCAGTGCCTCATGAACACTAATGCCGTTATACAACCTCTGCATGCCTGTAACAACAATGGAAACACAACAAACACCACAGCCAAGGAGTATCAGTTTGACAGGATGAAATCAAAGGCAGAAAACCTATTTGAATACTGTTAACACAGTTTTGAAAGGATTAAGGCATTAATTCGATTAATTAAATATTTGATCCATGATTAAAGACAGTTTGAAGAATAGAAGACATAAATTAGACTTCACTAAGCCTAAAACACAGAACTCAAGTAAATTGAAGGTGTTTTAGGTCAAAAAAATAATATCCACCAGTTCGAGAAGCCTCCACTACCACATTAGAGGTTAATTGAATCCTTTGTAGCTACCAAAAGACACCTGCACCCTCAAAACAATCAAAGAAGGCCATAGTTATTGCCAAAACAGAAGATATTTATCTAAAGACAACTAAATAGTTATTACCAAAGAAAGAAAAAATTCTCAAACTATCAGCAGAGTTATTACAAAGATAATAAATAGGCCTTGAAGTCAATCTTTTTTCCCTTTGAGTTTAAAAAGAAACAAGCAGAGGAAATAAACAGAATCATAATTCAATGCTCTCCTACCTTAGGCCTTGCATGGTTTTCGAGGTTCGGAGTTGCATTTAGTGTAGAATTAATTACACTTCGATCTTAAAGCCCTTCCACCTCCTCATTTCTTCTATAAATACTTTTGAAGAAGATGAGATAAAGGTTGGTTGATCACTAGTTGTAATACTGAAACTCTCTGAAATAATACATAGTCTGTTGAAGTTGAAGAAGAAATTGAAGTCTTGGAAGCCCTGATGATGTTGTCGCATGCTTGTTTTTGATAAGGCTCTATCATTGGATCCATGATCTTGGCTGTTGGTGAAGTATTCTGAACCATTTTATGTTTTCTCCTGTTTTTCATTTTGTTCCATAATTTCTTAGTATAGTAGGATGAAAGTTTTAGGCTAAGAAATGACACTCGGAAGCAACTTAGACCTGTTTATCCTACACTGTTTTATGTTTTCTTCTGCTGAGGTATTTTAGAGTCTTTAATCTCTCTCTTTATTCCTCATGCTTGTTTATTTCTCTGATAGTTCGAATATTTGGTTTCAGCATGATTTATGGTTCTCCCTGCTTGTCTACTGCCACTTAAGGGTTGTTATTAAAGTCTCCCTTTGAAGTATATTTGTTTATAGTAAGCCAAGGAGGTCTATTCTGATCATGCCCTTTGTCCTTGCTTAAATAGTTGTCTTAAAGGTCTTTTATAGTTGTGATCATAGATGTATTAGGTGTTCCCTCTTCTATGACTGCAATTATCAGTGAATCTTTTATGTTTTCTAAGTCATTTGAAATAAAATATTTGAGGAAATAGGGTGTTCCAAAAATATTAGATTTCATTTTGAAATTTCTCTTGAAGTCATTATTTGATTAAATAATGTTTGTAGAATTTATGGTTAGCCCTGTCTATCAAATATTTCTTTATTGTTCAAGTTATGTTTTCAAGCTCCCTTTGTTGAGAATTCAATTTCTCTTTCCAAATCATTGATGTCCATCTCATTCACATAACCAAAGGATCCTGCAGCCAAGTTAGATTTGCCCTTTGATATCCCATATCCATTGATAAGTTTTTCATAACCTCTTTTTGACTCCATTTCCCATCAAAACTGACATTTCCCATTTCTATCTATCTTTCCTAGACCTTTTATGTTCTGCTGTATCAATTCAACCAAACAAACAAACAAACACTTGCACTTAATAACTAATATGAAACCAATACCAAAAGCACACAAGATAAACCTTTGCAAAAACAAATAATTTGAGAGATCCCTCTTAGAGAGCAGGAGGACTAGATCCTGTAACTCTAAAGATTGGTTTTGATGTTGCCTTGTCTTTTGATTTGCCAAACTATCAAAACACGGGACTCCAACATAATGGCGATCACAGTGGGACACTGAGTAAAATATTTAAAAACAAGCACTCACTGTCCAGTATAACATAAGTAGCCTTCTTCAAGCACTACCTAAAAAAATGGTAATCATGATAGGACTTAATTGAATCAGTGACAAACTAAGTAACCCTTAGGATTCTCATAGAACCTTATCAAACCTTGAAGGAATCAGTTACCAAGCCATAAGAGTGAACTCTATATGTTTTTGACACCTTAGCTAAGTGTTAAACCAGATTTAGGACACTCTCATAACCTATAAGACTGAAAAAACTCAGAAAAACCCAAAAAAAAAATCAGTTTGGCTTCATAATAAAACATGGTGGTGGAACCATCCAATATTTTACCTTCATAGAAGCTAAATAGTTTCCACTTGGAGAATCCATTAAACCCAGTATGCCTATTACTCATCTAGGTCTCTAGATCTCGTTAGGACTGTGTTAACCAGCCTTGAAGAAGTTTAGAAGCCTAGTCCCATACTAGATAAGACATTGTGAGAGGTAAAACTCCCAAAAACAGTCCCTAAAACCTTAACCTCTCTCATTTTTGAAAAACAGTCTGGCTTCACATAGGATCAACACTAAATCCCATCCAAACCCAAATCCTCCTTTAATAGTTGATAATCCAAAGAGAATTCTGTGGCAGACTTCTAAGTCTGGAAAATCAGCTGCTAATAGGAGCCTCTTAAGAACAAAATATGTCCCTGAAAACCTTGTTCTCTTAGAGGATTTACACTTTTATTTACATCATACAAAGAACATATTTAGAAATAGATCTCAAGGTGATTTAAACCAAATGGATCTCGACATTGCAGATTTGCAAAAAAGCTTTAGTAGAGAAGCCTCACCTTCCACTCCTCTTGATTCCCAGCTTCTTCATCACTTTAGCCTTTTCCATAACAAACATGCTCAAAACCAGTTCGTTGGCCCAAGTGTTTCTTCCACTCCAATCCATACTACCATTGTGCAAAACACTCTTGTTCAGCCCACTTTCACTCTTGTAAATTCACCCTTATTTCTAGCCATGGCAACATGGTATGCCTCATTAGTGTTACCACAACCTCTGCTTCCCTTACCAAATGAGTACCAATCCAAAATTCCTCATTTCACTGAAAAGAGTCTACAAAAGCTCAACATCATGTAGATAGGATGGAAGATACATTTGATTACATGGAGATAGAAGAAGAAACTGTGAAGATGAGGATCTTCGCCCAAAGTTTAGGAGGAGATGTGAAGAAGTGGTTTAAAAACTTACCTCCTAACAACATGAATGATCTTCCTGCTTTGCATCAAACATTCACCAACAAATGGGAAATGAAAAATAACCCTCTCCAAATACTAGCAGAGTATAGCAGTCTCAAAAGAAATCAAGTGGAGAGTTTTCATGGCTACTCCACTAGGTTTAACAGTGTTTACAATGCTCTTCCACCGCACATGAAACCTCCCCAAGGCATGACCTTAGTAAGATATCCCGAAGGCTTTGATGCCGAAATGGCCTATTAGCTAAGGGAGAGAGATTACTTAACATTAGAATACATGCAGAAAGGAGCTGTGAGCGTTGAAGCGAACATAATTGAGAAGAGAAATAGGTTAAGAGCAGAGATGAGGGTAACTTATAAAGATGACATTGTACCCTCAACCTCAACTTCTGACACAAAAATTGATAACCTAGTGAAGGTAATGGAGAGGATGCTTGAAAAGATCAACTTGAATGATAGAGTGCCACCAAGAGAACCTCAAAACAACCAAAATAGAAATAGAAATCAGAATTATAGAAGAGAAAAAAATTAAGATAAACAAAAAGAAAGTGACCAACAGATTAGACCTCCCTTCCAACAAAACTATGTGGATCAATATGAGGAAGATAGGGAGATGGAAAGGTTAGGAGAAACTCATGTAAACTTGATTGGATCAGACAGTGGGGATGATGTTTTCCTCACTGAAGAAGAACAAGGTTTATTCTCTGATCAAAATACAAACACCTATGAAGATTCTGATGATTATAGATTGGGGTTTGAAAATGCAATCATGGAGGGACACAAACAATATGATCTTAGGAGCATAGGGAATGTAGACAATTCAAAAGATAAGAACACTAACACTGCTGTCAAGAAAAATGCAGAAAGTCAGCCTAAGAAGATAGGAGACAAACCCATCATTTTGGCTAAAAAACCAGATTTAAACAAAGAGAAAAATAGCCAGCCAAATGTTGAACAGAGTACCCCTAGCACTTTAGCTAGTGGTCCTAACAAAACTGTCCCAGTTATCAGTCCAAACAAAGTTCAACAAATCAAAACTGCTGAAAGGAATTCAATTTAAAAAGCAGATGTAAATATGAACAAGTCAATTGTTCCTTTCAGCCTTGAGGGAGAGATTGCAAAGATAAAAATTACCATCCCCCTAGCTGAACTAGTAACCCAAGAAGTGTACAAAAACCAAGTTTTAAATGATTTGAACCTAGGAAGTGATACTGACACCTTTAACTTGACAGATGGCAAGCCTGCAATGTTGTTTGGTCTAGAAGTTGAAGGAAAATACCAAGAAGGGGTTGTCCCTCCCTTCTATGTCAGTTTGAACATACATGAGAAAATTTTACACAATGCCATGTTAGATTCTGGAGCTTCACACAATCTAATGCCCAAGGTAGTAATGGAAAGCTTAGGCTTAGAAATTACTAAACCATACAAAGATTTGTATTCCTTTGACTCAAGCAGAGTCAAATGTTTGGGTTTAATCAAATATTTATGTGTTAACTTAGCTCAAATTCCTGCTAAGAGTCTAGTAATGGACATAGTTGTAGCTGACATTCCCCCTAAGTATGGCATGCTCTTATCAAGATCATGGGGAGCCAAACTTCAGGGAAGCCTTCAAATGGACATGTCTTATGCCACCATCCCTGTTTTTAGCCAAAATAGAAGACTATATAGGGAATCTCACATGAAGTACATGGTGAGCAACATAGATAAACCAAACAACTCTCCAATCTATTCTATTCAATCAAGTTTAGATTCTTTTATCTTGTACAACGAAGATGAGATTACTCAACAAGAAAAGGAAAACATAGACCCAACCAGTTTACCAGAGAAATCAGAACTTCCCTCAAATCAGATACAAAACATTGGCAATCAACAACAACAAGAAAATGAAAATGAGGCAAATATACTTTGGACAATAAACTTTGATGGGTCCTGTAATAAAACAAGTGCATGAGAAAGTGTTTGGATTCAAAATACGAATCAGAGTTTTTCATATAAATTAGATTTCCCATGCACTAACAATATTGCTGAGTATGAAGCACTTCTCCTAGGCTTACAATTGCTTAAACAATTAGAAGCCCAAAAGATATCAATCTTAGGAGATTCTGAACTTATCATAAGACAAATCAAAGGAGAATACTTAGCTAGAAATCCAAGGCTTAGGGATTATTGGAATGTTTCCCTTGATTTATTGAAAACCTTCAAAAAGTATGAAATTATTTTCATTCCTAGAGCACCAAATAATCTAGCAAATGAACTCGCTTTCAATGCCAGCAACTGCCAAATACCTGAGATAAATGAGCAGCTTAGCGTAAAGGTAAAACACAGGCTTTTAGTACCTGATAACGAAGATCACTAGCAAGTGTTTGATTCTGACAAACACATAGATGATTTCTTAAAATCAGAAAATGATTTCAACATACCAATATCAGAAACCATCCATAAAGAAAACTGTTTGTATATTGAACAAATCCCAAAAGTTGAAATGACATATTCTACTGATATAAATCATTGTGAGAGTCCTTTTGAAGTAGAGTTAATTGACAATGCAGACCAAGAATACTTGGAAGTTTTACAATGCAAGAACGATACAATTCCAAGAGGTCTGACACCTTTAGAACACCTTTTCAACTTTAACGATGTAGCCAAAGAACCAAGAATGGAGCCTATGGAAACAAATGTAGAATAACATAACATAGGTAGCCTAGCAGAACCCAAGATGATTAAATTGTCCAGCACTCTCCCAGCTCACATAAAATTGCAATACATAGAGTTGTTCAAAGAGTTTAAAGATGTTTTTTCTTGGGGGTACAAAGACCTGAAATCTTATGATACCAGCATCATTCAGCACAAAATCCCTCTCAATGAAAATTAAAAGCCTTTCAAACAAAATCTAAAGAGAATAAACCTTGTCTTACTACCTTTAGTTAAGGAAGAAATTGAAAAGATGCATGACGGTGGAATCATAGTACCAATTAGATATTCAGAATGGGTATCAAACTTAGTTTCTGTTAGAAAGAAGACAGGGGAAATCAGGCTCTGTATTGACTTCAAAAATTTAAATAGAGCCTCTCTAAAAGAAAACTACCCCTTACCCAAAATGGATCATATACTTCAATGGGTAGTTGGGTCGAAAATGATATCACTCTTAGATGGGTTCTCGGGTTACAACCAGGTGTTAGTGCTCCCAAGTGATCAAATTAAAACTGCTTTTACCACACCTTGGGGCACCTTTATGTATGTCAAAATGCCTTTCGGATTGATGAATGCAGGGGCCACCTTCCAAAGGGCCATGGACATAGCCTTCTCTGAAGATATTGGCTATTTCATAATCATTTACCTTGATGACATAACCGTTTTCTCAAAAACTGATGAAGAACATTTGATTCACTTGAGAAAAGTTTTTGAGAAGTGTAGGAAATTTGGCTTGTCATTGAATCCCAAGAAGACACTCTTTGGTCTCCAAGAAGGTAAACTTCTTGGCCATATAATTTCGGAAGAGGGAATCAAAATAGACCCTACAAGGATAGATGGCATATTACAAATCAGCCATCCAAGAAGCCTCAAAGAATTACAATATTTCATTGGAAAGATTAATTTTTTGAGAAGGTTTATCCCCAACCTTGTTGAGCTATTAAAAAACATTACAAACATGCTTAAGAAAGATGTAGGTGTAAAATGGACTTTACCAGCTAAACAATCATTCGAACTGGTCAAACAAGCTCTTACTCAAACACCAGTCCTGATTAGTCCAGATTTCACCAAAGACTTTTATATCTTTTCTTTTGCATCTGAGCATACAATAGCTGCAGTATTACTTCAAAAGAATGACTTGGGGCAAGAACAACCAATATCCTTCTTTAGTAGGGCCTTAAGAGATGCTCCTCTCAAATATAACATCATGGAGAAGCAAGCCTTAGCATTAGTGAAAGCTTTAAAGGACTTTAGAGTCTATATTTTACACTCTCACATAATTTCTTTTGTTCCACATACTGTTGTCAAGGACATTCTAAGTCAAGACCCTGATGGTAAAAGGGGAAAATGGATTGAAACTATTCTTGAATATGACTTAGAAATCAGGCCCACCAAACTAGTTAAAGGGCAAGGATTAGCAAAACTTATGGCTGAGTCTAACTTCCAAGCACTAGACATGAATATGGTAGATGTGTTGGAAGAAATAGAAGAATCTACTGCTCCTTTCATTGAAGAAACATTTCTGAATTCTCCTTGGTATGCTGACATTATTTATGTGCTTTTATATTTGAATGCCCCTCCTTCTTTGTCTAAAACTAAAGCTATATTTTTGAAACAAAAAGCTTTGAGTTATTGCATCTTAGATGGGGTATTATATTGGAAAAATGCTGTTGGAATTTTGCTTAAATGTTTACTTGAAGATGATGCAGGAAAAATCATGCACGAGTTGCATGAAGGAGAATGTGGAGGACACCTCTACTGGAAGGCCACAACAAAAAAAATTCTTAGATCTGGTCACTATTGGCCTACCCTTTTCCCATACACTCAGAAGTTAGTCATATATTGCCACAAGTGTCAAATTTTTGATGGAAAAAGAAAAATCCTTCCCTTACCATTACATCCTATCAGAGTTGAGGCACCTTTTCAAGAATGGCGTTTAGATTTCATTGGGGAATTACACCCATCTTCCTCAGCCCAACATAAGTGGATCCTCACGGCCACTGACTTATTTACCAAATGGATAGAAGCTATACCCTCTAGAAATGATAATGAATATGTCATTACAAAGTTCCTTGAAACAAATATCCTATCCAGATTTGGTTGTCCCGGAAAAATCATAATAGATAAAGCTGCTGCTTTTAAATCTAAGAAAATGATTGATTTTCGTCACAAATACCATATTACCTTGGGCCATTCTACTGCCTACTATCCACAAGGAAATGGGTTAGTTGAATCTTCCAACAAGAGCCTCATCAATATCATCAAAAAGCTATTGGAGCATAATAAAAAATCATGGCACAGTAAGCTGGTTCATGCCTTATGGGCTGATAGATTAACTACAAAGAAGTCAATAAATATGTCCCCCTATCAACTGTTCTATGGCATGGATGAGGTCTTCCCCACCTCATGAGGAGTTCCAGTCATGAAACTCCTTCAAGAAGTGCAGATTGAAGAGAATGATATGCAGAGGAGAATCAACCAAACAATCCATTTACAGCAGACCAGAGAAGAAGTCTATGAAAGAAAACAGGTATTCCAAGAAAATGTAAAGAAGCTATTTTATAAGAGGACTAAGGCAAACAATTTCTAAGTTGTAAATGTTGTTCTTAAATGGGATTCAAGAAGAGAAGAGAAGGGAAAACATGGCAAGTTTGAGAACTTGTGGAAAGGGACTTATATTATTCATGCTGAGAGGGGTCACAATGCATTTTTCTTGAAAGAATTGAATGGAGAATATCTGTATGGAGGTTTGTCAATGGCAGGATCTAAAGCATTACTTCTACCAAGAGTCATAAGTATCAAAGCATTTTATTTTTTATTGTAAATATCATAGTCTGAAAATTGCATTCAAAGTTAGAAAAATAAAAATTACAAAAACAATAGAAAGGAGAAAAGAGGGCAGATTGTAAAACAAGAAAGGTACAACTCCATACCAAAAAAGAGAAACAAAATCTGAAAGTGTGCAAGCTCAAATTCCACTCCTAAAATGCACACTCCTAGTTAGTCATATAGCCTAATCATGACTAATTAGTTTTTGAATTTTCTGCTGATAGGTTAGTGAATAGATCAGCCAAACAGCATAATCTTGTCTTGTCAATAAGATAGATTAGGTTAGAATAAAGAAGGTTCAAACATGCTCAAAACATGAACCTTTGATAGTGAAAGAAAATTGGTTCAAACAAAATCAAAACTTGAACCAGTATGAGAGAAGAAACAACTCAAATAAATTCAAAATCAGAGTTGAAGAGATGGTGAAGGAAGTTTTAAATGTTTCAAACCTTAAGCCTTCATATTTTGTTTTAATTTTTTTGCAAAATAAAAATCTATGTGCGGCTTGTTTTTATGCCATAGATCAGCTACAAGTTAGACTGTTCAATCCTAGCTTGTTTGCTTTTAAATTTCTGTTTTCGAATTTAGAGAATGAAAATCTGTCAGACAATCTAATACTGACAGACAGTAGTTAGGTAGACAAGCTTATGAACTCAACTGCTTAATTTGAGTTCATGGAGGAATAATATTAGAATTATATTAGTTTTTGTTTTTCAAAAGAATAAAATGTTGTTGAAGAGAGTTTTCTAGTCTAAATGCACTCTGAAAAGAAGAAAAAATGTTAGGATCATTAGGAATGGGTAGGTAGACATGTCTGTTTTGATAGAATTCCATTATTTCAAATTGCTGTAGAGATCATTAAAAAGAAGGATGTTTCCCAATGAATTAAGACACTGGTTTAATAAGAGCCAGAGATTTGTAGCTGAGGTTCTAAACACCTAAAAGAACTCGCTGTCTTCCCCAAGTGGAGCCAATGTTAGCCACCTATAAATTTTGTTATACCAAGAGGTGGCTAATTTTGTTCTTCAAAACTCCAAGAGATAATTCCCCTTTGAGAACCTATCATGCTTGAAGTTTTTATGAAGATAACTATTACTTTACTTAATATTCACTGTTTTTTCCCTTTTAAACCTGAAAATTCTGCTATTTGCCTGAAGAAAAAGACTGCTGAAAACTCCATTTTGCCCTCATTTTACCCCTCCTTTCACTCATTATTAACTTTCACTTTTATCCCCTTTTTTCCCATTAAATTCCTCTTTTTTTCATTATTTCCCTTATTTCCTTCATAAATCCCCTTTTATAAGGTTTAAAACTCCTTTTTAAACCTACTGAAACCCTCAAAATCCTTTGAAAATCCTTGAAAATTCATAAAAACCCATTTTTTAATTATAGGCCTAATCCCCTTCGGCTAAGCCCCCAAACCACTTCCCCACCATATACCCACGCCCAGGACCAAGAGTTAAAGTCCCAAAGCACTTATCGCAATTAGAACTATCAACGAGCACATTCCTTTTGATTGCATTAAAATTCCCCGATGCGATTGGCCCCCTTCTTCTAACCCCTGATCACTTGTTCCCTTTATAAAACCAACAGGCTCACAATTGGGCGCTAAACATAATATAAAACCCCTCCCTGATACAAAATATCCTTTGTATTTCGTAAAAATTATGATTTTCTTATGTTTCAAAGGTTTCTGCCAGTTCATGGTTTAAACCATTCCCAACCGTTGATCTGAAACAATCAAACGGTCTTCCAGATCTCGCATCAGATATTTCGATTAGGCACGTTTAAATATTTTATTACCCACTCCTGATTGGAAATATTCCAATGGATTTCCAACCGTTGATCTCTCCCACCAGGCTCAGATCCAATGGTCCCTATTCTTCTTTTTCATAAGACCTTCCCTTCGCCTTTGGACCTTTGATTCATTCCTGACCGTCGATCTGATCCTCAGATCAACGGACCACGTTCAATCCCATCGACACCCTTTCCTCTCTCCTCCTACGATCACAAATCTTTTGATTGTATTTGGGCCATCCATACATCCAGATCCGATGGTCCAGATCAATCCTTGCAACCTTTGTAAATTCACCAACCCCACTTTATAATGTTTTTCGACGAATCTCCGCCGTTGATCTCTGTAGATCAATGGCTCACACTGACCCTTCCGCCAAAGGTTTTTGAACCATTTATCTTTGTATTTTTTTCCGTTCCATTGTAAAGTGGCCCCTCCACATTACATATTCACTATTGATCTCAATCATTGATCTTTGCAGATCAACGGTTCTAACTTAATCTCCTTACCGCTTTTTCAACCACCTCCCTTTTAACCTCTACAGGAAAATCCTCGCCGTTGGATGCTTTCATCCAATGGCTGCTATCTAACCTCAAACCTCTGAAGCAGTCTTACCTTATCCCGTAGGATTTTTTATAATTTTGTTTGTTTGTGCAGGTTTTAAAGATTTTTCAAATGTTTTAAAGGAAAATTGAAGGCCGAGGATGACGATCCCCTAAGCCTTTATCTTACAAAAGAAATCATTTCGTAGGGTTCCAAATTATATTTTATCAGTGCCTCATGACACTAATGTCGTTATACAACCTCTGCATCCCTGTAATAACAATGGAAACATAGTAAACACCATAGCCGAAGAGTATCAGTTTGACAGGATGAAATCAAAAGAAGAAAACCTATTTGAAGACTGTTAACACAGTTTTGAAAGGATTAAGGCATTAATTCGATTAATTAAAGATCTGATCCAGGATTAAAGACAATTTGAAGACCAAAAGATAGAAATTAGACTTCATTAAGCCTAAGACACAGAACTCAAGTAAATTGAAGGTGTTTTAGGTCAAAACAATAATATCCACCAGTTCGAGAAGCCTCCACTGCCACATCAGAGGCTAACTGAATCCTCTGTAGCTACCAAAAGACACCTGCAGCCTCAAAGCAGTCAAATAAGGCCATAATTATTGCCAAAATAGAATATATTTATCTAAAGACAATTGAAAATTTATTACCAAAGAAAGAACAAATTCTCAAACTGTCAGCAAAGTTATTACAAAGATAAGAAATAGGCCTCAAAGTCAAATTTTTTTCCCTTTGAGTTTAAAAAGACAAAAACAGAGTAAATAAACATAATCATAATTCAATGCTCTCCTGCCTTAGGCCTTGCATGGTTTTCAAGGTTTGGAGTTGCATTTAGTGTAGAATTAATTACACTTCGATCTTAAAGCCCTTCCACCTCCTCATTTCTTCTATAAATACTTCTGAAGAAGATGAGATACAGGTTGGTTGATCACTAGTTGTAATACTGAAACTCTCTGAAATAATACATAGTCTGTTGAAGTTGAAGAAGAAATTGAAGTCTTGGAAGCCCTGATGATGTTGTCACAGGCTTGTTCTTGAGAAGGCTCTATCGTTGGATCCATGAGCTTGGATGTTGGTGAAGTATTCTAAACTGTTTTATGTTTTCTCCTGTTTTTCATTTTGTTCCATAATTTCTTACTACAGTAGGATGAAATTTTTAGGCTAATAAATGACTCTTAGAAGCACCTTAGACCTGTTTATCCTTCACTGTTTTATGTTTTCTTCTGCTGAGGTATTTTAGAGTCTTTAATCTCTCTCTTTAGTCCTCATGCTTGTTTATTTCTCTCATAGTTCAAATAGTTGGTTTCAGCATGATTTATGGTTCTCCCTGCTTGTCTGCTGCCACTTAAGGGCTGTTATTGAAGTCTCCCTTTGAAGTATCTTTGTTTATAGTAAGCCAAGGAGGTCTATTATGATCATGCCCTTTGTCCTTGATTAAATAGTTGTCTTAAAGGTCTTTTATAGTTGTGATCATAGATGTATTAGGTGTTCCCTCTTCTATGACTACAATTATCAGTGAATCTTTTATGTTTTCTAAGTCATTTGAAATAAAATATTTGAGGAAATAGGGTGTTCCCTGAATCTTAGATTTCATTTTGAAAGTTGTCTTGAAGTCATTATTTGCTTAAAGAATGTTTGTAGAATTTATGGTTAGCCCTGTCTATCAAATATTTCTTTATTATTCAAGTTATGTTTTCAAGTTCCCTTTGTTGAGAATTCAATTTCTCTTTCCAAATCATTGATGTCCATCTCATTCACAAAACCAAAGGATTCTGTGGCCAAGTTAGATTTGCCCTTTGATATCCCATATCCATTGATAAGTTTGTCATAACCTATTTTTGACTCCATTTCCCAACAAAAATGACATTTCCCCTTTCTATCTATCTTTCATAGACCTTTTATGTTCTATTGTATCAATTCAACCAAACAAAAAAACAAACACTTGCACTTAATAACTAGTCTGAAACGAATAACCAAAGAGCACAAGATAAACCTTTGCAAAAACAAATAATTTGAGGGATCCCTCTCTGAGAGTAGGAGGACTAGATCTTGTAGCTCTAAATATTGGTTCTGATGTTGCCTTGTCTTTTGATTTGCCAAACTATCAAAACACAGGACTCCAACAATATCAATCTTCCTAATGTAAATCCCTACTTTCTTTAAAGGAAAGATTGCAGAATCAAATAAAAAATGAAGAAGGAAACTTGAACCATAAAAAATAATCTAAGACTGGAATGAGGAAATGTGCATTTGCAAGAGAGAATTAAAGATAAATGGAAATCAATCCCACTAATGGTTGTTTAATCTACCGAGTGTGTGTTTTCCCTTAGCAGAGACACTTTAGCAGTCTCAATAGATGGGCCCTTAAACCTACTTCCTTAGAGAATCCTTCTAGTAGGATCAAAGATTTATGTAGAAGGTATAAATAGTGTCTTTAATGAAGGCTTTTCTTAGTTCATGCAAGGGCTCGAAATTTTCAAGGTTCAGAGCACTCAGATATTGTGGCAAGAAACTGGTTCTTGCATCGAATCAGAGCTTCCTGCACTTAGCATTTAATCCTTAAAATGAGTGTTCAATTATTGCAAGCGCTAGTTTTCTATCGAATCAAATTGCACACATAAAAGTGAATGTTTTTGATCTTAACAAAATGAAGAAATAAAGAAACAATCTTTTATCCTGTCATAAGAATTTAAAGAGAGAAAGAAGATTGCGGAAAATAGATTAAGAAAACTTGCTGCATCACACCAACATGCACTAGTGCAGGTTCATTTCTCCTGCTTGGACCAGGCAGAAAAAAAAAATTAAAAAGAATTGCAGGAAAAGGAAATATCTCACCAACATGCACTGGTGCAGGTTTGTTTCTCTTTCTTGTACCAAGCAGATGAAAACCAATCTGAAATCAAGTGTAAGAAAGTAAGTTGCAAGGAAAGAGAATGTATCTACTTCACACAACAGATTCATTTTCACTCAGAAAGGAATACATGTGCTGAAATTTAAATCACACTTTGATAATATAAACACAAATTACAAGAAACAAAAATGGGTTAAATGTGCTAGGGTGGCTAGGCCCTAGCCAACTAGCACATTTCACTTTTAAGTTAAAATGCTGCTCAACAAATTAGTCAATTCATCAGCTTAAATACAGAAACTCAACTTCTGAAACATGAGGTGGAGCTCCATTTTTATTAATTCATTGAGGAAAATACATGCGTTAATACAATGTCCAACCCAGATTCGGGTGATATCAAAACAACCTATTACTGCCTATCAAACTTCGTTCTAAAAAATCTGCTAGAAAATTCTCCTCCCCTAGGTCCTATTTACACTTTAAATTATATAGATCTGTTGGCCGAAGGAAAAAATAGATCGTTCAACTAATTCATAACAAAATGTAGAATTTAGTTTCAGCCTTCAAGATAAGACGGTTTTGCAAAATTTTCCGTAGCTAACCAGCTTTCGCCCTTCACGGATTTGTCTCGACTGCCTTTGAATCATTCGCTGTCGTGGCTGAAGTGGCTCAAGATAAGGTGGTGATCGAGGAGGTTCAAATCTGCCGTGAAGATCTGTTGTGCTGGAAATGGTGTAAGATCTGATCCTGCACTAAGATCAGCAGTCACGGTAAGCACTCTAACTATCAAATAACTATTGGAGATATCGATAAGTTACAAAAGTAATTTAAAAGAAAGAAATCTTGTAATAAATATTTAATTAATGCTAAATTTAATTAAAACATAAAGAATAAAGGTTTATGCGAAATATTTCACCGTGCTTGGACTGGTGCAAGATGAGGGTGCATAAAAGAGGTGAAACATAGGTAAATGGTTATGATTTAGAAAGGGGAAAATGGTAAAAAGAGAGAAAATTAGGGGACTAACATCTTTATGATGAGACAGTGCGATTTTAGTGGAGGACAACTTGCATGAGCGTGGTGGCAAGTATGGATGGGACCCAATGTGAGGAGGCTCTCATGTTATATATGGAGGGGATAGCAACCATTGTTATTCATGTCTTGGATTATTATTTTGTGTATGGTCTGTTTAGACTACTTGCATTCTTCAACTGTTTAGTTGAGATTGATGTGTTTTTTAGCACAGGGTGTTCCTGATCAGAAATCCCACCTCTTCCATTGAGGATCTCTTGGATAAGTTTTCACTATACTTCCACAATCAGACATTTGGCCAAGCTTTAGTCTCATGTACAATGCAATTTTTTTTAGAGTTGGGTTGTGTTATAGGGGTGTAGCAGTGGAGGAGAGAAATCTCCAATTTTTGAGCTTATTTTCTAGTGAGGGGACCAAGCCTTCACCTATTGAGTTGATTGGGTGTTTTTGTAGCTGATAGATCATTCCTTCAGCCCCATATAAGTATTCATTCTCAGGGAGTGAGTAAGTGAGGTAGCAGAAATGCAGTGGGCAACTAAAAACAGGCTGAAAATCCAAACTAAAAATCTGGCCAAACCATTTCTGGGTTTTTCTGGGTTTTATGAGTAGAGTCCGTGGTTGAAAGTGAGGATCATTATGAGCACTCTAATAGACTTCTAAACATTCTCCTTATTCGTAATAATAGTAGTTTCCAACAGCAGTAGTAGTAGTAGCACACATTTCTAGTGCTTGGTTTCTTTGGTGTATTTTAGCCATCTTGTGGCTTGAGTGCATTCATTTTGGAGCACTATGTAATTTCATTTGATGTTGATATATAATGAGATGACTCAGCTATTTTCTACCCATTTTTATGATGTTTTGATGTATTCCAACATTTTTCCAGTTCTACATGTTTAATTCTTATTTTAATGTAGTTGGAATTGTGCATATGTTCTATATTCTCGTCTTTTACATTTTGAAATATTACAGTGATATCAAAGCATAATCTTGGCTCAGCCTATGGATCTCAACCATTATGCTATCAAGAGAAGAAGGAGAAGAAGAAATGTACAGAAAGGATAGAGGTAAGACTCCATTATTTGGAGGAAGAAGGGAAGAGAAGCTCTCAAAGCTTCTTTCTAAATCTATACAGAGCATTAAAGGAGATCTCAAGAAAATGAGAAGGGAGATGGAATCTTCAGAGGAGTTTGGATCTAGATCCAAATATAAATTTTCACATGATAGGTGTGAGAATGTAGCTACACCCTATTATGCACAGTGCAATCAAATGCCCAGATCTATCATGAGAGAGATGAAAGAAGGAGGAATGCCTAAGAGGGAAAATCTTAGTGATTTTTTGCAGGACTATGAATCTGAAACTGAGAAGTTTAGAGATCATATCACTTTCCAGGAGTTTTGCAAGATCAAGGTGGAGAGGAGCAAGCAGCATGAAAGGGGTAGGTTTTCTCTATCTAATTTTGATGGATCACCAACATGTTCAGTCGGAGCTTGGGTGGAGGAGCTACACACCTATTTGCAGCAACACCAAGTTTCTGAAGATGAAGCCATCAGAGTTGCAACAATGTACTTTGAAGGTAAGGCCTATGCCTGGTGGATATTTGAGTCTTTTTCATTGAAAAATGGCAATACTTCTTCTTATGCAAGGTTCATTGAGAGATTAGTGGAGAGGTTTGATGGAAAACATTCTAAAACACTCTTGGTAGATCCAAACAAACCAAAACAATAAAAACTTGTGAATGGGTTGGAAGAACCTATAAACTCAAATCCACTTTAGAAAACTATTGGAGAAGCTCACATCTTGCATAACACTTTGCTGGAGGCAAGGTCTCTATTTCATGTCTTTAGACAACAGGTTGCTTTATCAAAAGAGGATCCTCTCATTGAGCAGGTGACTCCCATTAATATTGAAGAATAAGAGAAGGATGGGGGAAACAACATTGTCACATCTAGAGCATATCTAGTCCCTCATGCAGAGGAATGAGGATCACATGCTCCAACAAGAGGAATTCTTGTATCATGGCAAGAAATTCCCCAGGATCTCACATATAGAGGAAAAAGCACAATCAATGAGTAGCATCATTGTGAGACATTGCAGATGGAAGGAGAAGGTAGAGAGGAAGGTCAACATCGCTTGATGAGGAGCACACACCCCTATCTATTTCAGAGAGCTAATGCAAAGAAGAGGCAGACTGATTTTCACTGTGAGGCCAAGGGAAAAGTTGCCCATCCATATGTACAATCTACTCTTGACATTTATGTCTCATTACATGGAGGCATTCCACCTGGGAGGCCACCAGATGTGGAGTTGGTAAGAGACATCTTGCCATTTGGTTCACAACTCTTAGATTCTGGAGAGGTGAATACTTTGGAGGATTCTAGTACAGCATAGATATTTTAGGATAGACTCAAGGAGGAGGGAGACATTCTCCCATTTTCAGCATCACCCACTCTCACTACATATATTACGCTGACAGAAGTTGTTGCAATGATGGAGGATGGCACCTTCATGGTGCAAGGGAGCTGCTCCATGGATTTGGAGAAACAGAGGGTACTTCCTTTGAGGAAGGAATCCTCCATACATTGGAGTAGATGGAGGCCACTCATGCTTACATTGGCCAAGATCAGGGGGTTCTTTTTGGATGGTGGCCTCTCATGGGAGGCCAACTTCCAAAAGTCACCACTTCTATTTAAGAATGAGTAGCTACATGATGGGCATGGTAGCACTTTGGAGGATGACTTTGGCATGTGGGATGTCAAAGGAGAAGACATAATCATGTGGGGAACTTCACATTTCAGATCTTCAATGATGTCTTGTAGGAGGATTGATCCATATTGGAGGTCTCAACTCTTGGTAGAGTACTCCAAGGATCTTGGTGCTTGCATGGTTCTTAATGACCCGGAGGGAGATGATAGATACATGGTGGTTGGAGAGGTCATCTATTCTTATGGTAGAGTCTTCTTGACTAGATTTTATGAGCTTTGGAGGAAGCTACTACATGCAGAACATGTGGACTTTATTTCCATGCACTTTGATGCATTTCATTCCTTGATGGAGGAGTTCACTTGGGAGGGCATTCAGTAGGATGTATATCAGCATGAGGAGAGATGCATAGCCTGGATGGTGATGGAGAGGTTATCACAGCCACTTCCCTACTCATGGATAGTGAGGAGAACTTTCAGTTGAGCCATTTCAGCTCAAGGACCAAAGTACATGGGAGAGAAGGTACAATTTTGCATTCTGATTTGTACTTCTTTACTTTATATGAGCAGCATATTGTACCAAGGAGTATATTTCCTTCTTTTATATTGTATTTTAATATACTTGAGGCCATTTTTAGCATTGATGTTGGCCATTCTATCTATGGTTTGTGGGGGAGGCCACATGATTCTTGGTGTGCACCATTGGCACCACATTTTACTTTCATGATCCTATCTTGTAGGATGATTTTGGCAGCAAACAAGTGGCTGAAAAGGAACTTGTTGTTATTTTTTTAGAGGCAGGCAAGGGATGCACTGCACTGGTTCCATGTGTGGAACTATGATCCACTTTTCGGTTGTCATATGACAACTTGTTTTCATTTTTTTTTGCTTCCATATATTGCTGATGTTCCTATTTTCATGGGAAGTGTTGTTTGGAGAGTGGGACAAGAGTTGGAGGTGCCCATTGGGGGTATGATTCTCCCTACTTTACATGTTGCATGTTTTAGGAGAAACAATGGGAAAACCATGATTGCCATGCTACATCTATTTTCTTCATGTGGGAGGAGACATTTGGAGAACTTGAGTTTTTGGAGGAGGCACTTCATGGCTGAATTTTTTGGTGGGGTAGCTTGGGCCATTCTTGGAGGCCATGAAATTTCAGCCCAAAATTAGCAACAGCCCAACACATACCATAAATGGAGAGAGAAACAAATTTGGTGGAGGAATTTAATCTCTCCATACAGCCCCAACACATTGCATGAACCGGGGGTTGATGATTATTTTGATGATCTACCTAGAATGGCTCATTTCATTTGGATAATAGCATGGGTATGGGATGGGTATGGGAGACTCTCATTGTGGATGATATTCCCTATGTTTATCATCACTCCTACCTTGAGGAGGCCATTGGACAACAAGAAGGTTTCCACTTACACCTTCCACTTTCTCATGATGTACACCATTTGGTTTGGCATACTTGGGAGGAACCATTGGAGGGCAGATTTATTGCAGATTATATTGAGTTGTGGTGGAAGATATTGATGAGGAGGCCACAAGAAGAGGAAGGGAGGAATTTCACTCCACCTTTACAGTTGCTTTAGGACAAGCAACATTTTGGGGGGGATGACTATAATATTCCAAAAATTTAGACTTCATCTAAATGGAATATTATGGTTTGTTTTATCACTAGGTAGGTGAATAAGTGGGTGGGGACACTCATAAAACCCATTTAGAAGGAATAATAGCACTCCTAATGTGAAAGGAGGAAGAATAAGTAGCTATATTAAGCACCTTTGGGTGTGAACAAGGATTGGATCATGTTGATTCAGTCAACTTTGACCAAATCAACAACGTTGTCATGGAGGAGTAGTCTTTATGATGAGACATCGTAGTTTTAGTGGAGGAAAACTTGCATGAGCGTGGTGGCAAGTATGGATGGGACCCAATGTGAGGAGGCTCTCATGATATATATGGAGGGGATAACAACCATTTTCATTCATGTTTTGGATTATTATTTTGTGTATGGTCTATTTACACTACTTGCATTCTTCGACTGTTTAGTTGAGATTGCTATGTTGTTTAGCACAGGGTGTTCCTGATCAGGAATCCCACCTCTTCCATTGAGGAGCTCTTGGAGGATTTTTCACTATAATTCAACAATCAGGAATTTGACTAAGATTCAGTCCCATGTACAACACAATTCTGTTTAGATTTGGGTTGTGTTGCAGGGGTGTAGCAGTGGAGGAGAGAAATCTCCAAATTTTGAGCTTATTTTCTAGTTAGGGGACCAACCCTTCACCTATTGATTTTATTAGGTGTTGTTGTAGCTGATATACAGCCCCATATCAACATTCATTCCCAAGGAGTGCATAAGTTAGGCGGCAGAAATGCAGTGGGAAACTAAGAAAAGGCCGAAAATCCAAAATTAAAATCTGACCAAACCAATTCTGGGTTTTTTTTATGCTTTTGGAGTAGATTCAGTGATTGAAAGCACATATTATTTTTAGCACTCTAACATCCTTCCACACATGTTTATTCTTCATAATAAAAATGGTTTCTATCAGTAACAACAGTAGCAGCACACATTTACAGTGCTTGGTTTCTTTGGTGTATTTCAGCCATTTTGTGGCTTGAGTGCATTCATTTTGGAGCACTATGTAATTTCATTTGATGTTGATATATAATGAGATGGCTCTGCTATTTTCTACCCATGTTTATGATGTTTCGATGCATTTCGACATTTTTCCAGTTCTAAATGTTTAATTCTTATTTTACTGTAGTTGGAATTGTACATATGTTCTATATTCCTATCTTTTCCATTTTGGAATATTACATCACTCCTCCAAAAAGATGTGCCAAAAGTCCCTGCAACAACACCTACAGAAAAATGTAGATCTGGAAGTAAAATTTCGTTGTAGGGTTTAAGATATGTTTGGCCACATGCCAAGATCTGAATATGATGCTCCAATGATCCAATACTCACTTGCCAATGGGATAGAAGACTTTCCCACTGAAAAGGAGCACTAGAATGGCTTAGATCTGAGTAGATATAGCCTCCACTTGTTGCAACTTACAAAGACAACCAAACCCTCAACAGGATATGTGTTGTAGTTGGAATAAGAAGCTTGGCCTTCAGCCTGATAGTGGACAAGAAATGCAATGCTCTTCCAAGGGGCCTCTCAAGGAAAGAGATGAAATTCCTAAACAGGAAGACCTTGTGCTAAACAACACAATTCTCAGCTAAATAGCAAGAGAGTGATATATGTCTAAACAAACAATATATTAATAAAATACAATATCATCAACAACATTCTCATGTTGCAATCCCCTTCCTTTTATAAGTTGAGAGCTTGCAAAACCCTAAACCACCTTCAATGAAATAGCTCCTTTCACATGAGCCACCTCCATATAAAAATGCGTTGTGCCTTATTGATGGCCACCCCTCCAAGATAGTGCTGTAGATTTGGTCAAGTTTTGACCTAGTCAAAATGTTCAGCTCCTTTCACAACTAAAGGTGCCTTATTACATAGCCAAGATTTAACCTTTTTCACATTTGGCATTGATTTATTTTTTGTTTAGGAGTTTTATGATCCTCCTTTACACTTTTATTTATGAAACAAAAAAATAAAATAAAATTGAATATTCCAATTAGCTTAGGACTAATTAGGAATATTACAGTTCTCCCCTCCCAAAGATTGCTTGTCCCCAGGCAACTATAAGGATAGAACTGAAGATGTGGGGAACCTTCATTCACATATGGAGCTCCAATCTCCAAGATATCATCCATACAAAATGAATCACCCTCCAGATTGGTAATTCATAGAAAAACTCCTCCCATGTGAGAGGCACCTCCCAAATGCTCAAGTTACCCAAATGGCTCATCCCATAAGGAAACAAGAGACTCAATGTAGCAATCATGGATGGTCCAATTCTTTCCCAAACATTTGAAACATAAGAAACATGGAGAATATCTCCTCCAAAGGACACATCTAATCCTTTCATCCTCCCTCCAATCATCCCCATAAAAAGTACAAGCACATCATCACTGTAGGGGATCAAAACAACATAAATACAAACATAAATTTGTGCATATGGAGGTGGGTCATAGTCCCACATGTGGAACCAGCGCAGTGCATCTCCCAACTGAATTAGATCAAGATGTGGTAAGTGGTTTCCCCACCACTTACTTGCTGCCCATATCATCTCACCATGGCTAAAAGTGTGAGATATATTTGGTGCATTGGGAATGCACCCATCATGATACAAAATCTCCCTTTGTCCACCAAGGGAGTGGCCATGTTCAGAAATAGTTTTGGCCCAAAGTTAGCCATGAAGTTTAAAACGTACAACGCTTCTCCTTGGAGTCATGGACTACATATAATGGTAAAAGAACACATACAATAAGAAAATAAAACATGATTTACATAAGCATGCTCCTCATCAATAATCCTCCTCAAACAAATGGAGTTGTGCATAGATCTATCTCCTCTTTCAAAAGTAGAAAGAGAAGGCTGAATTAAATCTCTCATAGAGTTATGTTACTACTCCATCTCCACATGATGCATGAATATTTTACAATGCTGATATAGTTCTCCTTCAAAGCCCTCCCAATAGTAGCTCTTCATGATGATGTTGTTGAGCTTCATGGAATATGTGTGGCTGAAACAGAACTCTTCATAAGCCCTTTGTAGCAACTTCTCCTTGAGCTTGGAGGCTCTAGACAAGAAGATCCTACCATGATCATAGATGACTCCATCTTGGACTAAATAGCCCTCATCATGTAGTTGGTCATCAAGAATTATGCATGTGTGAAGATCCTTGGAATAATCCACCAATAGTTAGGATTTCCAATATGGACCTAGACTCCTCAAAAATGACAGCGCTGATGATCTATCAACTGAAATTTATGTCATGTGGTTTCTCCCCTCTTTGACATCTCTTATGCCAAAGGTATGTGTTGGAAGGTCATCCCTTCCCCTCTTATCCTCCCTGACATACCCCATTCCAAGTGTATATGATGGAAGGTTGTTATCCCCTCCTTGTTGCCCTCTTGTATATGCACATGCTCAAATGAAGATGGAAGTTTTTGGAAATTAGTCTCCCATGTAAGGCTATCATATATCCAAGACCTCCTTGGCCTTGCCAAAGTATGCATGTGATACCACAACCTTTTATCATGTATGGAAGATTTATCTCCAAATGATATTATCTTCTGAGTGTTCATAGCCAAGGACTACCCTCCTTGCCCCATGATGGTGTCTTTCTCCCTTCTTGCATCATCTTCTCTCAACATAGTAAGAGATGAGAGAGTGAATAATGGTGATAAGGGGAAAATATTTCCATCCTCCTTGAGATTTCCCAATACTCTCAGCATTGTGTTATGGTCTTCAAATTCCCCCTTTCTTCTTGGATCTATGATTGGATCATCAATGCATGAAACATATTTCAACAACTACGAATCAGGTGGTCTCCCAGGTGGTTTACCACAAGCTAATGATGTCTCATGGTTCATTCCCATGTGCATAACAGATGGGATCATCATAGCACTGCTTCCACTATGCAAGTCAATCTCTGATTTTTTTGTGGAAGTCTCATGGTAATGGGGTATCACTCTTAAGGATGCAAGAGTGCTTCTAGCTGGAGAAAATTCCCTATCTTTCCTTCCATGTAAAATGGGTTCACCTCCTGTCATGCCAGCACTGTGATCCTTCCTCTGCTCTTCTTCTCCTACCTTCTGCAAGATCTTAAAGTCTAAGGTGCTTCCTTTAGATGTAGTTAACTTAGTAACACCCAACATCTCCTTGGTGTCAAGAGTCTTAATCACAAAGGAATGATCTACCATAGTGTGTGTTCCCAAGAGTGTATCAAAAGTTGGAACACACTTCCTCCATTGTTTTGTTTCCATGTCTATCATCATAGACACATGCTGCTCATGATCTTCATGTGTAAGATCCCTGGGAGCTTCTTGCAAAGACACAAGAGCCCTTCTAGTAGAAGCAATGGCTTCACCTCCATCTTCAAATAGAATTAGATTTCCTCCTATTACCACAACGCTGGAGGATATTTCCACCTCTTCCTCTTCCTTATCCTCATCAATGGAGAATACCTCATCATTAAGAGATCGATTTTTTTATCTATTATTGAAAAGGGAATCCTCATGTCTTCTTCTTGAGAAGAAAGTTCTTGCTGAAGTGGGGCCTTTTCCTTTGGCAAAGAATGTTGCAGATATTTAACCCCCTGAATAATGTTTTGAAATGGAGTTGGATTCATGGAGCTTTCCAACTCATGCAAAGGTTTTGAATTCTTGGGCTTGGTTTTCTCACCCAAGGAAGTTTCAGATTGCTTAAAATCAAATCTTTTCACTAACCTCCTAGTGAACTTTGCATAAGTAGAAATATTTTAATTTTTCAATGAAGAAGATTAAAATAACCACCAGGCATAAGCCTTACCTTGGAGATGCAGTGCTTCTAATATTATGGATTCTTCTTCTTAAACTATATGCAGCTAGAAATATGTGTCTAGCTTCCTTACCCAAGACTTGGATGTGCTCTTGGGAGATCCAACAAAAGTAGGTAGGAAGAATCTACCCAAAGTGTGTTTCATGCACCCTCTTCTTTAATTGTAGCTGTTGGATTTTCTCTCTTCTTTAAGTTGACAAAACTCTTGGAAACATAAATTCTCCTTGAAAATTTTAGACTGAGATTCATATTCTTGGAGGTAGTCACTCAAAGTCTCCTCCTTTGGTGCATCTACTTTCTTCATCTCTCTTGCAGTAAATCTGGGCATAGTATAATGTTGTAGATATGATTGTGTAGCTGAGTTCTTTCACACATAATATGAAAGGGGTTTTATTCATGTGAATATCTTTTTGAGGGATCTGCATGTCTTTCCCTCCTCATTCCCCTAATTTCACTTTTTAGCTTATGCATAGTTTGGAACAGAGTTTTTGAGAACTCTTTCCCTTTCATTATTCTAGATAAATGGGTTTTACCCTTATCTTTCCTATCTTCGGTGTAATCAATCTTCTTCTTCTATATTTTCCTTTCTTGAAAATACATTTTTGCTTCTTAGAATGCACAGGTTGCGCCAAGATGATTCTCTGATACCACTGTAATATCCCAGATGGGGAATGCAACAATACAAGATAGATATGTAGTAAAAATAATGCAAATCATCCAGATTATAGCAGGAGGCCAATATGGACACCCTTATTTAAAGTTTACAACAACAAATCAGATGTATAATGAGGCCCATAAGATGTACAATAGAATATATAAGTGTCCAATGGAAGAAAATCCTCAAAAAGAGGTGCTGCAATCACATATATGGCTGAAACTGCTTGGAAAATGTTATTTTTATTAGGCTGCAACAACTGTTGATTAAAAATTATATCTAGAGAAAAAGAGTGCATGAAAATTCAGATCTATGATAGATCCATACACTATAAAGACTCTTCTTCAAATATCTCTTGGGTTTTTTAGCAAAACATGAAGCACCTGGAGTAGATCTGAGATCTAAAAGCTGCAAATCTTCATAAATATTCTGATATTTAGGAATGTTCAGATATGATCTGATATATACAATACAATGATCCTCTTCAATGGATCTCAAAGGTGAAGGGAAGATCCCCAGCACATGAAAATCACTCCTCCAAAAAGATGTGCCAAAAGTCCTTGCAACAACACCTACAAAAAAATGCAGATTTGGAAGTAAAACTGCACTGTAGGGTTTAAGATATGTTTGGCCACATTCCAAGATCTGAATCTGATGCTCCAATGATCCAATACTCACTTGCCAATGGGATAGAATACTTTCCCACTGAAAAGGAGCACTAGAATGGCTTAGATATGAGTAGATATAGCCTCCACTTATTGCAGCTTACAAAGACAACCAAGCCCTCAACAGGATCTGCATTGTAGCTAGAAGAAGAAGCTTGGACTTCAGCCTGATAGTGGACAAGAAATGTAATTCTCTTCCAAGAGGTCTCTCAAGGAAAGAGATGGAATTCCTAAACAAGAAGACCTTGTGCTAAACAACACAATTCTTAGCTAAACAACAAGAGAATGATATATGTCTAAACAAACAATATATTCAGAAAATACAATATCATCAAAAACATTCTCATGCTTCCATCCTCTTCCTTTTATAAGTTGAGAGCTTGCAAAACCCTAAACCACCTTCAATGAAATAGCTCCTTTCACGTGAGCCACCTCCATCTAAAACTGTGTTGTGCCTCATTGATGGCCACCCCTCCAAGACAGTGCTATAGATTTGTTCAAGTTTGACCCAGTCAAAATGTTTAGCCCCTTTCACACCTAAAGGTGCCTTCTTACATAGCCAAGATTTAACCTCTTTCACATTTGGCATTGATTTATTTGTTGTTTAGGTGTTTTATGATCCTCCTTTACACGTTTATTCATGAAACATAAACATAAAACAAAATTGAATATTCCAATTAGCTTAGGACTAATTAGGAATATTACAGAGGGCCCCTGCACGAAAAGTAGGTTTTTATATTTGTTTTGTAGTTTAGTTTACTGTCAATTTCATAGTTTAATTTCCTATTGATTCATAGTTAATTTCTCATCAATTCTTAATTAGATTGTCATTATCTCATAGATAGATTCACATCGATTCATAGTTTAATTGCTTAATTTTTTGTAGTTTAATTTCATGTCAATTAGTTTCAAATGTTTTTTGAATTAATTGTTTACATTTACAGTTGACTGTTGGATCTTATGCTCACCTGAATCATCTCATGAATGTGACTCTGTCATCTTCCAATTGAATAGTTTCGTGCATTTGTTTATACAAAAACTATAGGCTTTAAGATTAAACATGTCTTGTGTAATAGATCTGTCATTTCTTGCTTGCCTTAGTTAAATTTGATTTTAATCAGCACAATAATTAATTTCATAGCAATAGAATTTATGCTTTCATTCCATGGAATGTAGAATAAAATTAGATTAAATTTATCTTTCAATCATTCTTAGATTTAAAACTAGGACAAATTTATATTATAATTGTATTTTCATTATTTTGGAAGTAGCTTAAATGCTCTATTTTTTATAATTCTTTTAATGGATAAGGTTGAATATGGTTTCATTTTTTCATTTTGGTAGATAGAACATCATTTGAAGAACAATAGAATTCAATTAGATTTAGAATAGTTCTTTGTTTAAATAATGAATCAATTTAATTAGATGCTTTCCATAGATGTTTTTATGGCCTCAAATAGTCTAACATAGCTCAAATTTTAACCATTCAAAGTTTGATTTATTTTTATGCAAACTAAATTAGTTAATTAACATTCCCTTTTTTTTCCTTCATTTATATTTTATATTTCATTCATTTTATTAAAAGTAATTTGTAAATCAATTCCTTTTCTTAGAATAAAAATAACATTTCATTTTTTTTCTTCTCTAAGATTAATTTTTCATCATTAAAATTGATTTAGATTTAGTTGTTCACTAGCATTTAAATATTTCATTTAGAACCATAGATTTCATTCCTTAGATCAATTTTGGTTCTTAAAGTTTAGGCATAAAATACAAAAACACAAAACAATATAAAACATACACAACGAAGTAAGAAAGAGGGACATCAAAGCATATATAGTGCACCACACTTCATCGGATTACTAATCTCGGTCGATAATTTATGATATTAAGTTATTAAATTGACTAAACAGTAAGTTCCATATCTTCTTTGGTATCAGAAATTTAAAGATGAGGAAATGAAACTTTAAATGCCTCAAGCTGATGGACTAATAATTATATTCTAAGTCTACTCCTTTAGAAATGAGTTCTAAAACCTTAGGAGGAAGATATGATGATTCATAAATAATAAAATGAAGCAATTAAAAGATGTAGAGAGCTATCTCAGACAGACTGTCCAATAAAATAATCTCTTTCAAAGATTAGATATTTTCAGGGGATTTCAAAGATATTGATACTCAATCTATTATTACCTAGAATCTCCTATCTTACTTTGAAAATGTGCAGAAAAAGAAAATTTGAATAACTAGAATAGCTCACAGAGATACACAAGTTGCTTCAGAACAAATCCAGAATCCTTCTATTATCTTCAAAAATAGCTTAAAAGTTTAGAGTCATATCAAGGCTCATCACAAGAGTTCAAAATTGTGCCTTTCAAATTACAAAGTACTTATAGAGTTTCATCTAAAATAGCTGGACTTTGAATAAAACATTTATTACAAAATATATCACCCAAACTGATTTGGAATTTTACAAAAAAAGAACTGAAAAAAAAGGAAATCTAAACTGATTTGACATCTTGCACAGATTTCGACGGCTACTACTCATGACAATTCACTCAATATGGTTTCCTCAAAAATTCATCAGCTCCCATATTTTATAATTGGCCTGCAATCAATGTGATGTCTACTGCATGTGTTGTGGCTCCTAGAGGCAACCCTGAGTTGCAAAAGAATAGTGTCTAGGACATCTCAAAATCAGAGGTTAAATGTGGACAACTGTATAAATTCCTCTAACCGAATATGGGTCAAGAGAATAACAGTTTTGGTGGTTGAAGAATGGAGATGACCATTTGAGCCTGATTCATGTGAATTCCATATACTGTGATCAGGCTCAGGAGGCTATGAAGCTTCATGGCCTTTAAAAATGGAAAAGTATAAAACAATGAGAAGAAGCTTTAAAAATATGTAGAGGTGTTGAGAGAGAATGGAGAAGGAACCCACAAGAGACATGCTTAAGAGGATTAAGAATTTTTCCCCTCGTGAACTTAGAGGAAGCAAGTGTGAATGAGGTATGGACAACAACAGAGGTTCATGGAGCGTGAATTAAGGGAGTGCAACAAGCTTAACACATGAGCGTTAACACCTAAGCGTTATACCGACACTAGTTCATGAATAAAATTGCAGACCACCAACAGCTACATTACACGAACCATCAAAGAAGCATAGCATGAAAGATGATTACACATAAAAAGGATATTACTGATAACATAAGGAAATAGATACATACTACTCATTGCTCCATATAGAATCCAAATAACATCTTTGTATCATATTAATTTTAAACAACTCTCCCAAATATGTATCTCAGAGCACAGGGAGCACAATAATACAAAACTACGACAAAATTCTTTAAAATTATAAAGCCTTTCTTTCATCTTAGAACTCACTACATATAGAGTTATCCTTGAGGGTTTACGTTCAATTATTCTGTCATGATCGACCCACACAGGTGAAAACAAAAATATCTTAACAAACTAGTAGAGCGTGCTTCAAGAAATCACTCCTGTAACAAAAAATCAAAACAAAATTGGGTAAAATTGAGATTTTACCAGCAAAACATCACTATCTAATAGTAAAAAGAAACAAAACAGTTGGCCAGGGAGGCCAAATTCCAGAATCTTCAAAAGGAGTGGTGATTAGTGGGGGCGGTTTGGCCTTCATCATATGATTCCATATACTGTTTGGAATCCTCTAGTCTCTAACTTTCATGATTTCCACTCAGCAGCTATGAAATGACCACTCGTACTGTGTGTGCTTGGCTCTTTAGTGGAGGTTTCCTGAGAAAACTGAATAAACCATACTTGCATGCTCCACCTAAAAGCCCGTGCTATGTTTTGAATTACAAATAGGGAACCAAATTTCGGAGGGGGGAATGGATGGCGGAAGCAAAAGTGGAGTTAGTGGTGGTTATTAAAAATGAAAAGAGTGGAACAGAGGCTAGGGAAGGGACTTAATGACATGGTGTGGAGAAGGGGTCCCAAATCCATATCGCAAATCGCGGATCGAGAGCCTTTGTTATAAATGGCAGGAGGTGACTAATAAAATATACAATGGGCGAGATGTGATGGGAAGAAGTGACATGGGAGATGGAGGTGGGACCACCTGCACATCACAAATTGCAAGATTTATGTGTGTGCAACAAAATTCAAATGTTATGTTTTTTCAAAGTGTGAAGTGCGGGGGTGGTGAAGGTGACGTGGCACAAACGGAGGTGGGAGGGGCCTTTCTGGATCCTTTGTTAGGACTAGAAGGCTACATTTTTATCCCCTTTTCCTTCTTGTTCCTTACATTTCATCATTCCATTAACCTTTCATCATATCATTTTCATAAATACATTTGGGTTTCACCTTCTTATTTTCCACTTTATTCATTTTTGTATTATAAGTGAATTTATGATTAAATATTAGAAAATATACATGTTTTTATATATATCTCAAGAATATGTGAGTTTTTTAATGTGTAGGAAATATGTGAAGAATTAATTCCAAGAGACTTATCAAATATCTCCTCCACCATATTAAGGAGATAACTATTCAAGTCTATTCCTAAGGAGAAGATCATGGAGGATTTGGTTGGCATATCTTATCCAAGATATGTGAGAGATGTGTGGAGGATTCAAAGGGATAATATCTTTTAATAATGGGAAATTAGTTGAGAATGCTTGAGAGAATATTGGATATGTAATTATGAGATGGTTATCTTCCTCATGTATATAAGAGAGTGCTCTCTCTTCATTTCATATAATGAAGATAGAGTTTTGGTTGGAGAGATAGCCTCGAGGGTTAGCTCAAGCGGTAAGTGAGCAATCACATTGGTCCCTCTCAGATTGAGGGAGGTCACGGGTTCGATTCTTGAGTCCTTTGGGGGTTAGCGGCGAAAGTCCCGCCGACACGGTTTACCGCGTACCATCCGAAATTACGGGTGAGTACCTAGGGTTTCCAGTGAAGCTTTCCCCCTCGTGAAAAAAAGTTTGGAGAGATAGTCTTGTAATTAGGAGAAGGGGATTCTTAGTTTTGAATTCATATTCTTTTATTGTTACGCTTTCATGATTTGTAATTTGATTCTTGTAATATAATTTGAGATAGCTTTATTGTTGTGAGCTCACATATGTTGTTTGTCATTCAATTCTTCACATGTTGTATTGCTTTTCCCTTATGCAATTTCCTGCTTTCCTAGTTAGTGTTTCAATGCCTTCCTAGATTAATTTGATTTCAGTAATTTAGATTAAATTAGTTCCACTTCAGTCCTGCATATATAGTGCATGTGTCTCGTAAGCCTACGAACCTCGGATTGACAAATTAAATAGTTGGGCAAATACTACAATAGAATTAAACGAACATATTTTCACCCAACATATTATTTTATTGTGTAGCGCTTCTGTGGGGTAGATATTGTTCGAGGATTTCATAGGGAATTGATGGATCTTTGACTTTCTTCCAGAATCATATCCCATTGCAGTTGGATAAGTCTGTGGATGTTATCTTACTACTATCAATTCCAGTTCATATTTTCTACTTGTATTATTAGTTTGACATTAGGAAAATTAACAATAAAATGCTGTATATTTAAAAAAAATAAAAATAAAAAATAAAAATAATAATAATAATAAAATTGTTTTGATTTATTTGTTGGTTTAAAAAAAAAAAATCAACATAAATAATAAATTTTAAAAATAAAAATTAAAAAAAATTAAAAAATTAAAAAATAAAAAGAAAAATAAATAAAAATAAAAATAAATAAAAAAATAAAAATAAAAAATAAAAATAATTTTTTTTTTCCCTCATTCATTCACATAAAAATTCATAAAAACCAACTACTCATTCCCTAACAAATACAAAACCTTTTCAATTGTTTTAAATCAATTTTACTGCAAACCAATAAAAACATTTTGAAAAAGTACATTGCATGGGGACATGCAATATCTCTAGTTGGGGGGAAATAAAAGTATGTTGGATTTTATCATTTATTTTAAAGTGAATTTGCTGGCAAAAGTTAGGATGCATATACTAACAAGTGAAATAAGATTGGTGTTATGTGTAGGTCAATAGGAAGCTTATGCAGAAAGTTCAACATTATGATGCGACACCTTTTTCATCCACAATTAGTGTAACTTCGAAAAATAATTAAAAAAAAATGGACATTTCATAAATTCTTGAAAATGAGCTAATTTGTTTTTGAGTCACTTCATACAGGAATGATCGATGGAGATGGCACACAAAGGCGAAAATTTTTATGCAGGTATTGAAGACAATCATGAAGGCGAGATCTCTAGAGATCACATGCATCATGTCATGACATTTACCATTACACAAAAACCCTTTTTGCATCATGACATGATTACTCAAATTTTTCATTCCAAGCGCCTAAATCATTCTTATGTTGCAGCCCATCTTCCATTACCTTATCTTTCACGACTTCATGCACGCCAATTTTTCTGAATCACATACATTCCTTTATCCTTTTCAGTTTATTTTTTCCTTCTAGTTTTCCTTTTGAATAAAACTCATTCCCTTTCCATGATTACATTGCCTTGTTTTCCTCGCCATGCTGATCCACACTGCTTGCCCGTGAGTTCTTTCCATTTATAGTCCTACCAAATATTTTTGTACAAACTCGCGTTGACTGATGTGGGATTCCTTAAGGCCCACCTTTCAACAAGTCTTGCCCCATCGACATCAGCACCTTATCTGGGAAATATACTAGAGTTCCTTTTGAGTACCTTGAGACTTGCATGCCTCAATGGCAAGTTCTCTCGCTGACAATCATGGGAATACATCAATGTCCCTTGATCGTCAGATCTTGCAAATGGCTCGACGTCAACCCCTTTATTCGCATTTCGCAAGATGTACCCGGGTACCTTGGCACTCATTGACATCAATGGTGAGTTTGCCTCGCATTGGTTAACGGCATGCATCAATGGCCGGTAATCCAATGATTTCTTTTCATGCTCGACACCGACACATTCTTTCGCATGATTAGACTTGTACCAAGAAGTTTTGTAGCAGGTGAAGACTATACATTTTTTTCACGACTCCCTCAACAGTTATATCAGCATGAATTCTGATCGACGAGAGTACCACAGTTCCACTTTCAGCATTTATCTTTTCCATGATTCAGCATCAACAGTTCAGATTCCTTCATTTCCCAGGATCCAGTTACAACAACATCAGTCATATTTTACTGATCCAGTAGCAGCAGCAGCAGTAGCTACATTCCTATTGCATAGTTCATCATTCTTGGGTAAGTAGAGGTATGTTGTTTTCTAATCTTTAATCATGAAATTCCTTATATGCTAACTTGAATATTTTGGAAAATTCCCTCACCATGCTACATTTCCTTTCATGAGCCATGTCAAGTTGCAACCAATTCAGTTGGGGGGGGGAACTATATTCATTACATATTCACTACCATGATTCCATTTCTACACCACTATCACTCCATTTTTTTTTATCTCATTTACCATTCACCAACATTTCTTTTCCAACGATACTTTGTTGCACTTTGCTTCATACGCATTAAAATACATATTGGCATACTTCATTAATATTACAAAAGGGCTTTCTTATGCACATTATGATTTCCAGTGAATGTTTACATTATTATTGCAGCAAGAGAACAAAAAACGAAATGAATGTTGTTAACACAGATACTTGTGCGCAACTGTTCATGGTTGTTGTTGAGCCTTAAAATTGCCTTCTCTTTTACAAACCTTCACTTCATTTCATCATTATTTTATCACTTCATAAGCCTAAAATCAATGAAGAATGATTAGGATTGCTTAAAGGTTACATAAAATTGATTAACATATTGTATTTTCATGATTTTTGCTATTTTAACAATTTTCTGCAAAATAGCTACAAAATACAGGCATTCCGTAGCTGACCGCGCATTCCGTAGCTGATCCCGCATTCTGCAGCTGTTTTACAGTTTGAGTGGGTTACAGGTGTCGTCTCAAGAAAAACCGCACATGGGCATATTCCACGTCATGTCTACATGGTTCGTTGCTCACCATGAAGGAAGAAACGAATTATGTGTATGGTTTTGATACGTGGGAACATATTTAAGGAAGCAGATTTCTAATAGGACTGTCTTAGTCCAGATGTCCTCTTTTTCTTTACGCTGCCACTTTAAGAGTCCTAGTATGATTTCGATAAGGAAAGACAATAATCCTTGAATTGTTGCAAGTTCTGTTATGAACATTTGTTATATAAACACTTGGGAAACCGAGAGCTAGGCTGGAGATTTTTGTTCTAGATTTGGCTGAGACTCTGTGTTACATTTCTGAAGACGCAGATTGCTATGTTCAAGTTATTTCTCTTTTAATGAAGCAGAAAGTGTTGTTTTGAAAGCGTTGATTTGATTTGGAGTTAGATTCCGTCAGGTGGTAGAGGGCCCCTGCCTCTTGCACGGATTTATTTGCGTAATTTAGATAAGTATTCTAGCTGCCTTTACGTTTCTGAAGTTGAATTTGTAGTTGTTTTCATTAGCTTCTGTAGTTATACTCATTCTAAAAACTCTTCCAAAAGAAGAAGCTCTTCCAAAAGATTATAATGATGAATGGGAATTGGCTATAGTATTGTAGGATTTAATTGTAATATCTTTTGTTCAATATCACAGTTATACTTATGCTAAATACTCTTCCACAAGAAGAAACTCTTCCAAGAAATCTTTATAATGTTTTAAGCATGATTGTGATCCTGAACGCTTCATTTGTGTGTTTGCACTAAGTACCATAGCTGTCCTTGCTCTTAAACGCTTGTCCAACATATCATAATGATGAGTGGGAGATAGCCATGATATCTTAGTTTTTAATTGCTTTCATTCTTTCTGTTTGCATAGCATAAGTTAGGATACTCCGGAGTTTAATTGCACTTAATTCATGTTCAGTTGTTTTGATTTAAGTTTGATAATGAATTGTAGTTTAACACTGTTTTAGATTAGTGACATTTTAAGTTCAGTTTTAGTTCAACTCATTGCACTTCACATTCAGACTGTCATTCACTGCACATTAGATTACTTCAGTTGTTAAACTTAACAAAACAGCCTTAATTATTCACAAACCTCTTCTTGTTCTAAAATCTATAATTGCTTCATAACTACATGAACAGAAGACAATATCATTTTAAGGCCTGAAGTACCTCTGCAATTTCCTTATCACTTCATAAACAGAGCCCTCCCTCAAAAGACTACTTTGAAAAGAAATCAATAACTCTTGAGTAAGTTTTTGTGACATTCAATTAAATTGCAGAATAGAGTTAGGAACTAGTCCTAGAATAGAAGATCTTATGATGGTATAAATGTTTTATTCCAAATTTTCTTCAACAAATCTCTAATCAAGGATGAAATGTTGCATCATTATAAGTTAGTTGTTCAAACTGTTTAGTTAGGAGGATTTGCATGTTTAGTTGATCATTTCTCAAGTTGAGTTTATGTTTTTAATCATTTCCTTAGAAGTCATTATCAAGCTCTGTTTTTGCTTAGTCATAGTTTAGATTTGATTCTACTTCAGTGTTTGCAATTGCATTTGTATCAGTCATTTGTCATCAATCAATTAGGTCTCACTCTGTTTTAATCATTAGCTTCCTTCCATTAGCTTTCTAGGCATTTTCCTTGTAAACATAAAACCACCAAAAGACCAAAAACATCATAAATCATCACAAAAGACCAAAAACATCACAAAACACTACACACAACGCATTAGGAAACAAGCACCTAGATACATACAGTACACTTCACTTCAGTAGTTTACCAACCCTGGTTGACAATTAAATGAGCTCAGTTTAGGAGACTAGATTGAGACCAAACATTTTGGCGTCGTTGCCGGGGAAGTGTAACTAGGTATCCTGATTTCCTACATCCACAAAAACAAAAACAAAAACAAAAACTTCAATCACCTACCACACCCACTATATCATGTGGTGCAGTAAGAGCCACACATCCACATCATGAATTCATATTTTTGTAGGTAGAAGAAGAGGTGACAAAGGAGGTTGAAGAAATGGATGGAGATGATGACAATGAGGAAGATCCTTTTGGATTTCCCATTCAAGAAACTGATATCAACATTCAAATGAAGAACATCCTCCATCTGTACTTCCTAATTTCAAAGGTATGAGATCAGAAGACCCGGAAACTTTTCTTTTTGAATTTGAAATAATTTGTAGATCTTATGGCTATTCATTGCACATTCAAAAATTGAATTTGTTTCCGGCAACATTGAAAGATAGAGCTCTTAGATGGTTCATGACTTTAGGAACAAATTCTATAAGGACATGGGATGATATGAAAAGAGTATTTTTGGAAAAATATAAAGGTTATTGTATGCACCATGACCTTAGAAATGAAGTCTTTAACATGAACCAAAAAGAGGATGAAAGCCTAGAAGATTTAGTAGAGAGATTTACTTACAATATCAAAAGATCTAAATTGCATAATTTAGGATCAGATGCAGTAAAAACTCTCCTACTAAATGCTATAAAGGATGAATGGATTGATCTTCTTAATCTTGTGGGAAAAGGAGATGTTTATCGATTGTCATTTCAAGAAATTTGTGAACTATGCAAGAACATATCAAGAGGAAAAACAAAGTGTGTAAGGTCCCCTCAAGATCCATTTGTGGCAAAAGTAAGTAAGTCAGCATCAAGATTGGTAAGTCAAACTGAACCTAACAATTTGCTAAACATTCTTGGTAATTTAAATGAACAAATTGACATGCTAAGAATGAAAAACAAGCAAAAAGTTGCTTCATTTATATTTTTCCCTAAATGTAGAAAGAAACATACTTTGCATGAATGTCCACTTGATAACATTAAAATGTGTAAAATTTGTGCAGGATCACATACTACTGAAGATTGCCCATCATTAGCAGGGTTGAAGGCAATTTACCAGAAGGATAATGGAGCAAATCAAGAACAAGAGAAACTTTGTCATGTAACTCCAAGAGGACTATGGCAGCCTCATCAACCCAATATGATGCAATATCCTTATGCACAGTATCAAGTTTATGCACAACAATCTCAAGGTAATTGGAAAACACCCTTGCCTTGGCAACCTTGGCCATCTCAATCCCAACCTCAAAATCAACCTTGGAAACCTTGGCCATCTCAATCCCAACCTCAACATCAACCTTGGAAACCTTGGCCATCTCAATCCCAACCTCAAAACCAATCTTGGCAACAAAGTTGGCAAAGGCCCTATAAAGGAAATCCACCATATCCTCAATCTTTTCCTCTCTATCCTCAATACCATGATCAATGTTATCCATACCATTTACCTCCACTACAACATCAATATCACCCTCATTTTACCTCAATTCAACCTTTCCCATTATCATCCACACAAGCACCCCAAAGATTCCCCACTCCACTACCTCCACAACCATTTCATATCCCCAACAATAAAACACCTCAATCAACTTACAAATCTAAGGTATTGCAAAATGATTCACCAGCTGTCATTGAAGAACAACAACCAGCAGAAGAAGACTCAGATGAGGTCCAAGAATCATGGATGTCTATTGATAGAGAGAAGATATTGGAACCAGAGATTGAAAAGTCTCATGCATGCCTATCACCAGATTCTACGAATGAAGATCACATCTCTGAAGACTTGCATTTCATGATAGAGGAAAGACAAGAAAGACAAGATTACATTGAATCTTGGTTCAATTCAGTCATCGGATTCCAATGCTCAATTATTCAATATCTTTTGACATCATCTAAATCAAGACAGTTGGCATCTCATATACAGGTACATGTCAAAGAGTATCTTTCAAACCTGCATATGAGTTTATCTATCATCTTGTTACAAACATGGTTCCATTGGAAGTACTCATATACTTGAACAAGATTTTCTTTTTCAAGTAGAGTAGGACATAAAAAAAAAAAGAGAAAAAAAAAGGAAAAAAGAAAAAAGAAAAAAAAAGAGTAAAGAGAAAAATAAGTCCTATTGTGAAAACCAGCTTGCTGGCACAATTGGACATGAGCTTTGTTTGAAAACCAGGCAATTGGCGGGCAAAGTTCACAATAAGTTCTGCAATTTCATGATGGTTTCAATCTTTCATGGTTCTTCAAATCATTCTTGGTTCTATGCTCGAGTTGGATGATGTGGAATTCCTTAAGGTCCACCTTCCAACAGATCTTGTCCCATCGACCTCAACACTTTATCTGGGATCAAGATTAGAGATTATTTGAAGTGCCTTGGAGCTTACATTCATCAATGGCAAGCCTCCTCGTTGATAACAATGGGAATACAACAATGTCTCTTGATTGTCAAATCTTGCAGGCGACTCGACTTCGACACATTCATTCGTCAATGTCAAGATGCACTGAGGTACCTTGACACTCATTTACATTATCGGTGAGTTGTCTCGCATTGGTTAACGATTTTCATTATTGATCGGTAATCCAATGATTTCTTCCCATGCTCGACTTCGACACATTTATTCGCATGGTAAGAATTGTATCATGAATGTTGGCTTTGATGAAGACTAATGGTTTTATGGAATCAACAACAACTTGCAGCAGTGAATTTTATTAGTTTCTTGTAGCAGCATGTTCATATTTTTTTCAATTCAATAACAGCTGCGGAAAGTGGCAGTTTCTGCAGCTATTGCTGTAGCAGCCTGTTCTTGTTTTTTGCAACTTTTTCCAGAAGGCAGTTTTGGTGCAATTTTTGCAAGAGATTGGAGCAGAAATAAAAAATTCTGAGCTTCTGGGTTTTCTCAGAATATGATAAATTGAGTAAGACGCCAGACAGAATTTGAAAAAAAACAATTTTTAAGGGCATTTCAGAAGGGTTTTTCAGGCAGATTTTCAATTTTCAGCGTTATGGACAGAATATGACAGATTTGAGTATTTTTGCACAGTAGCACCTTTTCTTCATCAAAATGATGCAGAGCATGTGGCGATAGATAATATTTCATGTTACTGACCACATCTCTAGCCATGATCGACTCAATTATACAACCTACAAAGATCCGAGCGCTGACTACATTCCTATTGCATAGTTCATCATTCTTGGGTAAGTAGAGGTATGTTGTTTTCTAATATTTAATCATGCAATTCCTTATATGCTAACTTGAATATTTTGGAAAATTCCCTCACCATGCTACATTTCCTTTCATGAGCCATGTCAAGTTGCAACCAATTCAGTTGGGGGGAACTATATTCGCTACATATTCACTACCATGATTCCATTTCTTCACCACCATCACTCCATTTTTTCTCATTTACCATTCACCAACATTTATTTTCCAACGATACTTTGTTGCACTTTGCTTCATACGCATTAAAATACATATTGGCATGCTTCATTAATATTACAAAAGGGCTTTCTTATGCACATTATGATTTCCAGTGAATGTTTACATTATTATTGCAGCAAGAGAACATAAAACGAAATGAATGTTGTTAACACAAGAACCAACATTCTTTGTATTCATGGTTGTTGTTGAGCCTAATTTCCTTCTCTTTTACAAACCTTCACTTCATTTCATCATTCTTTTATCACTTCATAAGCACTAAAATAAATGAAGAATGATTATGATTGTAGGGTTTTGGTGAATTTAACATATTGTATTTTCATGATTTTTGCTATTTTGTACCACACCAAAAATAGCTACGATACGAGCATTCGGCGGCATTGCGCATTCGTAGCTGATCCCAGATTCGCCAATTGTTTTACGGTTGAGTGGAGTTCTGAGGTGTCCTCTCCAAAGAAAAACCGCATATGGGCATATTCCACGTCATGTCTACATTGTTTGTTGCTCACCATGAAGGAAGAAACGAATTCTGGATATGGTTTTGGTACGTGGGAACACATTTAGGAAGGCAGACTTCTATTAGGACTGTCTCAATCCAGATGTCCTTTTCCTTTTTACGTTGCCACTTCAAGAGTCCTAATTGGATTTCGATAAGGAAAGACAATAATCCTTGAATTGTTGCAAGTTCTGTTATGTACATTTGTTATAAAAACACTTGGGAAACCGAGAGCTAGCTAGATTTTTGTTCTAGATTTTGCTTAGACTCTATGCTACATTTCTGAAGACGCAGAGTGCTCTGTTCAAGTTATTTCACCTTTTAATGAAGCAGAAAGTGTTGTTTTGAAAGCGTTGATTTGATTTGGAGTTAGATTCCGTTAGGAGGTAGAGGGCCCCTGCCTCTTGCACGGATTTATTTGCGTAATTTAGATAAGTATCCTAGCTGCCTTTACATTTCTTGAAGTTGAATTTGTAGTTGTTTTCATTAGTTACTATAGTTATAACTCGTTCTAAAAACTCTTCCAAAAGAAGAAGCTCTTCCAAAATATTATGAAAAGGAATGGGAAATGGCTATAGTATTGTAGGATTTAATTGTAATTTCTTTTACTCATCATCACAGTTATACTTATGCTAAATACTCTTCCACAAGAAGAAACTCTTCCAAGAAATCTTTATAATGTTTTAAGCATGATTGTGATCCTGAACGCTTCATTTGTGTGTTTACACTAAGTACCATAGCTGTCCTTGATCTTAAACGCTTGCCCAAAATATCATAATGACGAGTGGGAGATAGCCATGATATCTTAGTTTTTAATTGCTTTCAGTCTTTCTGTTTGCATAGCATAGTTAGGATACTCCGGAGTTTAATTGCACTTAATTTATGCTTGGTTGTTCTGTTTTGAGTTTGATAATGACTTGTAGTTCAATATTGTTTTAGATTAGTGACATCTTAAGTTCATTTTCAGCTTAACTCATTGCATTTTCACTCCATATTCAGTTGTCATTCACTGTATATTAGATTACTTCAGTTGTTACACTTAACAAAACAACCTTCATTATTTACAAACCTCTTCTTGTTCTAAAATCCATAATTGATTCATAACCATATGAACAGAAGACAATATCATTTTAAGGCCTGAAGTACTTTTGCAATTTCCTCATCATTTCATAAACAGAGCCCTTCCTCAAAAGACTACTTTGAGAAGAAATCAATAACTCTTGAGTAAGGTTTTGTGACATTTAACTAAGTTGCAGAATAGAGTTAGGGACTAGTCCTAGAATAGAAGACCTTATGATGGTATCAATGTTTTTCTCCAAATATGTTTCAATCAATCTTTAACCATGGATAAAAATGTTGCATCATTATAAGCTAGTTGTTTAATTGTTTAGATAGGAGAATTTGCATACTTAGATGACCATTTCTCAAGTTGAATTTATGTTTTGAATCATTTCCTTAGAAGTCATTATCAAGCTTTGTTTCTGTTTAGTCATAGTTTAGATTTGATTTTGTTTCAGTAGTTGCCTTTGCATTTGCCACTTGTCATCAACCAATTAGGCTTCACTCTGTTTTAATCATTAGCTTATTTCCACTAGCTTTCTAGTCATTTTACTTGTGAACATAAAACTACCAAAAGACCAAAAACATCATAAATCATCACAAAAGACCAAAAACATCATGACACTAAACTTTAAATGTAGTAGGAAATAGATACCTAGGCACATATAGTACACACCACCTTGACGGTTACTACCTGACCCTGGTTGACAATTAAATGAGCTCAGTTTAGGAGACTAGATTGAGACCAAACAGTTGTCACACAAGAACCAACCATAAGAAAATGTAAGTTGTTACTCATGTCTTTCACATATCCTAGAAACATTCATTATTAAAAGACATCATCATGTAAAGCCAAAGTTCAAGATGCCAAATGTTCTTAAAGAGACCCATGCATGGTTGCATGAGGACATGCAACAAGTTTAGTTGGGGAGGATGTTGGGACTCAGAAATGTCATATTTTTATCCACCTTTTCCTTCACTATTCCTTACATTTCATCATTCCATTAACCTTTTATCATATCATTTTCATAAATACATTTGGGTTTCACCTTCTTATTTTCCACTTTATTCATTTTTGTATTATAAGTGAATTTATGATTAAATATTAGAAAATATACATACATACGAGATATATATATATATATAGATATAGATATAGATATAGATATGAATATAGATATAGATATAGATATAGATATAGATATAGATATAGATATAGATATATATATATATATATATATATATATATATATATATATATATATATATATATATATATATATATATATATATATATATATATATATATATATGTGTGTGTGTGTCTTAGGAAATATGTGAAGGATTAATTCCAAGATACGTCTCAATATCTCCTCCACCATATTAAGGAGATAATTATTCAAGTCTATTCCTAAGGAGAGGATCATGGAGGATTTGGTTGGCATATCTTATCCAAGATATGTGAGAGATGTGTGGAGGATTCAAAGGGATAATATTTTGTAATAATGGGAAATTAGTTGAGAGTACTTGAGAGAATATTGGATATGTAATTATGAGATGGTTATCTTCCTCATGTATATAAGAGAGTGCTCTCTCTTCATTTTAATGATAATGAAGAGATAGTTTTTGAATAATGGAGAAATAGTTTTGTAATTAGGAGAAGGGAATTCTTAGTTTTGAATTCATATTTTATTGTTATGCTTTCATGATTTGTAATTTGATTCTTGTAATATAATTTGAGATAGTTTTATTGTTGTGAGCTCACATATGTTGTTTTTCATTCAATTCTTCACATGTTGTATTGCTTTTCCTTTATGCAATTTCCTGCTTTCCTAGTTAGTGTTTCAATGCCTTTCTAGATTAATTTGATTTCAGTAATTTAGATTAAAATAGTTCCACTTCAGTCCTGCATATATAGTGCATGTGTCTCGTAAGCCTACGAACCTCGGATTGACAAATTAAATAGTTTGAGCCATAGCCCTACCATGGTCGATAAAACTACATATTTTCACCCAAACAATCACATATGCAGAAATTTTGCTGTAAACGAAGGGAAGTAAATATTAAAAAGCGCGATGTGTGAAGTGCGATGGCGGGGAAGGTGGGGGCTTCCATAGTTACATGTGTCGCGAGGGGGTTGTTGGGAGCGACGTGGGTTAAATGTTATGTTATGAGGAGTGCGAGTGCAATATGTAAATATTAAAAGATACGGTGAGCGATAGCGATGGGAGAGAGTGGCCGTGGCAGAGATGGAGGTGGGTGCACCATAATGAGATCGCAAATTGGAAGATTTATTGTTGTGGAGGGGTAAAAAATAATAAAATGCCAGCTTATGTGATGGAACCTATGGCTGACACGTGGCTCTTCTCCAGAATCTCTGATACATTAACTCTCATGCATATTTATTTGCGATATACATTCTTGACTGCTTATCTCTAACTTAGATCTCGCAATCTAATCTTGTCCGTCCATATGAATTGTGTTCCTGTGCTATGATTTCCTCCGTCCATCTCTCTACTTCAATTCTGAACTTTGATCCTGACCATCTATTTCCCCCTTTGCACCTCCTCCAAAACACTTAAGTTATTTTAGGGAAAATACACCATTTCTCTAATTTCTCTGACTTGAAAGTAAAGGGCGTGGGCTCCAACTATCACCACGTAATGTCCTTTGTTGAGACCTGAAACCACTTGCGGGGGAACTTAAGCGGTTTTTTGGAATTTGAAGAGAGTGTTCCCGCATTTAATGTCAATTTTTGATTTGCAAGTGAGTGTATTTAACGAGACTTCTTGTGGGGGAACTCCTTGGTATAAATCTCATGCAATTTGTGTTCCCGGGTTGCTGTTGGATCTGGGCACAATGAATACGAGCCTTCGCTGTACTCGAACTTGGAAATAATGATAATATTGTTTAATTTTAACTTCAAGACATCTTAGCATTAAACGGTATTATGCGAGAACTAGTCTCTCACGAGATTGCGAATAAGCCCGACTCGACCTTGACTACTGTGTGCAATGTTGAACATGTCCATTGGTCCGGATCTTGAACTATTATTTTGACTATGGGGCATCCTTCTAGCCCATGCTTGAATATCTTGGCCTTCCCCTTAAACATTCACGCCTCTACCCTATGATTTCCTTATAAGGACCACTTCTCCATGTTATGTGCGGTCATAGGCCAACATTGGATCCATATGGGGACAACGTGTTGTTCTAAGTGCGTTGAGAACTACTGGGACCTTGAATGCTTGTGATTTATTGGGCTCATGAGAGTCAAAAATGCATCCGTAAGCACGAATTGAAACTACAAGCTGAGTTGTGCACTTCCAACTATATAAAACGCAATCACTACCGCATGTTGAAAATCTTAAATGTTGAAATCTAAACTATGCTAAAACTAGAAATCAGAAACACACTTGAGACTGAAAAACTGTAAAGCAATACTGAAACTAAAGCTGGAAATATGCTCATAGCATGGAGCTTATTTTCTAGCCTGCCTTCCCTAATCTATTGGAATTACTACTATTCTAAATGATACAATAATTCTAGTGTAACCGGGAAAAGCATTGCTCAATAACTTTGTTCTTTCACTTTGTTTGTCGGCAAACTCGGGAACGAAAATTTTAATGGTATTCGATAGGAATTCACGGCTTGATATTTATTTACAGGAGCGTGGTAGACTTGAACAATAATAGAAATCGGAAAGGTACGGTGGCTTTGTGATGAATAATTTCTCAATATAGATGGCCACTAGATCAAGGTACACTCGGCACTGTTTACGAATATATGACCCAATCAATCCAACCTCACAACTTGGTACATCGCGTGTGTTCTCCATGTCTTCAAACAACTTGGAACATGTTTTCATTTTATCTAAGGAATTAAGGCATAAAGGTGGAAGAAAATCAAGGCGAGTCAATTCTTCCTCTATTTTAAACTTCGCCTCTCTTGTTTAGCGAAGTTCCACCTCCACATCAAATTCAATATTTGGTATTTATTTAAGGATTACGGTGTCTCTTTCTTTTACTTGGAATTCCACCTGCGGATTTAAGGCATACGGGTATTGTAAGAGAGCTACTCCTAGGGGGTGGCCTTATATCGAGAAGACATTGAATGATACTTCTTATTTACCCAGTTGAAAAAATATTGTACTTGTCTCCCTAAGTTTGTCTTTTTTAAATGCACATACTCTTCTATGATAAGAAAGACATTTCCCATGATTACCCATCGACCTAGGAAAACTTGCATGAATTGATGAAAATTTGTCAAGCTAATAAAGCTGGAAGATTCTCAAACGAATTTTTAACTTTTACCTTGTCTTTGAACGATAATTTGAGAGATGGTCTTCATCATGCAAAATACGGTCGATGCCGTAATCTATGAAGGAAACGTTGCTTCTTTGAGGGATGTTCTTGTGGATTTAAACAATTAAGCTCTACTGCCCACGCTTCTAGATCACCAAAATGTTGTTTATTTTTAGTGTTGTCCCTAGGGAAACACTCCATCTCTTCCCCTTCTTCATGGAGGAGTAAGCCAACTTCCCTATTCTTCAGAAATAGATGAGGAACTAGTTTTCCACATGCATTCCAAGAACCACCATGGGTCTTTCTTCTTGGAGATTAAAGGGAGTGAGCCCTTTTTTCTATAATGGCTTCTTCAAAGCTGCTCTTTAGGAGGGTTGGGCGAGTTTCAAGGGTGTAGATGTGGACTTCTTATCCTTGGGAGGATCAACTTCTTACTTTTTGAAAGTGGATGCGGTGGCCTTATGAGGGGTTGTATCTTCTAAGGGATTCTTCCCCACTAGCGAGGGACTAGGAAGGGTTTGTTCTCTTGATATTGACCCTTCATTTGGTTCTTGCCCTCGGGTTCTCTTTATGGAGGACACGAGGTCCTAATTCATGTGGAGTTGAGCCTTCATGAAATCCACGAATTTTCTGCGAGTAATTTTCAAGATATTGATCTTCTAGAGGGATTTCCTTCTCTTCTTGCTCCCCTTGCGGGATGAGTTCGCCCTCCTCATCATCGAGTAGGTGAGGAATTGATCTTCTTGGTTGTATGTGACTTCCTCGGCTCTGTTGCAACGGTTGTAGAGGGGCCTTCGATATTGAGGATTAAACCCCTAGTTAGGAATCATTTGGTTGGAATGAGGAGGGGAATTATTGGCCTCCGATTCAAGCTTAACTAGCTTATTTGAGTGGTTCTTGATCGGCTTATTCATCTCTTCGATTCTATGCTCCTGTAATTACCTCTCACGATTTGAGGTAGAAGCCTCCCTCCCCTTCTTCCTTCCGGCTTCATATGTCTTGTCTTCCCCTTGACCTTACTAGTAGAAGACAAATTTTCTTCTACCTCCAACGCATCGGTACGGATGCTGAACCGAGAGATGTGGATCTTCTTTCTCTTAAGGTGAACCCAAAATCTAGCTCGAAAGCTCTGCGAAGACCACTTTAGCAATTGCTTGGGAGGCTTTATCTCCACGGGAGATTATTATAGAACTTATTGAACCTTTTTATAAATTTTGTTACATCCTCATTGTGTCTCTTCTTCGAGCATTGAACTCGGTGAGAACATAACTATGGTCCCTCTTTTCTCCCCCATTTCAAAGTGAATAAATTTTTCCATTTCTTCCCCGAGTCTGGATTGTGTGGTCAATTAGAGACTTGAACCATTTACGGGCCTCTCTACGTCCGGATATTGGATGAAAATCCTTAACACCACATCTAAGTGCTCCACATTTACATTCTCGGCAAAGGCGTAGAAGTTTCCAATATGTCTCTACGTAGAAAGTACTATCTTTCACAGCGGGGCAACGCTTTAGATAGTCTTGCGGCATATCATTTAGAGAGTGAGGGAGGCCAAGGGGGCATACTTGTTCAAAAGTAAACTCGGCACAACCATCTGATTTAGAGGTGGATGTAGATGATGGATATGAATCTAGTGTGAGGCCTAATGAAAGCTAAGACTACTTGATTAGGACTATTTTATAGTGGAGTCACCAAGGTGAGGGCTTTGCAACTATCAACCCTTTGTACTCACCTAATTGAAGAGGTGAAGATAATTTCGTATCCCTCGGGGGAAAAGATTTATTCATTCATATCCACAGGAAACGACACCAACAATATGTTGTGGCTTCTGAGAGATAATACGAGTTGAAAAAATACTAGTGCCTAGGGACATATTAAATTAGAGGATAAATGTGGAAAATTGTATAAATGCACTCTCACAAAATATGGGTCAAGATAATAATGGTTTTGGTGGTTCAATAATGGAGAAGACCATTTGAGCACACGATTCATGTGAATTCCCTATATTGTGAGAGGGCTCGGGAAGCTATGAAGGTTTGGATGGCTTTTAAATGGGCCAAGTATAAAATAATGAGCGAGAAGCTTTAAAAATATGCGAGAGGCATTGAGAAATAACGGAGAAGGAACCCACAAGAGACGAGGCTTAAGAGGATTAATAATACTGTCCCCTCATGAAATCGGAGGAAGCGGGTGTGAATGAGATATGGACAACAATAGAGGTTTGTGGATTGCGAATGAGAGTGCGGCAAGATTAACATGTGAGTGTTAACACATGAGCGTTATACGGACATGAATTCATGAATAAAATTTCACACCACTTTGGCGGCTACATTACACGAACCATAAAAGCGAGCGTAGCATGAAAGATGATTACACATAAAATGGAGATTGCGATAACGAAGAAATACATACATACTACTCATTTCTCCATCTAGAATCCAAACAACAACTCTTTATCATATTAAGTTTAAACAACTCTCCCAAATATGTATCTCGGATCACATGGAGCACAATCATACAAAAAATACGACAAAATTCTTTAAAATTCCAAAGCCTTTCTTCCATCTTAGAACTCACTACATATAGAGTTCTCCTTGAGGGTTACGATCAAATATTCTGTCGTGATCAACCAACACAAGTGAAAACCAAAATATCCTAACAAACTAGCGAGAGCGTGCTTTCAACAATCACTCTGTAACATAAAATCAAAATAGAATTGGTTAAAATCGGGATTTTACCGGCAAAACATCACTATATAACATAAAAAAATAAACAAACCAATTGGCTAGGGAGGCCAAATTCATAGAATATTCAAAAGGAGTGGCGAGAAGTGGGGGCGTTTTGGCCTTCATCATATGATTCCATCTCTGTTTGAAATCCTCCACTCTCTAACTTTCAAGATTTCCACTTAGCGGCTATGAAATGACCGGTCATACTTTGCGGGTGCTTGGCTCTTTAGTGGAGGTTTCACGAGAAAACTAAATAAACTTACTTGCATGCTCCACCCAAAATCCCATGCTTTGTGTTTTGAATTGCAAGCTAGGAACCCAGATTTCGGAGGGAGCATGGATAGCGGAAGTGAAAGTGGAGTTAGCGGGGGATTATTAACACGAAAATAGCGAGAACATAGGCTAGGGAAGGGACTTAATGGCATTGCGCGAGAGGTGGGGTCCCAAATCCATATCTCAAATCTCGGATAAGGAGCCTTTGTTATAAACGGTAGGAGGTGAATAATAAAATATACGATGGGCGAGCTGCGATGGGCGGAAGTGATGTGGCACAATGCAAATTGCAAGATTTATGTGTGCAAAAAAAAAGCTAAATGTTATGTTTTTTGAAGTGCGAAGTGCGGGGGTGAGGAAAGTGACGTGGCATAGACGGAGGTGGGACCGTGCCCAAATATCACATATCACAAAGCTTATATGTAAATGGAGGGTGGTAAATTTTAAAAATCATGACGTGTGAAGTGAGATGGCGAGGAAGGTGGGGCCGCCCATAGATCGTATGTCCCAAGGTTTAGCTAGGAGAAACGAGGTTAAATGTTATGTTCTACGAAGTGCGAAGTGCGGGGAGGTAAATGTTAAAATTTGCGGTGAACAATATGCGATGGGCGGGGAGTGACGTGGCGGACGGAGGAGGGACCGCTCGCATATCACAAATCATAGGATTTATGTGTGAGGGGTGGAGGGTAAATGGTAAGATTTGTGATGTGCGATATGCGATGGAACCTATGGGCGACACGTGGCTCTTCTCCGGAATATCTGATCCACTAACTCTCATGCATCATTATTTGCAATATCCATTCTTGACCACTTATCTCTAACTTACATCTTGCGATCTAATCTTGTCCATCCATCGGATTTGTGTTTATGTGCTATAATCGTGGCTATCCATCTCTCTGCTTCAATTCGCGCTTTGGTCACGAACGTCTATTTTCCCCTTTGTGCCTCCTCCAAAACCCTTAATTTCTTTTAAGGAAAATACACTATTTCTCTACTTTCTCTGATTTGAAAGTAAAGGGTGTGGGCTCCGAGCGATCACCACGTAATGTCCTTTATTGAAACACTGAAACCACATGCGGGGGCACTTAAGCCATTTTTTGGAATTTGAAGAGAGTGTTCTGCGGTTAATGTCAACCGTCGATTTGCGGGTGAGTGGATTTAACGAGGCTTGCGAGGGGCACTCCTTGGTATAAATATCGTGCAATTTGTGCTCCCGGGTTGCCATTGAGTCTGGGCACAATGAATACAAGCCTTCACTCTACTCGAACTTGGAAGAATGATAATATTGTTTAATTTCAACTTCAATACATCTTAGCATTAAACAATATTCGGTAGCATTGGTTTTCTCTTTAGCTTGCGAATAAGCCCAACTCAGCACGGCACTGTGTGCAATGTTCTAAACATGTCCATTGGTACAAATCTTGAGCTATTCTTTTGATCATGGGGCATCCTTCCGGCATGTGCTTGAATAGCTTGTCCTTGCACTTAAACATTCATGCCTCGCACTTTGTGATTTCCTTATAGGGACCACTTCTCCATGTTATGTGCGGTCTCAAGCCAACATTGTGCGTGACCAACTATTTATTACTTGCTTTATTGTGTATTCCACAAGCACACTTCCGATGGTTAGAAAATGGATGATATATGCAAAATTATCATTAGATATCTTAATAGTGAACAATAGCAACAGTATGATAATACATCCTCCATATTATTTGGTTCTTCACCACTTTCAATGCACCATAAGTGGTATGGTCCCGCATTTTACCTTCCGGGTTTCACACTTACCTCAAAATCGTATTCTGAAAACAAGAGGAGCCATCTACAAATATCTCCCCACAACACGGACTTGTTCACCGGGTACTTCAAAGTAGAATGATCCGATGAACATCTTGAAATGATATCCAAGCGAGATAATGATGGAAATTTTGCGGTGCATACACCAATATGGATAGAACTTCTCATTACAGTGGTTGAATAATTGTGCTCAACATTTGACATCTTCCGAATTTTAAATAAAATCATATGATCAATATCTCCAAGCACTGTTGCACTAATACAAATCCTAGCGCAATACAAGAAGCATCAACTTATACATGCAATTACTTTGAGCTGGTCCCGGGGAATACTAAGATAGGCACATTTACCATCTTCTCCTTAAGTATGTCCAAAATCTTATGGCGGTCCTCATCCTAACAAAAAACTAGTGTCCTTCTTCAACGACTTCTCCTTCGACGCGGTTATCTTCGCATAAGATTGAATAAAATTCCGATAATATCTAGTGTGTCCCAATATTGATCGTAACCACTTCACATTCGTTGGGGGATCTAGATTAATCATACATTTTTTTTTGGGTGGATCAACCATTAGTCCCTGTTTACGAAAAATATGTCCCGACAAGATACCAAGGGGGACGTAGAATATACACTTCTTGATTCGAGATAAATTTGATACTGTCGACAAGTATCTAGCATCAAGATTAAGTTTGAAATAGTTTCTTCAACGCGTCAAAAAAACAATCCAATCATCAAAGTACACTTCTAATAACTTGTGGATATAATATTTTGAAAGCAACAACTACTATGCGCTAAAATATGGCAGGTGCATTCTTCAAACTAAATGGCATCATAGTATATTGGAATTAACCCCGTTCTATTGCAAATGTGGTATTGCTCATGTTTTCGAGGAGTGATCCTTATACGATGATATCTTGAAAATCCATCATTAAATTAATAGGCTTCCTTCCCTCCTACATTTTCCAAAACCTCATCTAAAAAATGGGGTCGGAAAAAGGATCATGCACACGAGGCATCATTCAATTTGTGCAAGTCAACACAAACCCTTATTTCACCTTTTGTCTTATTTTCTTGGACTACAACGGACTCACCCAATCCGATTCCTCTATTGGATGAATAATTCCTACAACAACCATATTTTATAGCTCTTACTTTACCTTCTACTTATACGTTGGGTTCAACTCTGTAAGGGTGTTGCTTAACAGAGCCTAGCATTCCATTTCAAAGTGATCTTCATCACACCAAGATCTTCAATGATCCCTTTTAGCTCAAAAAAAATTATTGGGGAACAAATATTGATATTCGGTGAGAAGCTGCGAAATATTACCCATGTATCTTCATCCCAATAATCCCCTATCTTGGAAAAATTAGGCTACTCTTTTGTCCCAATATTAACTTGCCTAGTTTTCCACGAGGTTACGTAACATCTAACAATGCAATCTCGGGTCCAACAACTATGCACTAACCCTCGAGACTCAATAATTTTAATGTTTCTTGGATCCTCCTCATTGTATTCAATAGTCACATTATGACATTCAAGCTGTAACCTCTATGCGGGAATTCCATTACGGTGAGGTCCATACCACTGATTCCTTTGGAATTTCAAAGATAACATCTCGAATCTCCTGCAATGCCTCATCAATGATGGAGCCCACTTTCAAAGGTGAAATTCAAAATGAAGATTTCATTCGGCACAAACCATTCGTAACTACCATGTCATAGCCCTGATCTCTAAATACCAATTCAAGGGTAGAGCAGTCTAATGTATGAATGAATATGTGAACCCATTATGGTCAGCAACTCCTCTCATCAAACTATAGTCCAAATATATAAATGAATATGCGGATCCTCTATGCATGAATATGTTCCTTTCATCCCAATGTTTTGGCTACCAAACCATAGTCATAACATTCGATGAAATTCCTTCCAATTAGCAATATTCTCATTGTGAGTTCCCCCACCGGTGTGCGAGGGTTGAGCACGAGCTAGATCAAGTGTGCGGAATCAATGTTCCTACGAAACATCCCTTTAAAATACATCTAAAAACAAATTGGAATCTTCTACACCATTATAATGGGGTAGTTCACATACCTTAGGGATACACGGCACGAGAGATGCGGTTGCACGATTACATCGCGATGTCGATACTTCATTTAAGCGGTTACGCGAGTTTTCCAATTCTTCATTTGAGTTTGATAACAATGAACTATCGTTTTCCCAACTAATCCAACCATATATCGTGGGATTGATCCAATTCTCATCCTTAGCGATAAATTCTTAGACACGATCAATATATTCATCGGCATATTCATCGCGCAACGGATCGCGTATACCTTGCTCCTTCTACGAGGATCTAGAGGGACCACAACCCTTGTCCCATTTCTTTCAAATACTATGCTCCTATGCTTGAGGTTAATAATAGCATCCATGTAAAAATCCAAATCACCTAGGATATGGATTTTTATCATCAACTAATTTCGATGAATTCAAAGTCAGGCAAACACCTTGACTCCTTCAATGTCAACTACTACCCTAGAGTCTACCCATTGGGATAATTTTTTTGTTAGTTAGCCATGCATAGTTGAACTATGGACCATTTGATATTTGGTTCTCCTATTTTATGCCATGTTTTTTTAGGTATTACATTTGCATCGAGATCCCATATCCAAAATAAATTGATCCATATCAAAGTCTCCTATCTGTGCGATCAAGTGCATCTCTCGCCCGGTCCTTCTCTTGTTCTTGTAGATCTTGTTAACAACCATTTGCTATTTTTGAGGTTTTTTCTTTCTCGGCGCGATTTATCAACTAATTTTTGAAGGTTTTAAACTACCTTCTTATTGTGAAAAACCTTGATACAAGTTTGCGGGAACAATTTTAGTTTAATTTGGATCGGTCACCTCGTGCCATCGATAGGCCTAATAGGTATTTTGAGGTTGATGAAAAAAGGGTCCATAAATTTATTCTTTTCTTCATTAAAAGTATCCTTTTCATTTTGAAATTTAAATCCTTCCTTCTTCTCGGGGGCTTTTTGAACCCGAGACATCTGCAATAGGTTTCTTACCTTCAACTTTGTCTTCGCTAGTTGTCGCACCATACGGTTACAATATTGACACTAGGCTCTTCATTGCATGGATCTATCCTCATAATTTGAACATTCAGTAGTAGGTGTACGAGTATTTTTTTCTTGCATATTCACAAACAATACAAGGAAATATTCAATTACAAGGTCAAACTACCAATAATACCAATAATATTGTTGTGTCGGGTTCGGGCAATCGTGCGCAAAGTGGCCGGCTTCACAACAATTATAGGGATATAATCTGGCCTCTTTCACAACCAAATCCTCCTCCTCTTCCATGCCCTTGAACCTAAAATCCCCCTTGGCCGGATGCCTATAATTATACAATTAACCCAACAATGCATATCAAATAACGAAAAGCTGCAACAGATTGAGAAGAAGAAAATCAACACATTAACACATAAGACGAGAGATCATGCAAGTAACTTGATAATTTTTCTAAAATGATTCTTTATTAAGAAGACCTTCAATGACTACAACTCTTTTCTTGTGTACACGATCGTAGAGTCCTTGCACACAACCTAGGACTTAGGTCCTTTCTCACGAGAGCCACATGAGCTTATCTCTTACTCGGCTCGATCACAAAAACTTGTCCAAAATCACATTAGTTCATGAAATATAGATCATGGATTGTATCATCTATTCAAATTGACTCTTACATGCCTTTTTATATAACTTAGACACGTAAAAACCATGGAATCAAACCTTGGTTTGAGCCCCATGTTTACCCTTTTACCCATTACAATAAGAAGGAGCTTTGACCCACCCCAAAGCCCCTTGACACTGCTCACTACGCTTTAACAAAAATAACAAAATTGACTCAAGACTTGACCCTAGGGGACCCTAGCCCAAAAAAAGGTAACCTTTTTGACTAGTCTACCGAGGTCTTGGTCAATGTACGAGAATCATATATTATATTTAATTCAATAATAAGGAATTTAGAAAAATCTTGACATTTTTTAAAGTTGAGAGGTTTCTTAGTTTTTAGCAAGTGGGACTGATCTTGACATACTAGAATAATAACATTATGAGATGATGGATCTTCAAAACAATTGATATCTTTTGTGACAACATGAATAGTTTCTTAAGGATATTTATCATAAATCATTAACGGAGGTTGACTTTGTTGATCAATGTTTGGCCTTTGTAAAATTTGAGGTTGACAATGCCTTCTATATTGGACTTGTGGTCTGTTTGAAACTTATTGAGCTACCCTAGGTTGAGTTTCCATTCTAGAGATACTATTGGACAAATTTATAAGTAGAGAGTTATTCCATAAATTTTATGTTCTTCATATTTATTTTTTAATGATGATATACCTTCTTCTCTAACTTTCATTCTTTTCTCAACCTTTTTCGCCTTAGCTTTTAGTTTAGCAAAAGTTGATCTATTAGCTTAAACTTCAATTGCATTAGTTTTCATGTCTTCTAGAGTTTCATATTTTCTCCCCCTAAGAATTACAACAAAGCAATCTTCAAAATATTTGGAAAACCTAACCTTAGTAGCGAGTTACTAGTTGTTTGCAATCGGGAGGCATTTTTACTATAATGTTTATTGAACCTTTTAAAGAAATCAACCACTTAGGGTTCACTAGTGTTTATTTTCAAGTCTTCAACTTTTGTTAAGCGAGTAAACATCATACTTTTTTATTACCCTTTGATTTTTTAAAAATGTTAGATAGCCTAGCCCATGAATTAATGGAATGAACTTTAAGTTGTCTAGGTAGATTTTTTAAATACCAATAAGGAAAAGCATGGATTTGGGTTTCATCTAGAAGAACTAAGGTTGCATAACGTAATTCCACAATTGGTTGAATGCCAACCGTTTGGTGTTATGATGGAACTATCCTTTTAGGAGTAAGAAGTGTATTAGATGATGGTTGTAATAGAGTTTTAGGATTTTTAGAAAGAGCCGAGGATTAATGTCTAATTTTTGAACTTCAAAATCCCCCTCCAAATATTCAAAAGCTATAGGATTAGTATACATATTAATATCCTCTTCATTTTTAGTAGAAGTTGAAGGGAAAGTATGTACGATAGGAGATATAAAATCAAGTTTGGTTTGAATTTAGGAAGGGTAAGTTGCGAGATATTATTCGGTATCATATAGTTCAAGATGAGGAAATGGAACTTCAAAGGTCTCAAGATGATGGAATAATAATGTATATTCTAAGTCTTCACCTTTAGAAATGAGTTACGAAACCTTAGGAGGAAGATATAATGATTCATTGATGACAAAAGGAAATAATTATAAGATTTAGAGATCTATCTAAAACATACTTTCCAATAAAATAATCTCTTTTAAAAGATTAAAACTTTGCGGGGGGTTTTAGAGAGATTGATACTTAGTGTATTCTTACCCGGAATCTCCTATGTTACTTTGAACATGTGCGAGATTTGAATAACTGGAATAACTCACGGAGATACAACCCTGGATGCGTGTGATAGAAGTGGCTCGAATGATAATCATCTCTCCCATACCATTGAGGATGAAGATCTTACGTACCAAAGCCTCACCTCTGCGGATCATCAAACCGTTAGCCATCCACATGAGACAAACGAGATAAGGAATGATGATGAGACATTGAGTAAAATACTACCCTCTCCGGGGTACCCCTCTATAGCCATCATCATAAATGATTAACGAGGATTGAATTGACTATCGGGTATCACTCTTCCCTTGAGCCCGATCGGGGAAAATTTTTATGGAATACGGTAGTAGTGCGAGTCTTACTCATTACCATCCCCCTTGCATGTGTCCCGGACCCTATAAAAGGATGAGCCCTCGGCCACAGAAACTCACGATAGAATTCCCTCTTGTCTTTCATTTTGATTCTACTTTGGCACCACCCCCCGACTCTAGGCGTCGCACAACCCTCTACCCGAGTGCTACGTGCTGCGCAAACCCCTTTGGGGCTGTGACCACCTAGTTTGCACACCTCATCCTTGGCCTTCAGCTACCCTTGTCTTCGACATTTTTCTGTCCCCTTCTTACGCACCCTTCCTTTGGAGCCTCTCCCTTGCCTCATAGTGCAATGGCTCCCCACGATTGTGCCGAGAGAACTATCAGAGGTGGATAGCGATGGGCTTTCCCCGAGACATTACCACCACGGAGAGGACAATCATTTGGAGTTTGTGGAATGCTCCTCCTCCGGCGGTTTGTGAGAAATTTCCCTGATCCCTGAGTAGGAGGAATAATTTCTAGTGTAAGTTGTGCGAGAGAGGTAGGTGTGGCTCTCGAAAGTCTACCATCGTGCACCGGGCGCACCCCCCTACATCGCAAGACTAATACACTCGTCGGGTGAGGTGGAGGAAGACAATGAATCTGATGTCCGAGTTATGGATTCTTAAGGCACTTGGATGTGCATCCACGACATTGAGGATATAGAGGCCCCCATCCTGTGTGCATTTGTTCCAAAACCCGGGCATCCGGTGGCAGTTCCGAGGAAGCGGCTACGCGAGCGTATGCTTGCCCCATAGAGGAGGAAGTCCTCGACGGTGATGATGAATATGAATATTGAGGACTCGCAAAGATGCTCGGCTCTTCCTTGTTTTTTTTCAAGCATGCTACCACCGAATTTCAAGCTATACCCTTGTTTTTGCATATTTTGTAATTTCTAGATACTTCGGTTGTTCTTTGTACATTTTGTAATTTCTGTCTCAAGAACTTTTTGGGGTGGTTTCTTCCACGGAGGTAGCCCCGATATTGAGCAACTAAGGTAGGTATTGGTTAAAGCGCAACTTTCCAACCATGTCTCGTTGCTTATGTAAATTTTTCTTTTTCTTGAATTAATATAGAAGAGCCTAATTTACTATAACTCACGAGCTACAAAATATGCTTGAGGAAAAAAATCTAGAGTCCTTCTATTATCTTCAAAAAATAAAGTTTAGAGTCATATCAAGGCTCATCACAAGGGTTCAACCCTTTGTCTTTCAAATTAAAAATTACTTATAGAGTTTCATTCAAAATATGTGGACTTTGAATAAATTTTTTTTATTACAAAATATATCATCCAAAATGATTTGGACTTTTGCAAAAAATAGAGCCGAAAAAGAGGAAACTCTGAACTTATTTGACATATTGCACAAATTTCGAGGATTCTTGTTCATGACTATGGTTTGGAAATCTGATGTTCTATTTGATGTTCCTAGAAATCTATTGTCTGCTCCATGAAAATTGGCATTACTGCTATTGAAAATATGTTGTCTCTTATTCGATGAGCTCACATAATTTGTCCCATCTGTTTTCATTAGGGATAGAAAATTATAGTAATTTTCTTTATGATTGATCCACTTCGGTATATTTCTAAAATGTAGGCTTAGTTATGAAAATATGGTTGAATTCATGTTGAATTAACAAATCATAACTCAAACCTTCAATGAAATCACTTCAAGTGACAACTCCTCCGATTTTTAGAAAATTTAGTTTTATCCACTACTATCTCATGTAATGTATGTTGATAATATTCTAGTGGAATTAGTTTATCACCTATACCTTGCGGACACTGAAGTCCTTTATGATGTAATGCAATAAATTACTGTGAAACTTTTTTGATTTAAACTTATAAATTCTGACATTTATTTTCAACTTGTAGAATTAAATTCCTTTTAGTGAGCACCTTTCTTACCTCCAATACAACTTCAATTTTTTTCTTCAATGCCATATTCTTCAATTTATTCTTTTGTCTTGGAATTCAAAACTTTGATTAATATTGTGTCATCTCCTGGTTTGTGGTTAAGGTCTTCCTTTATTTCTACCATAGATGCTTTCTATCTATGTAACGGTTCCTCATGTTAAAAAATAATCTCAATTGAAGGCCACAATTTAGTCACGAGATGCATTTATATCAATTGATATATTCTCTTTATCTTGGGAAATAGTCCGAGCTATTAAAAATTCATTTTTCATAAATATTTAATTGTTTAGTTAGCTTAAAATTCTTTTGAATTTAAGCTAAGTGAGAATTATCGGTTTTGTTTATGTTCTTGTAGCTTCGCAACTGCATCTTGAGATTTTCAATTTCTTGGTCCTTTAGAGACAAGTCTTCCATGGCTTTTGAAAATTCTACCGTTGCATCACTAGATTGCATAGCCACTGTAATAGTTGTTGCTATAGATGTCCCTATTTTTGAAGTACCTATAGAATATGGTGTTTCTATGAGAATGACAACTGAAACATCTTGAGATTTTTTTCTTTTTCCTTTAAAAGTGTCTCCATATCAACTTCCATTTTCTGAATATGAACATTCTATTCAACTATCAATTTAAACATATTTTATTTTTCTTTCTCTAATCGACCAACCTATTTAGCTCGTGGATGTTCTGTAGTAGGAAGTTTTTAGCTGCTTCCTCAATTCTTGAATGTCAAAATTATTGTTCTTGATCATTTCTTCGAGTTCTTTAACATCATTAGGATCATATATTAATTTAATTATCGAGATATTCCAATGATTTAATTCTGGTATCTTTGCCAAAGATGAAATTTTTTCCATTTTAAATTCCGTATGAATATTATTCGGTGAAGCTTGTAGTATGGAGGCCTCCATAGCTAAAGCTGTTTAGTGTATAGTATATCATTTGAACTCGCTTTTGCTTATGAAGGAAAATATGATCAATTGCATTGATTTGTTTGGTGTCAAAATAAAAAAAATAGATGTTTTATAGTATTCGCACTTTTTAGGGGACTGGAAATTTGGGTTCCAAGAAGGCTAACCGAAAACGCCCTTTTCGGTATCAAGTGTATACATAAGTATCGTGTTGTGTAGTGGAAGAATATTTCCATAATTCAAAATATGCGGTAGCCTTCAATGCTTCATTCTTTACTTTAATATCTTTGTACCTAGAATTTTTTTTGATATGTTATGCCCCTGAGAAAAAAAATGACATAGGAAAGAAATACTGTGGTGATCCCCTTAATCGTTGGAAAGTTAGAAGAGTGAAAACCTATCAATGCCATTGTTTCTTGATCCTGTGAATTCTCTCCTTAGACTAATGGCTCTTCATGAGTATTGGTCTTCTTCCTTCTCTTGAAAACTATGAGTCTGTCTCTTCAATTTTTGAAAGCCTGTGGGAGAAAAACTTTCTCTTACTCTCCTAGTCTCTTTTTCTTTAGGAATTGGAGTCTGCGAAGCTATTTTAGTAACAATTTGTTCCTCAACCTCCTACAATGTGTTTTCCTGTAATTCTTCTTTATTTTCATACTGCTCTATTCCTAGCCTAGTTGTGTGTGCATATGGTCTAGTATTCTGTTCAACTCTCGGTTTCGAAATAATCCCCAAGGGATCATAAGACCATGTAAAAATTAATTTAAAATTTCATCTATTTAAATAAATTATCAATGAAAGGACCAATATAGGCATTTAGCTTGAATTGTGCTTTCTACTTCCTAGATTCAAAATGTAAGTCATCCATATTCATCATGTGCCTTGTGTATTCTAACGCGAAGATCCTTATTGGCACAAATATTTGCAACATGTATGGAGGAATTTCACAACCATATATGTTGATCTATGTATAGTTCGTAAAGATACTAGTCTACAACATTAGCTTGATCGAGTAAGGTGCATAATCCTTCTAATTTCGGAGTGAAATTCTAGGTATAACATGATTACTGAGAAGACACAAAAGACATGTATTAACTAATTTACAAAATCACTGAAATAATACTCCTTTGTGTTATTACTTACTAAGGAAGTCTAGTGAATTACAAACTAAGGTCTTCCTTCTACATCAAATATACGTAATGGGAACTTGAGTATATTTTATTGATAAAACAAAAGTAAATAGACAAGGACTAACTGATGTTTAAAATAACCTTCAATAGAAAACTTAAGAAACTGGTCATGGTTAATGTCTGAAATAAACTTGCTATAATTGAAAATCAATGATGGTTTGCTACCTATAGAGAAAGCTGACAAAAACCCTAGAATGACTTCATGAGCCTACTAATTAGTATGATACCCTAACGGACAAGCAACCATAGAAATAATTTTCCTTGACATTTCTAGAAAAAATGGAAGTAGAATAAGGTGGATTAGTCCTAGGAAGTTTAGAATTCTCAATTACAAAAGTTTAAAAAAATACGGGATATTTGGGAAAATGTAATATTCTGATAGATTTCCATGAGGGAATCAATAGAAAAGTGATACAAATGGGGTTGAAATATTTTTTGTAGGGCTTGGAATATTGACTTAGGTGTAATTGAAAATAATACTTAATTGTTTTAGGAAATTACAACCCTATGATAGGGGAAGATATATTAAATGACACCCGGTGACAAATTCAAGAAAGGCATGGGTTTGGGGAAAGAAAAATTGAGGTAGGAATTATTCCCAAATACTCAATTCATCAACGATATAAAGGAATTTTTGGTTTGCCCAATTGTGGAGTTCATAAAGGTTGAACTCACACTAGGTTTACGATATTTTGTCTCGGGTTTCGACTAGGGGCAGCTCATATAAATCTATAATAGTGGGAAACATAGGGCTTTCCATGACCAATTTGGATTCTCCCTTGAGAGTAGACATTGTGAACTAATGAAATCTCTAGATTGAGTGTCAAATTAATAGGTTGCGATGGTTACTTTGGTGTAGAGAATAACTATTAGATGGTAAAATTCAAATCTCACCTATGTTGCGGACAAGAAAATGGATGAACGAGAGTATTCGGTGTGAATAAATAATTTAAATTGGTTTTCAATGAATTAAGAACTTTGTAACCAATTTTGGGCGCATCTAGTTAATTTACTAAACATTGGCGGGAAAGGTTAAGCTGGATTAACAATCATTTAGATGTTGGCGGGGAGGAATTAATTGATATAATGGTTCAATGATAAGAGTGAATGAGGGAATGATAGGTGGAAGGGTATGAGCGGGGGGTGAGAGGGGCAACCGGAGTGAAGCACGGTTTTACGGGGGTGGAGGGGGGTAGGTAGTTTGTGGTATTTGAGTCAAGGGGTACGAAATCAATGTGGGGTTGGCACATATATTTTAGTGGTATTATAGAATCTCATTTTTGGAACATCTCCCCTCGTTAACATTTGAAAGCGTCTTTCGTCTCATTCTCTCGCCATTGATCTAGCGAGGGATGTTCTCAACCATATTTTTCAAATCAAAATTTATCGCTAAATGAAAAAGTGTCAAATCACATTTCATTACAAAAGGTAATCCCGAGAAGAGGATAAACGTTCTTCTTGATTCAATATTTTGACCCGGAAGAATGGCACTAGAGGCCCAAAATTACCAAATTGAATAGGTTCCTTTCGGTATTAGGCTTAGAGAACCATCTAGATAGGTTAAGTGATCCAACTTATCATCATTTCCTAGATCAATGTATTTGGATTTAGAACTATAATAATCAAATGGATTTAGTGTGTCCCTAGGTCTTCACCACGAGTCAAAGAGATTTACCAAGATGATGGTGAACCGGGACTAGTCAATATACCATGGGTCGGAGGGGACCGACCAAACTACGATGCACCATAGGTCATAGGTATCAACTAGAATTATGGTGAAAGGTATTCACCATATTTATGGTGACTATTTTATGTTTTTGATTTACCATGAGTTAGAATTACTAATCAAGACTATGCTAATTCAATGATGTTGATGCTAATGATGAATTGTCATTAGGGAAATTTAAACCTAAAAGTGACCATGGAGTTTTTATGTAATTTCCATGTCATAATTTTTAAATTTAAAAAGAGGTACATTCGTATATTTTGGAGGGAAAAAGAAGAAAACTTAATTAGTTTAACTATATTTTTTGGCTTATCTCATTATAGGTTTACTCAAATTTCAAGTGTAGACACTTGTTGGATGCAAAATTAAATTCCACATGCAACAGTACCCATTATGCATACTTTTGAGAAGACCTACATTGATAAAAATTGAAGATTCATTAAAAAACCATGTTGAACACACTTTATTAATGTATTTTCAATTTATATCAATGTGGGTCTTCTCAAAAGTATGCATAAAGAATACTCGGTTAATGTGGAATTTAATTTTGCATCCAACAAGTGTCTACACTTGAAATTTGAGTAAAAATATAAGGAGATAGACCACGAATATAATTAAAAAGAAGTTGTTTTCTTCTTTTTCCCTCCAAAATTCATAACAATTACTTTATTATTTTTTCCTTAGGAGGCCAATTTTAGGCTAAAATTTCCTCTAATGTATAACCTTTTGTTAGAGATTTTTTTTTAACAATAGAACATCTCAAGAAGCCAATATAGATACCTCCCTAGCTAAGAGGGAGTGTTGTATTTTTGTATCTATGGTCGGTCTTCATATTGTATAATTTATTCGATTTCAAATATATGTATTGATAAATATCAAGACATGTTGTTCTTGTATTTTTCAAGAGAAAGAATTTAAATTTTTTAATTTCAAATATTTTTGGCATTAAAGAAGTCAAGTCGACCTCCACTTGGTCGAGGTTAACCCAACCCTATTATAGCACCCATTCAGCCTCCTAAGAAATATATATAAATGTTATTTGGCCTCCTCTCCTTGACACCATTCGACTTCAAGCAATAACATCTTCGATCGAAGAAAAGGAGAAACAAAACAAGAAGGACAAAGACAAGAAGATAATTTCTCTCTTCAAGTTTGACCTCGCATGTGTAACATTATAAATCTCTTGACTTTGCACCCGTGATGAATTTATGGGCATATTTGGTAGTAGATATGATTTTTTTGAGTTCATGAAGAGGTTGATATTTGGAGCTAGCGAGAGAAAATTAGGTCGAGACTTTTGGGCAACATCTTGGATTTATATAAAGAAACTTTGACTAGGTTTAAACGAGAGATCTCTTATTCGTATGTTTGACTTAATTTTGACTAGGAAGGATCACTTGTATCTCTTGTTGAATTGAAATTTTTTCTCTAAGGAAAAGGTTGTTGGATTTTTTCCCCCGAAGTGGTTTTTCCTAGGGTAAAATTTTGTGTCTCATGTGTTTGGTTGTCTCTTTATGATCCTACTGCCATTTATTGTTTCTAATATTGATATATTCGGTGTAATTTATTTATGATGAATGTGAAAAAAAATTAAATTTAACTTAAGGAATTGTAAAAGGTAATTATCAAATTAGAATACCTTTGAAAAAATCAACACCCATAGGCACAAGTCATGCTATATGTTGTGTTGGTTGCCTAAATAGCAAGGTCATGCTCTTTCGATTTTTGGTTTATAGAAGGCACAATGTCATGTTGTCTATTGTATTGGTTTCCTATACCCATAGGTCGTGTCTCTCGTTGTGTTGGTTTCCCAAAGGCATAAGGTTTCACTCTCCATTGTGTTGGATTCCCTAAGATACAAAATCATCCTATCTAGTGTTGTGTTGATTGGTTGTATGTTCAAATGTCGTCTCATATGCATGATTAATCCCGAAGACTTATCATTTAAACTATGTAACACAATCCAAATCATTAAATGTACATTTTTTGGGTAACATGAATGACTACCTCTCGTCATTTGAATTGGTTTTGAGTGCGCTTGGTTTAGGAGAGGCTATATATTTGAATGCTTTGGTATAGGAAAAAAAATTATTTTATTTTTTAAATTTTTTTCCCAAAAGAATACATTTTATCGAACATTAGGTAGACCGGAGAGGAGAATTTTGTAGAAAGCCTATTGGAAAAATATCATTTTGTAGAATGCATCATAAAAGGACAATTGTTTCGAATACTTAATTTATTATATGGTTTTGTATGGTTTTTAAGGTGATATTGAAGCCAAATTGAATTCCAAAAAAAGGGAAATGACCAAATGTCGGTTGTAATCATTCTAGGCATTATGAATAATCATAAATATGTGCTATTAAAGATATATTTTTCATTTTGAGGCTTATGAACGGGTTTCGGGGGTTTATGCACGGAGTGTTGTCTCAATGATCAAAAAAATATCTTGGAAAGGTGTTATGGTACCCAGATTGATGAGCAAGTTGTTGTGATGAACATGTTGAAAAAATGAACAAGGTATAACAACATTGGTAGTATCTTGATGAGAAGGGTTGTGGCCCGTAGTGGTATGATCAAATTATAAAGACTTATTTTATTTGTGATACTCATGGATCCGAGTCTAAGATATTGTGAAAAGTAGTCCATATCAAGTTGAAGAAGGAGGTGGTTTCCTCCTCCAAGGTTAACACCTCAATCATGTTGAAGCCTACAACAAGTCAAGGCTTTCTCATTTTCGATATTGGTTCCTCAATCAATTTGTAGCCTATTGCAAGTGGATGCTTCCACATTTTGGGTGTTGGTGCCTCTAGCAAGTCGGTGCCTACAAATGTGATTTTTGGGGTGGGTGCCTCTTGTAGGTTGGTGTTTCCAAGTCTACATAATTAAATTGAAGAAAAAAAAATGAATTTGTGGTTTTATCCTGCAAGTGTTTCCATGTAAAAGTTGGTGTTCTCATGTGTTGATGTGATGATTGTTGCTTGATGCACGAGTTTCATTCATTGTTATGATGTTTGTTATATATTGGTGCACTACTATATATTCGGTTTTTGATGAAATGGTTTTGAAATTTTGAATTTTTCATCACAACGATTCACTCTCGGGCCACACGCCCACTCTAATATTTATTTTAACAAGTGGTATCATAGTAGGTTTCTTCATGAACAATTAATTACGAGAAGGATGATCCAAGGAGTCATGGTAATGGAAGTTCAAAGAGGAAGATATTGATTTGGATGGAAAAATTTTTTTATTCTTATGAAAAGTAAGTTGGAATAAACCAAAAGGATGAATGAAAAATTGTTCGAACAATTAATAATAAAAATAAGATGAAATTTTCCTCCTCGGAAAAAGAGTCGTATGTAGAAAATCAAACAACAAAAGAGCCTTCCTTCAATCAATTTCATCATAATAATGAAGGCAACAAGGTCAAAATCAGTAGCATAAATCACTCATCTAGGCACCATTTTTTATGCATATTGTTGTGTATGCTATGCTTTTGGTCATAAGGTCTGATGAATATAGAATTTATGGAAGATTTTTTTTTCGAAGAATAACTACTCAAGAAACTTCTATAGAAGCATATACGATAGAGACTCTTTTCTTCCTCTATAAATTCATGTGGTATGCTTCATATGCCATAATTTTAGTCATGAGGCTCGAGCTACAAAATAAATTAAGAGAAAGAATAATGCCTCCTTAAATCGAATGTATGGAAGAAATACGAAGAACGATGTGGTATAATGTTGTATTCTCAAAAACAAGAAATCAAATGGTATGTTGATAGAGGTTTCTCAAGACACATGACGAGATATCAAAGCAAGTTCATAAAACACAACGAGATAAATGGAGCTAAGGTAATCTTTGGAAATAATGCATCTCGCAAAAAATCACTAAAAAAGGAACTGTAAGTAATGATAATGGAAGGAATCAAACCCAAGATGTCTTATATGTGGTGTTACACCAATTTTTGGTCATATAACCATTTACAATTAGATGGATCAAAGTACACCATGTAAGACCAATTTTACCATAGTAAAATTTCTTTTCACTAGAAGAAATAATTTAATAAACCATATTTTCTTAAGTTATTTTTGGTTCAAACAAGAAACTCAATGAGGAATAATTAAATAAATCCTTATTTATTTAAATTTCCTCTAGGAATAATTAATTAAATCACCATTTAAATAATATTCTTGGTCATATTTAACCCAATTATGAGAAACAATTAGATAAATAATTATTTATCTTATTTTTTCTCTAGCAATAATTAATTAAACCATTATTTAGTTATTATTCCTTGTTAAATTTGACTAAATCACCTAGAAATAATTAAACAAATAATTATTTGTTAATTATTCCTTAACCACATTCTTGAAATGATAAATAAATAATTTATTTGTTTATTATTTCTAAATAAAGGTATTTAACCAATTTAAATAGCTTTTTCGTCCAAAAAAATATAATAAAATATTCCAAGTGGTTAGATCTAGATCTTGGTTAATAATATTTTACTATGTGATGTTCTCGAGGATAAATCAATATTTTGTTATAAATAGGAGGGTTTTCCATTCATTCTTCACTTTGATCACTTTCGGTGTCACGCTTTGATCATTCTCATTACTCGGTACTACTTTCTTTGCTTCTTGAGCTCCCATAGAGTTCAACACATTTTGGGTTTTCTACACCATCGAAAGAGAGAAACTTCGGATGCTGAAGCGTTGAGGACAACCAAGAAACCATCCCGTCGAGGTGATCTGGTAACATCATTCCTTATTCCATTCCTAGGTGTACCTCTGAGGTGCAACTTTTTTTACGAGTTTTTTTCTATTACGGTCGGGGGTTTGACACAAGCATTGTTCTGGATTGTCTGACCTCCATCTCGGGATCGTATTAGGCTCCGGATATGCTCATTTTGTCTCCTTGAAGTAAAACCAATACCCTTAGGGGTTTGAGTACACTTCCACCATTCTAGGAGGTATTTAGCTAAGTAGGTAGTATGATATTTGCGGCGCTTTCCACCATTGTTTAGGGTCTGATCTATCCTTTTTTGAGGTCCCTTTTGATTGGTTATTATTCCATCCAAAACAACCGCTTGAGTTTTTCTTGGTCTCTCCCTTAGGGTTCCCTTGTTTCCCTTAGGGTTTTAACCTATCGCCTCCCATTTTGCAACGGAGTTACCCCCTCCGAGTTTCTTGCTCTTTTATGCACCTTTTCCGGTAGATCCGAGTCATTAGATCCATTTCCCTTAGAACTTAGATATTTTGGCTATCTTGTGTGTTTTGGGTTAATTTTTTCATGCCTTTTTAGACTAGTTGTTTGGGAAGCCTTCTTTTGGGTTGAATTTATGCATCCGTAGTGCTTTTTATTTTATTGTCGTTTCAGTTTTATTTACAATAATGCAACATTTTTTTATTTTTTCAATATACAACCATTTGGGCTTAATTAGAATTAACGCACGTCTTGCAAACATGCATACCTAAAGCAAAGAGCACTTGGTTTACATCGCCAAGCCAAGACATAAACATCGTAATTAATTTATGCTCTGCTGAATCAACCTTTGTTTTTCACTCTTCACCCTTTTTGTGTCATCTCGTGACTTGTCATCATTGCACCCCCAAGGCGTTTATCTCGAGAGAAGGCCTTCACCCTCGGTTTCCATTAGCAAGAATTAGTCCACCATGTAGGGTCCAAGTTAGTTCTCCTCCAAGTCCCCATATTGACTGCGATTACGGTTCATCGGGTTCATCCTCCGATTCCGAATTCGGTTCCCCCTACACCTCATAACGTCATCATGTCGAGCACCAATGCAGGGGTCGAGTCCTCAAGCTGGGTGGTGGCCCACGACCCTAATTGTAGAGCCGCTATTGGAACCATTTCGGCTACTCCTTCACTACCTTTTATGGTAGTTTTAAGCCTTCCGATTTCATCTAGTTAATCAATGACCCTTTACTCCATAATCCAGGGTTGGCACTGCTATGCCAACTAAGCTTCCTTTCCAAAATTCCTAAGTTTGAAGGAAACACGGTAGAGGATCCTAATAATCACGTTTTCTCCTTTCACATGTGGTGTTCATCTAATTCTATTACGGTGACTCCATCGCCTTCGGTTCTTCCGAGCGTATGGTCAACGGGAGAAGGCTGCGAAGTGGTATGTTGACTAGACCTCTACGTCTTATTCCACTTTTGTGACTCTTGCTAAGGTGTTTCTGTCCTACTTGCGGTTACCTCTCTGCTATGATACCGATGCAGAGCTTGTTGACCACATTCGATCAAAATTTCCGCCACTCGCCTTTCTAACCATGTCCAAGAATGGAATAGAAGAAGGAGCTTGTGTTGAGCTCCTAGATTCGATGACCGTGTCTATATGGATTGGTTGCTCAAAACTCTTTTTCCTTCCATTGGTAAAGATGTCATGTCTCACTTTCCTCGGACCAAGGAAGAACCTCTCCCAGATCACATTGAAACATGACTTGATCTATGCCCTAGATCTAGTTAAGTTTATACTATTTTACCGGATCTTCCTAGACCTAGTGGTGCCAACGCACCATGGGCATCTCACGGTGCCGACGGTATCATTGGATCTCATTCACATCCATATAATCATCCTTCCATGGGTTTTGGTTTCCCTCATGGAGGGACCAACTCCTTCAACACTTATTCCCCTCTCGACATCATGTATAAGGGTCAAAGAATGCCTTAGACATTTTCCCAACTGCATCAACCGATGCTAGGGGTAGTTGTTGCTCAACTTGTTTAACCTAATGTTGCTCGGCCTCCTTTCTATCCTTATCCGCATCCCATTGCTCCGGCTCTCCTCCCGCATCGGTACCCTAGCCTCCCATGCCTTCTCAACCTCTTCCAAAAAATCCACCGACTTCTCAAGGTCGGGTTTATGCACAACGAGTGCGACTAGTCCTCCTAATTCACGGAAAATGAATAAGGGGAAAGGTAACTAGAATAAACCAGACACATGGTAACCATGGGTGCTAAGGTAGTTAACCAAATGCACCTCAAGGGAACCAACCTAACACTACAAACTAGTAATAGGGTGATCAACCCAAGTAGAAAAAGCCTCTTCGAATGAAAAAATACTTGTTCGTGTTGTGGTGTCAATGGCCATTACACTCATTATTGTCCCCTTTTACCCTAGATGCGCCGGTTGTGGGAAGCACAAGCGGTATTTAGAGAAAAAAAAAGCCAGCGCTTCGGTTCCTCCAAATACCGTGCCAGCTCAACCGTCGTGTTCACAAATCCTTTCCCTCGATAAGGATATGTTGTTGCCCAAGCCCCCTCAAATTTAGGCCACTCCTCCACCTTCATAGTTTAGTACCCCCTGAATACGAGATTATCATGATGAATTTTGAAGAGGTCAATACCGCGATGTCAACCTTCGGACCCTGATCGTGCCAATATGACAAGCCACCCTGCTACGTCCGCAACCGAGTCCAAAACCAAAGTTTCCACAGAGTCCATTATGACACCCAATATTCCCATACAAATCCCTTATCCTAGGGTAGAGGTCATTCACAAGATCCGAAAAAGGGAGATTATGTTGTAATGATACTTACGCCAAAGCCTCCCATACCTACAACATAGTAGATGAATTGGCACAATCGCTTGCTTTGCCATGTCAATATCGAAATTCCTCTAGTCATGACCATCACAATGAGAAGCTCTAATATTTTCTTTGGGAAGTATGGATCCTTTAGATTATCATTTGATTGTCTTTGAGGTTGAAAAAATCAGAACATCCCCCTTATCTTCATCCATTGCCTTCCAAATACTAGTCAAGATTTGTAATGCCAACATTCGGAGATGTATCATTGACGAGGGTGCATCCACTTGTGTGATGTTTGCCTCTATTTGGAATAATATCGGATCACCCAACTTAGCCCCATCCATCATCACATTGCGTGCTTGGGATGGTCACACTTCTCAACCCATTGACATGTTCCGCAATTTTCTGTCACTCTTGCGGGCAAGACTCGTTTGTGTTGGCATTGAAGTAATTGATGCCACCTTAGGTTACAATATCATCTTGGGTTGTAGATATACCTATATGATTCGTGCTGTCACATCTTCGAGTTCACCATACGATATGCTTTCCTCACAATGGAATTATCGTCACCATAGATTAGTTGACATATTACAAACCGAAGTACGAGACCTCCCCCAGAGTTTATCATATCTTTGGTGGCCAATAAAAAATAATTTTCACCTCTCACCAGTGTTTCACTAGGATTCTATAAGGATTCCACCTTACTTGGTTCATTCTCCGGTCTCCCCCCCTCTTATCAACGACCCCAGCTCGTCGAATGTTTGCATGATGGAAAAGTCTTGGGCTAGCCACAAGTGGTGCAGGTCGACCAGCCAATAGCCAACACCTCCACAACCTACTGGTGGTCACTTGACGCAAAGCATTCAGGGACCTTCTCCTTAAGGACCTTCTTCCTCTTCTAGTTTATTTTCCACCCTTTTTCAACTAGGAACACTTTCCCCTAGCCTTAACCATTTGGAAGTTGTTCCTCCAGGGCCATTACCCTTCCGGTCAGATACCATTTCTAGCTCCCCTGTGTAGAGCCTTTTTGGTTCCTATTATGGCTATGTTGAGCCTTCTTAATTTGACCCTAGGGATCCCGAGTCCGGTACAATGATCCTCCGACCATCACTTTGCCTAGTCGGCTCAAACCTTATATTGCTTTGACCCCAATCCAAACGATCTCTATGACCCCTCCCTTTGCTTCATTGCCTCAACCACCTCAATAGGAACTTACTCCCCTGTTGCAAAAGCATACGTCGAGGAGGGAAAATACACAAGGAAGGAACCTAAGGAAAAGAAACCCCAAACATCTCCTCCTCCTCCTAAGCCTCCAAAGCAGTCACCTCTGCATGCCTTGTATGATGTTGTTGGGCATGCCACCCATAATTTTCTTGAGCTTCCTTGTCTCAAACCTTCGAGTCAATGAGATGTTTCCTAAATCTGATATCCCGAAGGTCCAAGTTACCTTACTCGATTCGGACAAGAAACTCAAATAATTGTACATGAACCACCCCTATAATTTGTGCGATCTTTATGGAAACTATTATCATCTTTTTCCTTGTCTCAATGAATTTTTTGACACCATTGAGGTTGTTCACTAGATAGAGGTTGCTCATAGTGGATCTTGTACCCTTCTACTTGTGAGTTCTACTTCGACAAAAGCTGGAGGACATTTTTGCACCCATTGTGATACCTCCCCCGGTGCCAAGATGATAGACTCTTTAGTTTCTATTCTCTATCTGACATCATCCATGAGATACATGGTGGAAGACCCCTCCGGGGCATCCCCTTCTGTTTCGGTTGAAACGCCCTCGGCGAACACCTTGGTCTCAACATTGGTAGATGTTTCATGTACTAGCTCTTCGTCTACCCTCCATAGTGATGTGTATGTGAACCATATTTCTCATGACGATGTGCTAGGTAACCCTGCCACATCATGTGGTTTCCCTTATGCCAGTCCTCCCATTTTCCATTCTGATGAAGACATTATAGAAGGCATGGGCACCCCTGATTTTCCTTGGGATGATATTCACCATCGTGCGTACTTCCTTCCGTAGCAGACCCATGACCAACATGTTGTGGAGTCCATAGAATTCATTGATAGTGAGGTCAATTGGTTCTATTACCCCTTGCATTGAACCCATGAATTTGATCAACATCCACCTTGTGGCCATTACATTGACACCCAATGTTTGGGAAAGGGGGCATACCTTCTAGAGTATTTCGAAGGCCAACTCCCTCCTAACCATCACAATGCACTCTACCTATAATATTCCAAATTTTCCATGAGCTAATTGGAATATTAGAGTTCTTACTTTTCTTATTTAGTTAAATAAATTAAATGGTGGAGGGACCCATAAACCTAGTAGATGAATAAAATCCACTTCTAAAGTGTGAATGTGGGTTAATTGAGTAGTGGAGTAGCATTATGGAGTAGCAGAGCAACATAATAATGAAGAAAGAGTGGAGGTCAAATAATTAATGAGGAAGATGATGAAGATAGTGGAGGAATAATGAAAGATGATGGAGATAGTGGAGAAGCAATTGTAGGGATGATGGAGAAAGTTGTGAATTAAATGCACTCATGATGGACGAAGTGGAGAGTAATTGCTGCAGTGATGGAGATCATGGAGGAAAACACAGTGTTTATGGAGGCTAGTAGCCACATGTGTAGCACAGTTATGAGGTGGGCCAAGGCTATGGAAGGCTCACAACCATAAGAGGAAGATGAGGACAACAAAGGAGGGGAGTTTGGATTTTTATTGTTGAGTGTCGTAAGACATTTCTTTGCATGCTTCAGTTGTTTAGGTAAGTCTATTGTGATGTTTAGCACTAGGTTTTCCCGAGCAGGAATCCCACCCTTACCAATGGGGGACTTCAATTGCCTAGTCTGGGAAGGTTTTCTTGGGTATCATTCATCATCCAACAATTAGTTCCACTTTCAACCACTCTCATCTGCACTCCCAACTACAGGAATTATGCATTCTTGAACTAGAGTTTGAGATTTGGAAGGTTGTTCTTAGTACTTCAACTAAGAAACCTATGGAGGGATCAACCATTCACATTGTGGATCCATTGTAGTATTCCAGGAGTTCATTTTCATATCTGGCATCAGTACATTCATCTAATTCTCCCATGTAGCAACATTTCCTGCTAAAATTGCATAATTCTCCAGTGAGGGTTTGAGGAGAAGAGGAAGTTCCAAGAAATTCAGCTTAGAATCATGTGAGGGATTAATCCTTCACTCCGAGGATCACTTCAGTAGATTGGGATCAGCATTGTATTATCTATCAGTAGGCTACATCATCAACCATCCTATACAGTGCGATATTTCATAGAAGTTATGCATGCAGCAGCTGAATATTCAGTGGAGGAGCTAGATCTCAAGTTTTGAGCTTAGGAATCGGGAGAAGGGACCAGCCAATTATTGAGATGAGTGGGTTCTATTATAGCAGATAGATCATTCTTTCAGCCCTAGAACAATATTTGTCTTTAGGGAGTGCATAACTCAGGCAGCAGGGGTGTATTGTGAAACCCAAAAGGGACCGAAATTCCAAACTCAAAATATGGCCAAACCATTTCTGGGTTTTTCTAGGTTTTTTGAGTAGAGTCTGTGGTTAAAATCCAAGTTCTTTCAGAGCATTCCATTAGCCTGTCGCACATAGATATTATTCCCATCTATTAGTCATCAGTAATTTTTGTTGATACCAAAAGATGACTAAGTTATAATCTCATATTTATAGAAACAAGATTTTAGAAATATTGTGAGTTCTAGTAATATCACTGCCTTCATTATGCTAAGCCTAACTATTTCACTAAATTTTCCTATCTTTGCCTTCTCAAATTTACCTTGCTGCTCTGGCGAAGATCAGATGGAATTTACGAACCTCATTTTTTCCCCCTTCACTCTCATTCACCTTCTTTTTCCCTATACAAAACCCATTTTTTCCCTTCCTTAAAACCCTCTTGAAAACCCCCTCATTCATCATTTTTCCTCAAAACATATTAAACAATGTAAATAATCCCTTTTTACATTGTTTGAAATTAAATTTTAGTCTATCAGGCCTTTTTAATTATACATTTAACCTTGTTCTATGTATAAAAACAACCTTTTTGCTATAAACAGGCTTTAAGCCCCTCTCTGCTTAAAGCCCTAGCCCCCTCCTTCCCATTTCACCTGCACCCTTTATAGACTCATCTGCACCATCGATCTAGAGCCCTGGACCCTGATCCGATGGCTGTCGCATCCCCCACCTTATCCTGCATTGATATAACCCCACATAACGCGACAAAGGTCCCACCACATCATCACGCTCGAGCCCCGCCTCCACTATCCCCCGCACCCATTTGGATTTTACCACATGTCCCCGAGCTCCACCCTTAGGACCTGCTCGTTTCTCCCAGATCATTCCGCACTATTGATCTCTGAACCAGAGATATAACGGCCCAAAAGGCATATCGCATAGAAATTTGTGATGGGTTTAAAGTCTCACATCCAGCACAAAATGAGCGGTTTTCACCATGCCACAAGGAAGTTTCTCTATGGTATTGCATCTTTTTGGTCCAAAACTATTTACCGCCCTTTACTTGTGCGATAAACCACTTGTGGTTTTTGAAAACCACTTTTCTCCTCCATGCCATAATTCGAATTTCCCCTCCTCCATTCGATTTTCCTCCTTTTTCTACCTATGGAACCTTGCCTCCTGCCCCATTTATCCCTCTGTAAGCACCTTTCGACCACTTGAAACCCTGGAAAATGAAGTAAAAGCCCTCCCATAGGTTTTGAAATATTAACAGCTTGTGTTTTGTGCAGATTTTAATGGCGGAAAATTCCAAATGTCGTCCCACAGTTCATGAATAAGGGATGAAACCCTGGGTGACAATCCAACGGTATTAAATCCCAAACTAAGGAGATCATAGGCCTTCTCAGGGTTTGATCGATGATGAAAGTGTGCTCATAGATGGATCATAAACCCTCCAGTACATAAGAAACACATCCCTGCACAAAGGACAAACATAGACAGTCAAAGAAATAGCAAAGAAAGAAAGATTAAGGGATTAATCTCATATCAAAAGGAAAATCAGGGAGATTAATTCATAAAGTAGACAGAGTTTAAAGCTTAAAGACATATATTAAAGATAAAATAAAAGGCAGATTAACCCAAGACAGATTCGAATGACTCAACCTATGGCAGTTACTCCACTTTAAAGATATTTTGGCCACCTAAGTGCTTTATTTTATTTCAATAAAGCATTAGATAGTTATTGGGCTAAGTGAGAGATATTTTTATCTGTTAAACAGTTATTGTAAAAGTTATGAATAAGCCTTAAAGTCAAAAATTTCACCTATTCTTCCTTAGTAGTTAAGATAGGAGTTATTGAAACATAGAAGTATCTGTAGATATCCCTGCCTTGAGCCTTGCATGGTCTTCAAGTTTAGGAATGCACTTACTCTATAATAAATGATACAAAAACCCTATCTTAGACTTCACCTCCTCATTTTTAGCATAAATACTGCATCTAATTTCATTATCTTGTTGACATTTGATGACTCTTTGAAGTAATACATAGTCTCTTGGAAGTTGAAAAGAAATTGAAGTCCTGGAACTTGTGGATGTCTTGGTTTGTTGGTTGATGGAGGAGGCTAGTATTACAGGTCAAAAAACCTCCTCATCAGCTCAAAGGAGAAGATAAATATGGAAGGAATACAAACACTGAAACGAAACCTACTTCTACCAAGGTAACGCACCACTATAACAGCACAAGAATGTTATAACGCATCTGATCAACGAATAGGCTGCATTAGTGGCTAGGGAAACTCTTTGTTTACACTAGAAGGCAATGTTACCCATGTTTTGAGTTTGAAACGGGAAAAACCTGCGGAGAATGATTTGAATTTCTAGCTTTTTCTCATAGGAGAGTGAGTACAAAAAGGAAACTGCAAAGCACTAATCTCTTATTGGGCCTTGCCAAAAATAACTAAACTCTCAAGGAAGGAAAAAGCATGGAAGTTGAGGAAACATCTTGGTTTTTTCTATTTAGAACTAGTGGAAGGATACAGGAAATGATTGATCTCTTCATCTCCTATAAAATGGAGTTGAAGGCTCTTGGTTCAAGGTCGAAGGATTGTTAAAGTTTTGAATACTTGTGAAGTAGAGCATTATTGTTGTAGTGTGAAGATAAAAATTCAAAGAGGTTCATTGAGAACTTTTTGAACAAGACATCACCACATTAAGAGATAGAGAGATTGGAAGGCTGAGGAGGGCTTGGTACAACTAATGGTTGTAATCCTCCTTTTTACAAATTAATAGAATTGTATCTGTTTTGTCCATTCTATTTGTTGATATTGTCATTATTATTTAATTACTTATATAGAATGAGATGAATGGCTTAGATGTGCATAGTTTAATGTTTATTGTATATTAACTTAATTGATAGGAAATGTATGTTGTGATAGAGATTACACGGGTGCTTTGATTGATTGCAGGGTCGAGATTTGTAGATGGTGAAGGAGAACTCCTGCTTTGCTGCCTAGCGCTCTCCAAAAGACTTCAAGATCATTAAAGAGGTAATCCTCCATCTTATTCCATCAAGTTATTTAAGTTGATATGAACATGTATATGCCTTCTTTGTGAACTATACAGCTAATCTTACTGTCTACCTCGGGCACCGGAAAGCCCTGAGAGGGATATTAGAAAACCAACAACCCAAGAATTTTACCCTATAGCAGAATTGGCAACTCCACTGGGGATTTCCCCATAGTTTCCAGAGTATCTCTTCCCCCCTTTCTTCTTTCCTCTGTTCACAGACCCTTCTGACCAGTATTTATGCCTAGTAGACATTTCAAAAGCTGACAGATTTCAATCCTATTTCTGTTTGACCATCTGAAGGACTTTACCCTGGATAACGCTACCTCTGTTGGTGTTCCATTGTGTTATAACGTGGGCTCTGCTTAAATGCAGTGCGTTAGTCTTTGGATTAACGTTGTCTTTACTCAGAGACAATGCGTTACTCAGCCAAAATTTGTTGTTCACCCCTGTGACTGTGTTTTGGTTGCAAAGTTTTTTAGCCATCAGTATCCCTCCTTAACTGAATCCCTGTGCTTGTTTACTAAGCTAGCATTTTTGTTTATTTTCTCTTGTTTGAAAAGTTAGTGTCAAAAACATTTACTTTTTAGAGAAGAAATTTTTTTTTTGTTTTTCTGCATCTAGCTAAATTAATTCTGAAAATTTCAGTTAAAAGACTATTAAGATGACGTAAATAGATTTTTGAATCTTTAAGGTTGAACTTTTCTATTTTAATGTTAGTGCATGGATGTTGAAAAGAAACCTCTCCTTGTAGAAATACTCTTCATCGAATTGAATATTTAGAGCATATTTTTGCATGGTTTCTTGAGTCAGAGTCTCATTACATTTCATACATCCACTCCCCCTCCGCAAGACTAATAATCAAGTACACTAAGAATCAAGCGATAATAAAATCAATCACATTAATTTTTTTGAGCTCACACCAACAGTAGTTCAGGCTAGGATCTTGGGTTAGGAAAAGTGAGAAAATCACCCAAGATCTCAAAACTTGAGACTAGAGTCATTAACGAGCGAAATCCTACTACACTCATATTATCGAGACCGTTCCTTTACCGGAGCTTAGCGCGAGACAACACTTGGGTGCACAAGAAGGTAGCCCGCCTTCGACTGCATCCGGTGGGTATGCTATATATTGGGGTTCCCTTCGGGGATGTCAAAACTAGATTGGGGATCTAGGTATTATGCCCATATAGCATGTTGTCCTTCAACATGGACCCCCTTAATGATGTATGTGATTTGAGGTATCTTTAGTGGCCATAATTTTTAGGGACTTACACAAGGTGACTGGGATGGGTTGTCCTGGTACCTGAAATAGACGGACCCACTCTGTCTTCGATATTTAGGAGGGTACTCATCTTCACGAGAGTGCTTACACCTATTGTCCGAGGTTTGGGCAAAGATCTAGAATGACCGTAACTATACTTTCGACCAACCCTCTCTATATACTATTGTGATACTGGATTTCATCACCAGCAAATGGTAGTACTCAGACAAGGCACCCTATTCTGGTTGCTTGCTGATTGATTTTAGAGAGTCCCTTTTTTTTTCTCTTGTAGGTGTGTGGTTACTGTCATTGAGACTTTATAATACATCACAATTTATTAAAATTTGTTAAAAATAAACAAGTCACCATGGCGTCATCCGACCCATGCCATCTATCTCGACGACAGCAAGGTCTACCTCCTCTGACTCTTGAGGAAGAACTGAAACTTTGTGAACCCGTGCCTTCTGCGGAAGAGCGGTCTCCATTGACAAACCCTGATTTGCACATAGCCTCATATCATACGGAATTTCCGGGGGAACCGTTCATGGAAGGTTTTGTACCTCATTACAATCATCCACTCACTGATCCGTTAGGGCCTGTGATAATTCATATTCCACCATGCCAAGACATGTCTTCGGCCGCACAAACATCCATTTCACAGTCGGCATCCACAAGGTCGATACCAATGGAAACCATCCCAGGTTCGCCACCATCCTCCCCACCAGTTGTCAGTTCTATGCCATCACTTGGTAACCTCAGTATTCAAAATATACCTAGTCCTAACCCTACGGTCATCACAACTGTAAGTAACTCACCGAGTCCTTCAAGATCTACTCCTACCATGACCACGTTGGGACCTACGGTTGCTCCTCCCACGAGTGGGACTACTTCGGTTCCTTTTAGCAACCCTTTCGATTGGAACCTTTTGCTGATTTCAAACGCCTTGGCCTCCATTCCAGGGGGCAGTGTCACCAGCAAGCAAATAACAGGGAATATTTCACTACCCCTGCAATCGTTAGGACAAACCAGACAACCTATTGTTAACACTATTCCCTTAAGCGGTTTTAATATCAGTGTAGGGTCTATGCCATTTCCGAACTATGCAAGTAGTAGCATGCCTTCGGGAAGCTCTATTGCATCCATATGGACTAACCCACCCCAACCTCCATCTGGAATGGGAGGGCACTTTTACACTGGGGGAAACCAGTTGTTTGCCCCACAATATAATATGCCCTATGGATAGCAACCATATATTCCTACCCCTCCACCTATCAGAATTTTTTATCAAAGTCCTACTTATCCTACTGGTAACACATTGATGGGCGGACCCTATGGTCCACATAGTCAACCAATACTTCCTTGGTTAGATTCGGGGGCAAACCGGCAATTTCCATTTTGGCATCTCTAGACATTCCCGACATCTATAAACTGACTAATGACCCCATTAATCACAACCCGCTCTGGCCTCTAGTACCACACAAGATTCCTTCGGACATCCCAAATTTCGATGGGAAACAAGGGGAAGACCCAGCCGCACACATCACCACCTTTCATTTATGGTCTATATCTAATTCCATGGTGGATGATAGTGTCTGGCTTCGACTGTTTCCCCACACCCTTACAGGCAATGCCGCCAAGTGGTATATTGAATTGCCACGCGCCGCCATAAACACTTTTGGCGCTTTAGCAACAGAGTTTCTAAAGAACTTCCAATTACCAATCAGATTTGAAACTGGAATGGAACTGTTAACCTCGCTGCGCCAAGACACCGCCACCCACATCTCCGATCACATTCATGAATGGAGACGTAGGAGGAGGCTAGTCAAAGCGCCAATCCCGGATCATCTCTTATCTAATTGGTTTTGTAAGTCTCTCTTACCCCACATCTCTAAATACATTGGCCTTTCTGGTGCGGTTACAGAAGATCAATGCATTCGTCGTGCCCAACATTTGGATTTAATCTATTCACAATCTAGCACGCTATATTATTTACTCCCCAATGTCCCTGGTAACCCAAATCCTCCAGCTACTCAGAAAATCGGAGCTCACGCCGACAGCCTTGTTGGCACAATATCTGGTGTAGCCACAAAACAGTCTCGGGGGTAAACCTCCCAGCCATCCTCGGCTGCCACCGCCCCTAACCAAATGACTACTCTTCCTACCGCTGAGGTAAATTCTGTGCAAAATTCACAAAAACCTAGTGGAAAGAATAAGAAGAACAAGAAAAAGACATCTTCTTCGGAAGAGCAGTCGGACAATCAGAATAATCCTAATCAGAAAAACGCTGCCAAAAATGACAAAGGGAAGGATAAACCCATGAAATTTTCTTGCAAGATCTGTGCGGAGGACCACTTGACATACAAATTTCCTCGGCTGCAGGAATGCACCGATTTTATCGCAAACAAGGATTCTAGGCAAACACCTACCGTTCTTCATAATCCGTTCCCTAATCAACAGCAGCAACACCAACACACCAGAGAAATGGGGAAGCTTCGATGGTTCACATCCTTAAAATTGAAGGATCATTCGCCAATTATGGCATTGAGAGTGTTGAACTTCAATCTGTTAAGCTTTATGGAAATCCTACCATAGATCCTCAAGAACCTAGTACTAGTTCAAATCCATCGGCGACCTAACGATTTGCATAGCCAACTGACCCTATTTCTTGGCCAGAAGTGATTTGTCCCCCAAAACGGACACTTCGACGCAACGGACACTTCGACGCACGGCTCATAACACCTCTGCACGTGCAGCCCAAAACTACAACATTGTAGAAGATTTGGTGCAGGCACCGTTAGCTATGTCTGCTCTCGAAGTATTACAAACCTGTCCAGCACAAAGGAAAGCCTTGCTTTCGACCATTGGTGGAATAGACCCCAAGGATTCCATGCTAGCTATCTTTGATATGGAAAAGGCTAAACCTCGCCTCTCACACCAACTCGCATTCCAGGTGCAGGTTGTGTCGAAAGGGAGACCAATCCATCGTATTGATATTGACCTTGCAACCTTCACTCAGGTGATCAAACATGCTCTTACAAAGTGATTTTAAGGTGTCGAGGTCAAATTTTGTCATTTCAATGAGTCTTCAAGCAAAATTTGGTCACTAGGCATTAGGTCTAGGGTTTGTTTTCACTCTTTTCAAAGTTGTCCAAATGTCGGTCCATGTCACCATTCAGCTGAGTGTACCATCATTCAGAGGGTTTTCATCATCATGTCAGGTTCCATTGGGTCATTTTACATCTTTTTCATGCTTCAGTTGTGCCTTGGTAAGGTCCATTTCCCTCACCTAGGATTTTGGAGGTAATTTCTCTTGGATGGTCAAATCATCGAAAAAATTTGTATCCTGATGTTCATACACCTTCCCCTACCTTAATGTACCTTATTAAACACTTCCCATCACTGAGATCCCCCAAATTCCTCTTTTTTGCACAAACCCTAGTTTCTTGCCACAACTTGGCAATTTTCTAGGCTAGGCCTGTGTTTTTCCCTTTTGGACCCCTTCCCCTCACTCAATCTCTAAGATTCCACTTTCCCCTACTTCCTAACATCCCTCCCTACTTCCCAAAATTTCTCCAAGAATTTAGAAGCCCCTTATCCCCTTCATTTCGCTTCATTTCGACAAAATCCCTTGTTTCACACATCGGGATAAGTTTCACTCAAAAGATGTTTTAGAGCAATCAAAGATGAATTTTGGAAAAATGAGAGAGGTTTTTGTCCAAAACATGCCAAGGAAGAAAAACCTCTTTCACTTTTTACACAGGTATCATGGTTTTAGAGAAATGTCAAAAATACCGTTGCCTCAGGAGAATTGAATGCACCTCTGAAGTGACCTTGGGAAAATCAAGATTTCTCCTAGCATGGTTGGCTAAATGACTTTCTTGATGAGTCAAAGGATAACTAGACACAAATATCTTTCCAATGCTCTATCATGAGCTCAATTGGGAGTTGAGGAAGACCTTCAAAAGTTGACTGCAACAGCGCTCCGCATTGAGGCAGCCTCATTCTGCTCATTTTGACAAGTTTTGGGAGATTTGATTTTTGATAGGGTAAATGAAATCCAAATTGCAAAAATTACACTTGGGTTGGAAAGTATACTCCAAGAGCTTTCCAACGCGCTATCACACGCTCAATTTGGACACCGGGAAGGCCTCCAAAATCTTCCTTCAAAATGCACCATGTAGCGCACTACTCACAAGATGCGCGCTACCCATACAGGAGGGGCACTACCCATATAAGGGGCGCTACCCACATAAAACCAACAGCCAGTGTTAATTAACACGGGCGCTACCCACTTTCCGGGCGCTACCCGTTGGGCAGGGGTGCTACCCATACAGCGACAGAGCCAAAAAGTTTTGTTTTTGCGTCCGATTTTGAGCTCAAACGCCTCCATCGACTTGCAAGTAGGTTTATAAAGGTTGCTCAGTAAATTTTAGCATGATTGTGGTGTTATTAATGTTGGGAAACAAGCCTTGGTTGAAGAGAAATGTATAAACCCTACATTTATATGTAGATTTATTCCTTAAGGGTTTCGAATATATATGGACAGTCTTGTGAAGGGTTTGCAAACTTTTATGATTGGTATATATGCTCATGCCTGTATTGCTAGTGGCGCCCTAGCACATTATGTACATAATCCTCCCGCCCTTAATTTATCATCTTACCACTGCTGTCATGTCTTTCCATGTTTTTACATAGTCTTATGTTGACTTGTCCATATCCTCCATCACCATAATATTACCACTGCTGTCATCATCATTCTATTACCACTGTCATGGCCATTTGTTTCATTGTGGTCATTGTCATCTTGTTCATATTCTCCATTTGATAAAACACAGTCCCATACTTGTTTGCTCCTTTGACAAATTTTGGCCATCATTATAAAGTTGTACCATACATTTGCATTTGGTACTCATTTGTCAAACTTACTTGTGATCGAAACAGTGATAGTTTTTATGCCATTAAAACAGAGCCATCCTCATTATGATTTTTTTTTCCTGTGATACTTGGGTACATGTGTGACATTTATTGGGTTTTGAACATACATTGAAACTTTGACTTCACTACACCTATATCAACATACATATTGCAGACATCTTGTTTTCAGAGCCATGTCAGAGACAGATTCAGTTTATGAGCAGGAGTATGACAGTGATTCCACAGCAGGGCATTACTTGGGAGGATTTCATCTCCCGTGACTTCTTCACAGCGCCACAGCCGCCTCCCGAGGTAGTTTATGATGAGGGAGAGCCTTCACATCAGCCGGACATCCCTGAGGTCAAGCATATCAGTGCTCCATTTTTTGTGACATACCAGCGAGGCCACAGGGCCTTATTTGCAGCTACACGGTGAGTATTATCTCCACCCAGGGTGGGAGGGGTCTCGCCGACTCCATCAGCAGAGCGAGTATTATCTCCACATGATGTGGAAGGGGTCTCACCTTCTTCTTCAGCACAGGTACAGATCCAGGACAGGGGCAAGAAGCCCATGCTTGATGAGGGCCCATCAGGAGGCCGGGACACGGATTTCACGATCATTGATGTTGATGCGAGCTCTCCTAGCTCGAAACTGAAAGAGATCATCCAGGAGCAAAGGGCCGAGAATGACACGCTGAAAGATAAATTGTAGAAGGCTCAGTGGGTGATAAAATACCTAGAGCAGCGCAACAAACAGTTGGAGGATGAGCACACACTTTATGAGCTGCGACGAATCCGTGAGGATCGACAATTGGCCCGGAAGAGACCCGGCGACATGACACCAATCGATCGAGATTCTGTACTCACGCATGTTAACATTCATTTGGAGAAGTTTTTGGCAAAGGCCAATAGAGAGAAAGACATGCTTCGCCACATGAAAGGTCATTATTGGGCCCGCATGCACGTCTGCAAAGCAAGAATGAAGATTCTGAAGAGGAGGTTGAGCGAAGCACTAAAACGGCGGAAAAGGCCTAATCCACTCCGGATTTTGGCCGAGGCTTCGTTGGCTGGGCATGATACATGATGGAGGGTCTTCGCTCTGAATTTGAGCAAATTCGGAGAAATTTTTGTTATTTTGAAATATTTTGGTCCAAAAACAGATTTTTCTGCTATACGGGTAGCGCGTCGATGTGCTCACTTTTGTTCGGGACACTTGCTGAAGGAAATATTTGCATTTTTGGGTTTTTCATGGTAAGTTATGCATTCTCAAGTATTTCCGAAGCATTTCATCAGGTTCTGGATGGTCAAAAGCCCCCAAAACACCATGAAAACCACCTTGCTGCCACCTTTTGCACCAGCAGGAAGTACTTCTGGGAGAATGAAGTTTTGGAGGGGAAAATGAGCTCCAAATTGGGAAATTCCACTTGGGTTGGATAGCCAACATCTAGGGCTTTCCAACGAGCTATCATGAGCTCAATTTGGATGCCAGGAAGTGCATCAAAATCAGGTTGAAAGGTGCGCTACCCATATAGCTCAGGCGCGCTACCCATATAGATTTTTGGTCAAATTTTCAACTTCCAGCTCAGAATTTCGGCCAGTTGGGACCAGTTTTGCTTGTGGATGAAATTTTTGGGTTTTCATGATGTAAATTGATGGTTGACATGTAACTTTGGCTCATTTTTACCTATTATAGAAGATTCACTCTCAAAAAGTGAAAATCATGTAAATGAATCAGTTTCCACTCTTTTAGAGGCAAGTTGTTAGCTGCCTAGATTTTAGCTCCTTGATTAGAATTTGTTGGAACTGCTCCTAGAAGGAGGAATTCGACCCCTAGAGGTGTGGGAAGGGGTTAGGATGCTCTATATGATGTAATTTCTCAATCCTTTTCAGGGGTTGGATAGGTTGGACTCTTGGGAAACTTTTGGCATACCATTGTACATATTTTTCATATTTTGGCTAAGGAAAGATCAGAGGTTTTGCAGCACCTGTTGGGATTCTTGTGGCTTTCAGTTCTTGATGGTGTTTTCTCTCAGTTTATTGTAAGTTCTTTCATGTTTAATGTATGCCATCCCTTCTTATGCTTCTGAAACTAAATGAATGAGTAGATGAGGTTGAATCCATTGTTTACAGTGCTCTGCCTTTGAATTCGTTTAGTTTTACATGTTTTCGCCTGTTTGGAGAGGATCCAAGTTCTTCTTTGCCCTCTTCAGCTCCTTGTCGTTCTGATCTATCCATATACCCAATCAAAAGCATCAAGACTACTGCCTACCTCTCCCCAACTCGAATTCTGCAAAGATCTGGCCTTATCCCTGGACCCAAAATTGTTTTTTCCCATTTCTCCAACAAAAACCCAAAAAATCAAAATCAAACTTTCCTATCTCTTTACTAGCCTAAAATCAGTATTCGTTATAAGTCATCTCAGCCCCTTTGAAGACCTTTTGCCGAGATAGACCCGGAGAGAGCCCTCTCCTATCCTCGTAGGGCTAGCTACGAGGCTGAGCGTGGTTTGATGTAGCCTTGAGTTTTACCTTATTTCAGCCTAAGGTAGATTTGAGCGCTAACATAGTGGCGACCATACTGGGGAGAAATTTTCTTATTACTGTCATTTGCTATAGACGGAGTCTGAAGTCACGCCAGGTAGCCTTCGAACTGCTCTTGCTCTGCGAGTGCATAGTAGATAAAAGCTGCTTCAGTCGATCTCCGGTTTAGCTTGTGAATGTGACACTCGACTTGTAGATTGTCTTGCCCCAGTACGTGTATCAAGTTCAGATCTAATTGTTGACGGTGGACAGCAATCAGACATAATAAGGCTGAAATCATTCACCTGGCGATTTCATTCACTGAACAATCCAGAAATCGATGCTTCATGGTGACTTCATTGCAGGGAGATCAGTAGCTGTGAGATTTTCAAGATGGACCGAATCATGAGAAGATATGCTCCCATGAGCCGAGATCACATTCCAGGTTTTCCGAATAAGATGCCCAAGGTAGATTGGTCAAGGAATCTGCCTACGTTTAACGATGATGGTAAGAAGGATGTTGCTTTACATCTGGTTAGATTTCACATGCATATTCGCAAGTTGAAGGTGGATTTTCCTGAAGATTGCTTGATGAAGATATTCCTGGCCACTCTGGAAGGTGAAGCCCAATCTTGGTATGAAAATTTGCCGCCGGCTTGTATTTACTGTTTAAAGGATTTTCATGCCTTGTTCATTGAAAGATATCAAACATCTTATCCATCATTAAATTTAGTTCATGACTGTTGCAAACATGCTTCTACTTTTATTGAAAGCCTTGAGAAATATTATGAAGATGATAATTTTATGGATGATGAGATCATGGAAGCCCTGTATGAAAATCCATTTCAGCAGCATAAAGATGATCATGAAAATTTGCAGCAGGATCAAGATTTTAGTGTGGTGGAAGATGAAGGAATTTTGCATCTTGACAGTGAACAGGAATTATATGAAATGGATCAGCAGTATGAGGAAAGTTTGTATACTCCTTCACTTGAAATCAATGAAGACAATCACTGTTTGAGCAAAAGAAAACAAAAGGTATTATCTCCTCTGTCTGAAGATGAGATAGATCGGCTATTGAAAGGTCATGTTCCAGCTCAAGTTAGCTCAGATCTGCAGTGTGCACATGGTCCAGAAGGTGATGGTGAAACTTCTTCCTTTTCTGAAAAGGATGACAGTCTTGTAAGCAGCCTTATAGATCAGCAGGTTGAAGATGTCTATATGGCTGAAAGTGATGAAAGAGAAAGTGTCATTTCAGATCTGCCCACAGAAGAAGACAGCATGCCGGGAACTCAAGTTTCAGTTTCAGATTGTGATAATGACCAGCCAGCTATTTCAGATCTACATTCAGATTGTGATGACCAAGCATATCTTGTGCTGAAACCCATCAAGGAGAATTCTGCTATTGAGATCATCCGGAAAGAAGAAAACAAAGGTATGGATTCAAATGTTTTCAGTTCATTAGAACACAGCCTTCAGAAAGAAGTAATTCATTCAGTTCATGAACAATGAGATGAAATCTGTGTTCAAGTAAGTGAAACAGTTCCTTTGGATGAATTTATGGTAGATGATAGGAATGTCATGTTTGGGTTTCAAGAATCATCTAAAGTTGCTTTTCTCATGATTGATGAATGCAATGAGGAACATGATAATCTGACTGTCATATCATATGAAGATGACCTACAGTACATTCATACTGTAGAAGATCAAAACATTCAGGATTCCCTTTCAATTTCTTCTTCATATGTCTCATGTGTTGAAATGTTTTTACAAGAGGAGATCTGCTCATCTACCTGTTCAGAGTTTTTTGAAGCCCAGGAGCATACTTTTACTGAAGTACATGATGAAGACAGATCGGAATCAGGAGAGAAAGACACCTTGTTTCTTCAGCAGGAGGTAAATCTTCATGTTTTTCAGGATCCAATGGTAGATTTGTTACAGTCAGCAGTGAAAGTGATTATTGCAGTGTTCAGTGATGAAGGAGATCATGGTCAGCTATGTTTTTGGATGCCCAGTTATCAGTTTGTATTGTTGACCAACAGATCTGATCAGGGAAATCAGTCAAGAAGCCATCTGCTTGATTGGTTACATTGGAAAGCCAATTATACATGATTGTACATATTTCATTAGTATGTAGGTGGTTGTCATCATGATTCCAAATCTTGATGGATTGCTGCCTTTTTTCCAAAAGCTTTGTAAAGTCTTGTTTTAAGTCAGTCATGAGTCATTTGTGTTTGGTCTGTTGAGTCAGTTTTTTTCAAGTTATATCAGTTTGCCATCAAGTCGGTTTGAGTCAAGTTTCAGTCAATTTTCAGTCAGTTTTCAGTCAATTTTTCATTCAATAAATGTGTCAAAGGTTTTGTGTTATCCGTTCAAATAATGATTCCATCACCCAATGGATGAAGGCACTGGTCTGCTCTCCCAAAGATCTGTCGTTCTTGGCACCTCCAAGGAGCTACCATCCCCATTGGAGCCAATGTTAGAGTCAGCCTTTGCAGCCTTCCTCCAGTGATCAAACATGCTCTTAAAAAGTGATTTTAAGGTGTCAAGGTCAAATTTTGTCATTTCAATGAGTCTTCAAGCAAAATTTGGTCACTAGGCATTAGGTCTAGGGTTTGTTTTCACTCTTTTCAAAGTTGTCCAAATGTCGGTCCATGTCACCATTCAGCTGAGTGTACCATCATTCAGAGGGTTTTCATCATCATGTCAAGTTCCATTGGGTCATTTTACATCTTTTTCATGCTTCAGTTGTGCCTAGGTAAGGTCCATTTCCCTCTCCTAGGGTTTTGGAGGTAATTTCTCTTGGATGGTCAAATCATCAAAAAAATTTGTATCCTGATGTTCATACACCTTCCCCTATCATTAATGTACCTTATTAAACACTTCCCATCACTGAGATCCCCCAAATTCCTCATTTTTGCACAAACCCTAGTTTCTTGCCACAACTTGGCAATTTTCTAGGCTAGGCCTGTGTTTTGCCCTTTTGGACCCCTTCCCCTCACTCAATCTCTAAGATTCCACTTTCCCCTGCTTCCTAACATCCCCCCCTACTTCCCAAAATTTCTCCAAGAATTTAGAAGCCCCTTATCCCCTTCATTTCGCTTCATTTCGACAAAATTCCTTGTTTCACACATCGAGATAAGTTTCACTCAAATCATGTTTCTGAGCAATCAAAGATGAATTTTGGAAAACTGAGAGAGGTTTTTGTCCAAAACATCCTAAGGAAGAAAAATATCTTTCAATTTTTACACAGGTATCATGGTTTTAGAGAAATGTCAAAAATACCATTGCCTCAGGAGAATTGAATGCACCTCTGAAGTGACCTTGGGAAAATCAAGATTTCTCCTAGCATGGTTGGCTAAATGACTTTCTTGATGAGTCAAAGGATAACTAGACACAAATATCTTTCCAATGAGCTATCATGAGCTCAATTTGGAGTTGAGTAAGACCTTCAAAAGTTGACTGCAACAGCGCTCTGCCTTGAGGCAGCCTCATTCTGCTCATTTTGAATAGTTTTGGGAGATTTGATTTATTACAGGGTAAATGAAATCCAAATTGAAAAATTCCACTTGGGTTGGAAAGTAGACTCCAAGAGATTTCCAACAAGCTATCACATGCTCAGTTTGGACACCGGGAAGGCCTCCAAAAGCCTCCTGCAAAATGCACTATGTAGCGCGCTACCCATACAGGAGGCGCGCTACCCATATAAGGGGCGCTACCCATATAACGCCTACAGCCCGTGTTAAACCTCAAGTGCGCTACCCATATAAGGCGCGCTACCCGTTGGGTAGGCGCGCTACCCATACAGCGACAGAGCCAAACAATTTTGTCTTTGCGTCCGATTTCGAGCTCAAACGCCTCCATCCACTTGTAAACAGGTTTTTAATCATTGCTCAGTGATTTTTGAAAGAGGTTTTGGTATTTTTTGAAGTTGGGAAACAAGCATTGCTTGAGGAGAAATCTATAAACCCTATGTTCATAGAAAATTCAATTCTCAGGGTTTTAAAAGATATAGTGACAATCTAGTGAAGGGTTTGTAAACTTTCGTGATTGGTATATGTGCTCATACCTATATTGCTTGTGGCGCCCTGGCACATTATGTACATCATCCTCATGCCTTTTTTCCATTCTACCACTGCTGTCACATCCTTTCATGTTGACTTGTCCATATAGTCTCATGTTTTCACATAGTTTTTTGCCATAATATTACCACTGTTGTCCTTGCGATTTTTTCATTGCCAAACACAAACACAGTCCATTAACAAATCCTTGGCCAGCATTTACAAAGGCTGCACACTACATTTTCATTTGGTACTTATTTGTCAAAATCACTTGTGATCCAAAAACATAGACTATTTTTATGCCACTAAAACAGAGCTATTACCACTGTCACTTGTTTGCTTATGATGTTTTGGTACATATGCAATATATTTGGGTTTAGAGAATGCATTGAAGCCTTTGACTTCACTACACCTATATCAACACACATATTGCAGACAACTTGTTTTCAGAGCCATGTCAGAGATAGATTCAGTTTATGAGCAGGAGTATGACAGTGATTCCACAACAGGGCATTACTTGGGAGGATTTCATCTCCCGTGACTTCTTCACAGTGCCACAACCACCTCTCGAGGTAGTTTATGATGAGGGAGAGCCTTCACATCAGCCGAAAATCCCTGAGGTCGAGCATATCAGTGCTCCATTGTATGTGACATACCAGCGAGGCCACAGGGCCTTATTTGCAGCTACACGACGAGTATTATCTCTACCCGAGGTGGAAGGGGTCTCGCCGACTCCATCAGCAGAGCGAGTATTATCTCCACATGATGTGGAAGGGGTCTTGCCTTCTTCTTTAGTACAGGTACAGATCCAGGACAGGGGCAAGAATCCCATGCATGATGAGGGCCCATCAGGAGTCCGGGACACGGATTTCACGATCATTGATGTTGATGCGAGCTCTCCTAGCTTGAAACTGAAGGAGATCATCCAGGAGCAAAGGGCCGAGAATGACACGCTGAAAGATAAATTGCAGAAGGCTCAGTGGGTGATAAAATACCTGGAGCAGTGCAACAAACAGCTAGAGGATGAGCACACACTTTATGAGCTGCGGAGAATACGTGAGGATCGACAATTGGCCCGGAATAGACCCGGCGACATGACACCAATCGATCGAGATTCTGTACTCATGCATGTTAACATTCATCTGGAGAAGTTGTTGGAAAAGGCCAATAGATAGAAAGACATGCTTCGCCACATGAAAGGTCATTATTGGGCCCGCATGCACGTCTGCAGAGCAAGAATGAAGATTCTGAAGAGGAGGTTGAGCGAAGCACTAAAACGGCGGAAAAAGCCTGATCCACTCCGGATTTTTGCCGAGGCTTCATTAGCTGGGCATGATACATGATGGAGGGTCTTCGCTCTGAATTTGAGAAAATTCGGAGAAATTTTTGTCATTTTGAAATATTTTGGTCCAAAAACAGATTTTTCCGTTATACGGGTAGCGCGTCGATGTGCTCACTTTTGTTCGGGACACTTGCTGAAGGAAATCTTTGCATTTTTGGGTTTTTCATAGTAATTTATGCATGCTCAGGCATTTCCGAAGCATTTCATCAGGTTCTGGATGGTCAAAAGCCCCAAAAACACCATGAAAATCACCTTGCTGCCATCTTTTGCACCAGCAGGAAGTACTTCTGGGAGAATGAAGTTTTGGAGGAGAAAATGAGCTCCAAATTGGGAAATTATACTTGAGTTGGATAGCCAACATCTAGGGCTTTCCAACGAGCTATCATGAGCTCAATTTGGATGCCAGGAAGTGCCTCAAAATCAGGCTGAAAGGCGCGCTACCCATATAGCTCAGGCGCGCTACCCATATAGATTTTTGGCTGAATTTTCAACTTCCAGCTCAGAATTTCGGCCAGTTGGGACCAGTTTTGCTTGTGGATGAAATTTTTGGGTTTTCATGATGTAACTTGATGGTTGGCATGTAACTTTGGCTTACTTTTACCTATTCTAGAAGATTCACTCTCAAAAAAGTGAAAATCATGTAAATGAATCAGTTTCCACTCTTTTAGAGGCAAGTTGTTAGCTGCCTAGATTTTAGCTCCTTGATTAGAATTTGGTTGAAACTGATCCCTGAAGAAGGAAATCGACCCCTAGAGGCATGGGAAGGGGTTAGAGTGATCTATATATTGTAATTTTTGAGACATTCTACAGGTTGGACTCTTGGGAAACTTTTGGCACACTATTGTACATATTTTTCATATTTTGGCTAAGGAAAGATCAGAGGTTTTGCAGCACCTGTTGGGATTCTTGTGGCTTTTAGTTCTTGATGGTGTTTTCTCTCAGTTTATTGCAAGTTATTTCATGTTTAATGTATGCCATCCCTTCTTATGCTTCTGAAGCTAAAATGAATGAGTAGATGAGGTTGAATCCATTGTTTACAGTGCTCTGCCTTTGAATTCATTTAGTTTTGCATGTTTTCGCCTGTTTGAAAAGGATCCATGTTCATCCTTTCCCTTTTCAGCTCCTTGTCTTTCTGATCCATCCATATACTAAATCAAAAGAATCAAGACTATTGCCTACCTCGCCCCAACTCGAATTCTGCAAAGATCTGGCCTTATCCCCGGACCCAAAATTGTTTTTTCCCATTTCTCCAACAAAAAACCCAAAAAATAAAAATCAAACATTCCTATCTCTTTACTAGCCTAAAATTAGTATTCATTGTTCATTATAAGTCATCTTAGCCCCTCTGAAAACCTTTTTCCGAGATAGACCCGGAGAGAGCCCTCTCCTGTCCTCGTAGGGCTAGCTACGAGGCTGAGCGTGGTTTGATGTAGCCTTGAGTTTTACCTTATTTCAGCCTAAGGTAGATTTGAGCGCTAACAGAATGCCCACAATACAATCAGTTCAAATGAAGTACTATGCTACAAATGAGGAGGTGGAGCTGATATAGGGTTCAAAATATTATTAATTACAGAGTAAATGCATTTCTAGCCTTGAAAACCATGCAAGGCATAAGGCAGGAACATGTGTGCAGCTACTTCTCTGTTTTATTAACTCTGTCTTAACTTCTGAGAGAAAACAGGGGAAAAGTTTGACTTTTAGGCCTGTTCTTAAATATTACAATAACTGTTTTGACCGCTTAAAATATCTTTTGATTGTGTCATAACTGTCAATTTTCCCTTTAGGACATAGAGTAAGCCACAAGTAGCAGTTATATTTTTCGGATGAATAACTTCCTCTATTGATTTATTCGAGGCTACCTTTGGTCTAATTTTCTCTGATTTTAACCAATAAATTATGTTTTTAGGCCTTTAGTCTTTATCTGTATTTTAATTAATTATCTTCAATGTCTTTCTTTGTTTCTATTAAAACGGATTTGTTTATTCCTTAATCTTTATCCTTTGACCCTTTGCTTTATAATCATTTGACTTAAAGGACTGATCTTTGTATCTTCATTTATTTACTGTGATTAAGTCTTCGGTCTTTTGTTTCTTCACATCTTAACTGATCTTCTTTGTCTTTTTGTGCAGGGGTTTCTTTGGTGCGCTAGAGGTTTTCATGGTGTATCGATGGCCATGAATTATTGATTTTGTCCTTCGAATTAAACCTTTATCCCTTTTTCTTTATGTATTTGGCCTCCAGGATCGTCATCCAGAGACTCTGTCATTTAGTTTGATTGTGAGACGGCTTTCAAGCCTAAACTTCCATTAAACCTGTAACAAAAAACATAAATTTAGCTTAAAACCTGCGGGATTGGGATCAAACTGCTTTCAGAGGTCCAGAATGGGTTTGATTTTGTCAAAGGAGCATTGTAGAGGAGAGGAAGAAGCAAGGGAGGGTTCCATAGGTGAAAATAGGTGCAGGGAGAATAAAATTTAAATCATGGTGCAAAAAACTGAAGAAGGTGGTTTTGGTGAATACCAGGGTGGTATTTGCATTAGAAAAGGGTGGTAAGTGGTTTTCGCTCTTTCAGACGCAATTCCATACGATGGTCGCCACATGTCCCGAATAAAACTGCTTTTTTCGTGCGGAAAAAGGTGTTTAAACCTCGGAGGAAAAATCCACGCAATATTGGATACAGGCTGTTAGATCTAGGGGATCCAAATCTATAGTGGAAGATGAACACGTTGGGGGAAGGTCCGCAGTCATAAGGAATGGTGGGACCTGGCAGCGGACGTCAGCAGTTGGTCGGGGAGCAGGTTGATTAATAGGCGGGGTAAATGGTAAGGTGAGCATGGGCCGTTAGATCTAGAGGATCTACGGTCCAGATTTCATCGGGGGAAACATAGGCAGAGGATGGGCATATGGATTAAAAAAAAGGAAAAGACCCTAACAACCGTTGGATCGGGTTGATGGACGGTGTGGATTACTTCGATGAATAGTGAGGGTGTGAGGTAAATGGTAAGGGAAGGGGGCTAAGGATAAGGCACGACGATGGTCCTGTGGGGAAAATGGAAAGAGCTAAGGGCTTAGCTCATGGTCACGACAGCTAGTTATGTGGGATAAACAGGGCTGGGTTTTTTAAGGCCAAAGGCACTTAAAGCCTCATGTTTTAAATAGGCGTATATAAGGCTAAAAGAGGGTTTTTAAGCTTTTTGATGTTCCGATAAGTTAGAATAAGATGTTTTTAAACCAAGTAAAGGTGTTTATAATGGTTTAAAGGGGTTTTTATTGGAAATAGAGGTTTTATGAAGAGAAAAAGTTCTTTTTAGAGGGAAAAATACTGATGTAGAAAATAGGGGTAGGAATGATAAGATGAGGGAAATGAAATGTAGGTAAAAATGGTGGAAATAGCCTGAAACAATTTTCAGTTTTAGATGGCAGGATAACCTGGAGGATTTGAGTGAAGATTTTCAGTGAATTGATAGACTTAGGATAATGAAGGCCATGAGATTTCTAGAACTCAAAATGCTTCTGAAAATTTGTTTCTAGAAATATGATATTTTCAACATAGTCATCTTTGGATAAGATCAAAATTATTGATGACTAATAGTGGCTCCACTTGGGGAGGGAAACTTTCCTTTCAAGGTGTCCAGAACCTCAGAAAATAAATCTTTGAGTTTCAGCAGACTAGTGCCTTATCCATTGGGCAGATTTCTTCCTTTTACTTGATGATCTTTCTCTGAAAGAGACAGATTTTTGAAAATCTGCAATATATAATATTTTTCACACAGTCCTTCTACCTACCCATTCCTACTTCCCCTAAAATTTTTTCTTCCTCTTTGAGTGCATTTGAACTAGCAAACTCTTTGAATTTTTATTTTTGAAAACTGAAAATAAACTAACTATCCTATCCTTATTTGTTCCAAGAGTCCAAATTAAACTGTTGAAATATTTTATTCCCTACCTAAGCTACTTGACTGCCAAGATTAAATTGTTTGGAAATATTTATTCTCTAGCTATTGACATGAAAATTTAAAGTATGGCTCAAATCAGGTTTAGGTAGTCTAATCAACCATGGTTGTCGCATTTGGAACAAGCTACACACAAACATTTATTTGCATAAAAACTAAACTAGAAAGATAAGGTCATGATTTGTTCTTTGTAAGGCATCCTTATCTATCTCTTTGGTTCTGTTTTGAGCATGTGGAACCAACATCTGCATATTCTCCTAATCTATTGTCTATGATAAGCTAAGTCTGAAATCATCTTGACAATCATTGCTTCTACTAACTTATCGACATAAATTTAAATTATGTTCAACCATGATTAGGCTAGATGACTAAACAATATATCATTTTTTAATCAACAGTGGCACTTAGATTTGCTCACTTTCAGAAAATTCTCTTTTTTGGGTATGGGGCTGTACCTCTTTTGAATCTGCCCTCTTCTCCTTTTCTTTTCTTTTTATTGTTTATTGTATTTTTATTTTCTTTCTTTCTTTCAAAACAACTTAAAACTAACAAGATGCTCAAAGGTTGAGCTTATTAATATTCCTATCTAACCTAATATAACTTGGAAATTGCATATTTAGCTGGTAAATTGTCTTTTCCAATATATCCAATCAATCAGATGATTCCGTGATTGGTATTTTCTCATCTCCTTGAGCATATTGGATAAACCAAAGGGCCACTCCCATCTCACTTGTTTCTTAGAAGCAGTGCTAAATTTTTTTCTTGCACTTGGCAATAAAATATTCCTAACAACTTTTAATCACTCTTCAAATGTCTTCAAGAATTTAGAAAAGGGATCTTGAAATAATAATTGGTTATGGGTATTTGTAAAATAGGTTTCAACCAGGATTACCTTTTCCTCCACTGGACCAAGATTAAGATTCTTTTGAGAAAGAAACTCTTCCTCATCTTCATTATTATCTGAACTGGAGGACTCATCATATATTGCAGTGTTGTCCTCTTTCAGTCTTGGTATGTTCTGACTCAGTGCACTGAAATCTGTGAAGAGGTCACCAAGTTCTTGAGCAAGGGTATGTTTGAATACCTCAACCTTTTCAGGAGAAGGCTCTTTATCTTCAACTTGCTCAAGAAGTTCCTCATTATTTTCGACCTTAGTATTACAACTCATAGATTGCTGATTTCCAATTATGTGAAAGATATTTGTGATGGGCTGCATTGTTTGATTACTTCTTTTAAGCTGATGATAATGAAATTCATGACACCAATCCATTGTTGGTTCCCCTGCATGATTAGTTTCTGTTAGCCACCTATAAAAATTTTGCCATATCAAATGGTGGCTAAATATTTTTAGCCTTCAAGAAACAATTTCATGACCAAATTGTGAGTTCTTGAAGTCTTATGATGACATTTACTCTTTTTTAAAATGCAGCAAGATGATGGAGCCTAGTGAAATGAAGTCTCCTTCACTAGGTGGGCCCGCAGGCTATTTTTGGCGCAAAGTCTATTTTTAGACTATGTCTATTTTTAGACATATGGATCATGGACTGGGAGTTGCAGTATGCTATTCTTGGAGGATTGGTCATGTTGATAAAAATAGATGGACCTCATTTTTAGACATATAGGTCGAAGTCTATTTTTTAGACTGCTTTGTCTAAAAAATAGAACAGATCGAATATTATTTACCCTTAATAATATTTGGACTCTAAACTTCAATTTACTCTCTTGGAGCACTTCGGTTTGACCCCCCGAGGTGGGGCATGCAGCTGAAATGGGGGATTTATGCTATTCGCATGGGTTTGGTGAGCTAATGCATGGTTGAATTCGGTTAGAGCTCAAGTGGCGGAGTTCGGTGGAGTTGATTGAGGAGTTGATGGAGTTGAGACTAGTTGAACTAGTTGTGATCGGTTTAATCGGCGATTACACTAGAGATGAGTTGGGTGAATTAAATTTATTTAATTCACTAATTATTAAATTTTTATTCAACTAAAGAACTCATCGGTTAACTCGGTGCATGGACAATTCGAGTGGAAGACCGATGGAAGAGGTAGATGGAAGGGTGAGATCGATAGCAGATTGTACATTAGTTGTGCATGAGATTTGCACAATCGAGTGGGATGAGTATGCCAATGATGATTGCGTTGTTCAATCAAGGTGAATTCGAACTTGGTTCAACTACATTCACACTTTGGATTTTTGCGGTAGAGGCGGGAGCGACTAGTGGAGGAATTTTGAACCCGCGACTTGTTTCAAAAGCGAGCTAGTTTTGTGTGTAGCTTTTTGGAGACCGTACTCGAGTACTTGTGAGGAGTATTGTATTGTGTAAAGTTACATGTTCTAATCCATTTATATGATACATATATCCGGGAGTTTTCATCTATAATATTTCCCCATACATGCTGCGTTCTATGTGTGCGAATTGATGTTCTACCACTTGTTTTATTTTCCGCATATGATGATTAATTTGTAGAAGAGATTATGTGTTATGCAGCAAATTGAATTTTTGTATGATCGAGGTTAATCTCGGTGAGTAAATATTCATTATTCAGCAAATTTATACATGGTATAAGAGCTAAATTAATCGTCAAAGATCTATTACGGTGATTGCAATTATTTCCTCGGACGAGTCGCACTTAGGCAGGTAGCCTTTGGATTCATCTTTCTTCGGAAAGTGAAAGGTATGGTAAATGCCCATGCGGTCAAATCTATGATTTGGAAATAATTTGTTCTCAAGTGTAGATCGGAAGCGGTTGAGTTATCGACTCTTGGAATTCGAATTTGCAGATTTGTGTTCTTGGTGCCACGGCGAAAATGTCTTTCAACGGATTGCGACTAGAATATGCCTTGGAAGGCGAGTTCGAATTATGTTGCATGGAAAGACCGCATGGAGGTCGTATTATATGATAATGGGCTGTTGGAATTTGTGGAGAAAGAGATTCCAAAGCCTACTTCTACGATCTGTCATTTGTTGTCGAAGCGTGGCAAAAGAAACAAGCAAAATGTCGAAGGATTACGTTGGAGGGCATAAAGGATCACATTGTATCCGACTTGCATGGAAAAGCTTCTCCATATTTAATGTGGAAAGTGTTAACATATCTGTTTCCCGGAGCAAGAGCAACCAAAGGAAGTTGGCGCTCAAAGATAAACTCAGAAACATTAAGATGGAGAAAGGCGACAGTATCGCCAAATACCTCACGAAGCTCACTCAATGCAGAGATGAGCTGGGAAGTGTGGGGGTGACTGTGGATTAAGAGGACTTGGTGGACCTGGATCTCCTTGGTCTTCCGAAGGCTTGGCATTCCTATCAGGACTCTGTCAATGGTCGAGAGAAGTTGCCAGGATGGGAGCGACTTTGGGCGGATCTCATGCAAGAGGAGATAAGGAGGACTACCAGGGACGGATCTTCATCAAAGGTATCTGATGAAGAAAATTGCGCTTTGGCTGCCAAAGAAAATAAGGGGAAGAGCAAGAAGGATTCTTAGTACGGTGCGAAAGGCAAGAAGCAAGACATGTCCAAGGTGAAGTGTTTTCATTGTCACCGAGCATGGACACTATGCCACAAATTGTCCGCGAGAAGAAGAAAAATAAGAAGGCTGCTGGATCTACGATGGGAGAGGCATTGGCTTCTCAATTCGAACTAGATTTTTCACTGATCGCATGCTTGGTTTCAAGTGTGGTGGGATTAGTTTGGTTCTTGGACAGTGGTGCGTCATTTCACATGACCGGAGATCGAGATCTGTTTTCAGATCTGGAGGAAAAGAATCTTGGAGTGCACATCGAGATGGGTGATGATGGTAGATACAGTGCAACTGGTATCGGTACCATTTCCTTTGAGATGGAGTCTAGTAAACCTTTCATATTGAAGGAAGTTTTGCATGTTCCAGGATTGATGAAGAACCTGATCTCTGTGGCGATGTTGGAAGACAAGGGGTATGATGTGGTCTTCAGCGAAGGAAAGGCTTTCTGCGCGAGTAAGACAAGCTGGAGAGACCTGGAAGATAGGGGTTCGAGTCAAGAACCTTTATTAGTTGTAAGTAGATGGGCTGCGCAGCAATGGCATGCAAAGCGAGGGAGAAGTGGTGAGCCGGGATGATGAGGGCAAAGCGTGGCACCGGAGATTGGGCCACCTTCACCATGGAGCTTTGAAGATCCTGCTGCAGATTTCTACTGGGCTTCCTAAGGGCACCCTTGCGCAGTCAGATCAGTGCAAGGGGTGTACTTTAGGGAATTTTGTGAAATCCACCTTTCACGAGAAGGATAGTCATGCCATGACGATCCTTGAGAGAGTTCACACAGACGTGTGTGGTCCTTTCTCAGTAGCTTTGACAACAAAGCACAAGTACTACGTGATCTTTGTTGATGATTTCTCTCAAAAGTGCTGGATGTTCTTCATGCAGAAGAAGAGCGAGACATACTTTAAGTTCTATGAGTTCAAAGCACTGGTCGAGAAGGAATCGGGGAAGAAGGTGAAGGCTCTTAGGAGCGACAATGGTGGTGAATTCATCTCGGCTGAATTCAAGGAATTTTGCAACGCAGAAGGGATTCGGAGGGAGCTCATCGCACCCCATAACCCACAGCAGAACGGGGTGGCTGAGCGGAAGAACAGAACTATTGTGGGTGCTGCACGGGTGATGTTGAATGATTAGGGCCTAACCCTTCACTTGTGGGTTGAGGCATGCAATAAAATAGTATATGTGCAGAACCATTGTCCTCACAAGATTCTTGACATGAGTACACCGGAGGAGGCTTATTCTGGCAAGAGGCCTGACATTTCCCATTTGCGGATTTTTGGTTCTCCTGTCTACATGCATGTGATGAAGGATACCAGAAAGAAGCTGGATCCAACCGCAGAGGTTGGAATATTTGTGGGGTACACTGATACACCCCACAACTATCGGGTGTATGTGCCAGACAGTCGCAAGACTGTCATGCGACGGGATATAAAATTTCAAGAGGAGAAAGCCATGCAGTGTTCGCTTGAGAGGGAGCCACACTTGCATGCAGAGGAGGAGCTGTTAGCTCCCAAGGAGGAGTCTCTGGATGTGGATCAACCACAAGAGGAGGTTCAAAGAGTGGAATAAACCACTCATGCAGCGCCAACCATCAGAGGGCGCAAGCACACTACAGAAGCTGAGCGACTGGCTCAAGATGCAAAGAGGGTTGTAGGACCACCTACAGCTCAGCGCAGACAGAGACAGTCACCGGATCGGTACACTGGATACATGGCTCTTGTGAGAAAATGTGTCGTGACGGAGCCTTATTCTTTCGAGGAAGCTGTGGAGGAACCCGAATGGGTTGATGCCATGATCGAAGAATATGATTCGATCATCAAAAACAGTGCATGGGAGATTGTCCCAAGACCGAAGGAGAAATCAGTGGTAGGTTCGCGATGGATCTACAAAGTGAAGCAGGCGGCTGACGGGAGTGTGGAGAAGTACAAGGCGAGATTTGTCGCCCGTGGCTTCTCACAGATCGAGGGGATTGACTATGAGGAGACTTTTGCACCTGTCGCAAGGTACTCTTCCATACGGACGATCCTTGCTCTCTCGGCGCAGATGGGGTGGCACATTCATCAGATGGATGTGAAGACTACGTTCCTCAATGGAGTTATTGAGGAAGAGGTGTACATAGAGCAGCCTGAAGGTTTTGAGATCTTCAGCAGTGAGTCGCATGTGTGCCGACTCGAGAGAGCACTGTACGGGCTGAAGCAAGCACCTCGTGCTTGGTACACTCGGATAGACAGCTACTTCACCGGGCTTGGATTCTCCAAGAGTGAGGCGGATCCAAACCTGTACCAGATTGTGGTGGAGGGGAAGCTGTTGATCATCGTACTGTATGTAGATGATCTGAATTTGACTGGCGATGAGCAGTTGATACTTTCATGCAAGGAGGATCTTGCACGAGAGTTTGAGATGAAGGACTTGGGCATCCTTCATTATTTCCTGGGATTGGAGATTTGGCAGCGCAGCGGAGGACTGTTTGTTTCTCGGGGCAAGTATGCCCGGGAGATTCTGGAGAGGTTCAACATGCAAGGCTGCAAGCCTGTTGATACCCCTCTTCCTGGAGGATGGAGGAAGGGAGATGCTACTTCGGAGGAGGTAGTGGATGCCACTGTCTATCGACAGTTGGTGGGGTTGTTGATGTATCTGGTCAATACTCGACCCGATATATGCTATGCAGTTAACCAGCTTTCGCAAGCTATGGTTAAGCCTACCAAGCTCTTTTGGAAGGCTGGCAAGCATGTATTGCGTTATATCAGTGGCACAGTGGGATATGGACTTTGGTACAAACAGGAGGATGGAGTGAAGCTTTGTGGCTTCACAAATGCAGATTGGGCTGGGAGCCCAACGGGCCGGAAGAGCACATCTGGAGGGATCTTCAGCATTGGGTTGATAGCAGTTTCCTGGTACAGCAGGAAGCAGATATCCGTAGCACTCAGTTCAGCAGAGGCCGAGTACATGGCAGCAAGCTTGGCTGCATGTGAGGCGATCTGGATGAGGAAGATCCTGGTCGGCTTGTTCGGGTTGTATTTGGAGCCTTCAGTGATCTACTGTGATAACCAGAGCTGCATCAAGCTCTCGGTTAATCCAGTTTTTCATGATAGGTCCAAACACGTCGACATCAGGTACCATCATATCAGAGACTGTGTTCAGCGGGGGATCATGTTGTTGTCCTACATTCCGACGGAGGATCAGGATGCTGACATTCTGACGAAGGCGCTCACGAAACAGGTCGAGTTTTCACGGAAGGCGGAATGAGGAGTTGGAATAATCCATATCTTCTTGAGAGGGAGTTTTGAAAATTCAACAAGATGATGGAGCTTAGTGAAATGAAGTCGCCTTCACTAAGTGGGCCCGCAGGCTATTTTTGGCGCAAAGTCTATTTTTAGACTATGTCTATTTTTAGACATATGGATCATGGTCTATGAGTTGCAGGATGCTATTTATGGATGATTGGTCGAGTTGTTAAAAATAGATGGACCTCTATTTTTAGACATTGGGCGGTTTCTATTTTTAGACTGCCGGGCTAAAAATAGAACAGTCAAATATTATTAACCCTTAATAATATTTAGACTCCTAGTGATAGCTTTGATTGCTCTCTTGGGTATTATTTGACCCAGAGGTGGGGCTTTTTGTGACATGAGGATTTACGCTATTCCCATGTGTTTGGTTGAGCTAATGCGTAATTGACTTCAGTTAGACTCATGTGGCAGAGTTTTGGTGGAGTTGATTGAGGAGTTGATGGAGTTTGTGTTCTAGTTAACTAGTTGAACTAGTTGTGATCAGTTTAACTGATGATTACACTAGAGATGAGTTGGGTGAATTAAATATTATTTAATTCACTGATATTAACTCATTATTCAACTAAAGAACACATCAGTTTAACTCAGTGCATGCATGAATGGATTCGGTGAAGACAGTGATGGAAGAGAATGAATGAAAGGAGGTAGAATCGTAGGCGGTTGTATGGTTATTTAGATGAGATTTTTAATCGGTGGAGGCGGTGGATAAAGGTACGGGTAGTGATTGCGTTGTTCGGGCGAGAGTGGTCGAACTTGGTTCAGCTACATTCACACTTTGGATTGCGCAGTAGAGGCAGGCAGACTAGAGGAGGAGTTTTGAACTCGTGATCGGTTCAAACTGAGCTAGTTTTGTGTGTAGTTTTTGGAGACAGTACTGAGTACTTGTGAGGAGTATTGTATTGTGTAAAACTACATGATTCTCATCCATTATATGATACATATAGCTGGGGGTTTTCAGCTATAAGCTTTCCCCATACATGTTGCGTTCTATGTGTGTGATTTGATGTTCTGTCGCATTGTTTTTATTCCGCATGTGACGATTAATTTGTAGAAGCAATTATGTGTTGTACAAGAAATTCGAATTGATGTATGATCAGGTTAATTGCAGCGAATAAAATTCATTATTCAGCAAATTTTACAACCTTCCCTTATCTGTGACTTCATTGGCACATGTGTTGTTTTAATCACATTAAGCCAACACCCATTATCCTCCACTATTCTCAAGCTTTGAAGAAGCTTGTTGCAGCAAGAAGGTGGTGGGTTTGCCACCTATTATACTATGGTTTGGAGCAGCATGGGGAGATATTTGAAAGAGGGCTACAACAGCATTTTCAAATA